>NW_024121321.1:10998059-11083910 GCF_016745375.1 Pimephales promelas
ATTCAAATAAAAATAAAATTATTCCAAATTCTGAAAATATTTCACAATTGTTCTGTTTTTACTGTATTTTTTATCAAATAAATTCAGATTTTTTTTGAAAAACCTTTCCAACCCCAACTTTTGAATGGTATTTTATATTAAACATCAAATATGTTCTGATTGGCTGTGATTTGCTTCAGTGTGGACAGGAAAATGACTGGTTAGGATCATGTAACTGTGAGAAAGAGAGAAAATAAACAACATTTAATGTGCTGACCTCGGTATGACTTGGCGCAAAGGTCTTGATTGTCATCATAGATTCGCCATAGGACCTTTTGGGAGGGGGGTCTTGCAGGCGGGATGGCTGCGTCCGAGACATTGCCGCTGTTGAGGAGTAATTTAGGGGAGGGTAAGTAAGTTTCAAGCATCTCCAAGAACTTGCTGCAGCTCCAGGTCCAGCGCACTCGCGGAGGCTCGTAGTCGCACCGAAACACGCCCAGTCGTGACTTGTTGCCAAAAGTGCTCACGTTGCCCACGGTGACGCCCAAGCAGAGGGAGGAGCCAATGTTGAAGAGCCGCCCCCTGGTTACCCACTTCCAAAGCTGGGCGTCACCCTTGCAGGAAGAGGAGAGGTACAGCGTGTGATCTCGTACCCCCAAGCAGCCCAGCGCTCCCTCATGGAAAAACGCGAAAGTGTCCGATTCATCTGTATGAGCTGTAGCACGAAGAGAGAGAAAAGAAGTGTTATTAGTCAGACATATTGTAGAAGAAACATCTGATAACCCTATAATTTTAAATACGGAAAGATCTTTAATGATTTGATGCCGGTTTTTAATGATTTTAATGACTGATCTGATCTCCATCAAACTCTCAATGTCATGCGACCAAAACTGTTTTTGTCTCACAGCTATTTTCATAGTATATTATTACTGCAGTAGGATAAGCAAACCCCTTTTGATTCTCTTTCACCCACTCTAATGTTCAATAAAAACAAGCGGTTCAGAGCCAACACAAGCAAAGCACAAATCCAGCTCCAACAATCCCACAGAAAGTTTTTATGTGCTTCAACTCGCCTCGATTGTAAAACACTGATTTAATTACAGGTGAAAAGTAATTGTTTGAGGGAAATCTGCAGTTTCAGGATACAGTCTGTGTGTGTGGCTTCTGTGTTTGCTTTGGTTTTGGAACTCTTCATAATATCTCTGACTGCAAATAGATAGTAATTAACAAAAACAAAGCAAAAAGTGCAACAGAAACCGAGAGAACGCAGACATTGGCAATATTCCTCTTTTGTGTGAACACACACATTTATCCCTGTTTCATCATAACTGAGAATACTCCAGCACCCATCAGTGGTTTGTGGTATTCTGACATGAGGAGGCAAAACAACCTCTCTGTGTTTAGATCTTTTTTTAGTCCATAAAGATGTATGCATTCAAAAGTTTTTGAAAGAAGTTTTTTGCACAAACAGTAAAACGCTAACATTATGAATTTAAAACAACTGTTTTCTATTTTAATATAATTTAAAATGTAATTTATTCATCATCCCTCCAGTCTTCAGTGTCACATGATCCTTCAGAAATCATTCTAATATGCTTATTTGCTGCTCAAGCATTTCTTATTAACAATGTTGAAAAAATTTGCTTAATATTTTTGTCAAAATTGTTTTACATTTTTTCTGATAGGCTAAATAGAAAGTTAAAAAGAACAGCATTTATATTTGAAATAGAAATCTTTTATAACATTTTAAATGTCTTTATACGGTTACCTTTGATCAGTTTAATGCTGTTTTAATTTAATTTTAATTCATCCTTGCTGAATAAAATAATTATTTATTTTAATAAAAAACTTACTGACCCCAAACTTTGGAACAGTAGTGTATATATTTACATTGAACTAAAATCTATTACATTTACACTAATCTATAAAGTAGATATATCACATCAAAGTCTCATAAAGTGTATGATAATAAACATTGTAACATTGACATGGCAACAAATATATATTTACAGATCATCATGTACTTTTGATTCTGACATGACAGAAAGTGATGATATCCGAGTTGATGAATTATAGAGGTGCATTTTGACAATCAATTACTGATGTCAAACTTGATTTACTTGTGTCATTGAGTTTAATCTCATATTTCACAATTATTGGTTTTCATTTGTACTGTTGGTTATTTTCCTATTGAGGAGTAACTTCCTTTTTTTTTCTGCCTCCTTTGGAAAAAAGTGCCTGCATGTCATACATTATAAAGCTGCTGTACCGGATACTCACAACGCATTAAGAATAAAGAAATACATTGGTATTTGAGTATATATGTGTTGTTTAGCGAGAGAAGGAAAAGGAAAAGAGATGGCTAGGAGGAGAGTCAAGTAGAAGGCAGAAGAGACAAACCCGGCAGCGTTCCCGAAAGCCAGTCTGGTTTCTTTTTATACTTTCATTCTGCTTTTCTCTCTCTTTATCTGTCTCTCTCGTGCACCCTCTCATTTCTGCAGGGGGGGCATGCAAGGTTACAACCGCAACATCAGAAAGAAAGAAAATCAGAGCAAAAGAAAAAGAGCCTGAAGAGATACCCGAGAGCTGTGTTTCCACAGTATAGCTCTAAAGCTGGGGAAAGGGAAATGGGATTACTCTAAAAACAAACAGGACTTCTCTAAAAAATAGAGACAAAACATTAACTGCGACCCTGGGAGACTTTCTAAATATCATCAAGCAATGCTCTCAGACATGTTTCCATATAAGCATTCTGTAATTTATATAAAAATAAAGATATCTAGTGTTTTAAGATAAACTTTTTAGCAGGCCCTGGCAACAGATCACCAATGCAAAAATCCTAAATCAAGTGTCTAACGAACGAGACGTAAAATTACAAGAGACAACAAATCCAACTAGGACAGTTCTTTTCCTGAGGTCCTGATTCAACGTATTAATGAGATGCAATCCGTGAATAAAACAAGTCTTTCTGTCTTCCAGAAGAATTTGAGAGCACCATGTGATCTGAGCGAGTCATATAATTGGTGGAGGTGAGACCCTCGAGACATAGGCCTACTTCAGTAAGGACGGTTAAGACATGCGCGTTCACGCAAACTTCAAAATGTTTCTCTCCACTCCTGACAGATAAAGGCCAAAGCAGGCTCAGACACTTCTTGAGCATCATATTAATGTCTTCACCATGAATCAGGGCTTTACTGCATGAGATGAGTAATTATGGGTGTTTGAATAAAGGCAACAATGAATCGCAATGTATGTTTTTGATCACAAACTTTGATCAAATATTTCCAACTTTTGATGATCAGGTCAGGATCTACATTTCCAGGGTTTGTCTCAAACGATATATATACATATATATATATATATAATTTTATGATAAAGTCAAGTTTACTTTGGTTCTCCTTAATGCAGAATAAAAATAAAATAAATGATAATAATAAAATAAAATAAATGTAAACATGAATAGTACTATACTACTAATTAATCCATTAATCATTTGACAGCCCTAAAATATACATTACATATAAATCTTTAACTGCAGGACAAATAGATGTAGTGAATAAAATAGCAAAGATTCAAATTTTAGATTCAAATTTAAAGTTAAAAAATGTAAGTTTAAACTAGTAAAAAAAAAAAGATCTGTATATCAACAGTGGTTGTGTGATTAAAGAGAGATGCATAGCTATGGTCTGTCTGAAGTACAGTTAGAGCACTGAGAGGCAGAATAGCATCCATAGAAGGTTTTCGGACAGTTATTGAGTAGGCTAACACAGTTTACAGGAAGAAACTCTTTTTTTCAGCCTGTGGTTTTGGCAAAAATGCTCCATAAAACCCCCTTCTTCCATGGTAAAGATGAGAACATTTCATGGCACGGATGCTGCTGCACAGCTAAATAAACTGTTTTTGCGATTACTGATTACATAATCCTGATGATGTGGGTGAAAATGGTCTCTTCATCACAGTCTGTGAAATATTCCCGATGAATTGTCTGAAGTTGTTTCAAGTTTGTAAAAACAAACGCAAAACGTCCTATGTGAAACAGTTACCAAACCAACTCAGAGCTGAAGGCTAAAAAGAAAGAAACAGGCACACATTGGGGGGGGGGGGGGGGGGGGGGACTAAAGTCTAAGCGTGAGCTTATCATGTGGTGGTATGTGGTTTTCCCGAACCCTTATTCTAAGCTACCAAAACTAAACGTTTATTATTATGACAGATGTATTTTTGTTTCTCCCTTCCCCTTTTTGGAGGAGGGCAATGAGTTTGGGATATAAAATGAGAGCGAGAGAGAAAGAGAGAGAGATGGAGCCAGCTGGGAGACAGGGAGGGGGGGAAAGGAGTGAGGGAGCAAACGGAAGGGTGCAGAGAGAGTTCAGGGTTTTAGTTGATCCTTTTATTCTGTAAACACAGATGATTCACCAACACACAGGAAATTTGGGCCAGTATTGTATTTGTTTCTTAGCTCCCATTACTGAGCCCTCAGTCAGAGCTCTAACCTGAGATCAAACCCCAACTGAGGCAGAAACAGGTCAAATATAAGGGTCTCCCCATGCACAGGTTTTTACATGCATTGACACACAAAATTAGAAAAGCATCAATAATTTAAAAAATAATAACAGTCAAATATTATGAACATTATATTGTTATATTTAAAAGTGTCAAAAGGCATGTCTAATAATTAAGAATTACATATATGTTTGACCATATGGATAATAAATCTTAAGGAGTTCTCAGAAATAAATCTAAATCTGAAGCATAACGGTCAGTGGTAGAACATGCTATTTATTTTCTATAACACCTGTTACCAATATTTGGTACCAAAAATGTTCACCTCCTAACAAATGTACACTGTAAAAATGAATATGCTTATCTAATCAATAGAATTGTGGCAAAAGATTACAAACAATATTATTTAATTAAATTAACAAATTAGAATTGAGTAATAATTAATCAAATTATTCCTTAAAAGTTAACCATTTAAGATGAGTAAAGTTTACACCAAAAAAATTTACAAAAATATCTCACTAACAGACAGACGTTAAAGATTAATTAAGAACTCTTTATTTTATATGCCAACATTTAAGACATCTGATGTTAACAAGCAGAATCACTGAAGGAGAAAACCGTAATTTTAAAACAAACACCGATCACCATAATGGTGACTTAAATTTATGTTTTTTTGGTTGCTGTTGTAAGTTTTACTTATTTTAAATGGTTAACTTCTAAGGAATTAATTTGATTTATTATTACTCAATTCTAATTTGTCAAATTTAATTAATAATATTGCTTGTAATCTGTAGCCACATTTTTTTATTAGATAAAGCATATTCATTTTTACAGTGTATATAAAACATAAATTTATTAATTATAATTTTATTTTATATATATATATATATATAATATTTTATATCAATAAAAATACTAAATAAAAATATTTAATTAATTATTTAAATAAAATATTCAAATTGATAAATAAAACTACTGAATTTAAAAAAATAATAGTTTAACAACACTGCTCTGTTCTTTAGAAGAAGATAAAATCCCTGACACAGAGGTGCAAAATCCTATCCCGTGTCTGCTGGACTGTGAAGTTGAGAGAAGCCCTAAAAAGTATACAAGACCTCCGAGACGTAGACGACAGCCCTCAGCTGCGGCTCGTTATTGTGTAACCGGATATTTAGGACACATCTGTTTAGGGTGAGATGAATCAAGCGCTTGAGAACACAGGTTAACAGAGCAGTGAGAAACCAAGAACATGCTTCTGCAAACAAGCATAACGACTGTCTCTTTATAATTAAACATGTCCTTAGATTCGCCCACTGAAGTTTCGATATAAAACATAAGAGAAATGCCTAATGGTGTTGCATCAATGAAAATACACGTACTCGTTGGTGAAGGAAATGAAGCGAACTTAGACCAGCTAACAATTTTACTTTTGGAAACATCTGGGAACGTTAGTTTTTTTTCCCAAGAACGTTCCTTATTGGTGATCCAGGAAAGTTTTTAGTTTAATTTAAATGAAACGTTTCCTTATAAAAATATAACCTAAACATAACCTACAGGAAACGTTCCTAGAACGTTCTTGCTTGGTTCCCAAACAAAATAACAAAATTCTGAATTCCAAGCAGTGTACAAAATGAAGGAAAATTACAGCTTGTTTGTTGTATGTTTTAGAGAATGATGCTTGATGCTATGATGCTTAAATATCATTTCTAGAGTTTATTCTTTATAATATAGCCTATTACAGTCGTGATCAAGTGAACTTTTACGAATCAGTTGAGAAAACGATTCAGTAACTCAAACAACACACAAAAGAACATTCTCTAGTCGCCACCTACTGGTGTAACTAACTACATAACCTGAAGAAAGCATCAATAAACGAACTAGTTAATGAATCTCTCAGTGAATCGATTTAAATGATTCGAATAACTGGAATGAATCAATATCCACACCATCAGCGCTGGCACTCCCCTCCCCCTGTTCTCTCTTCCCCTTTTAACATCTGGTTCCACTCAGAGTTTGGATTTTCGTGGCATTCCTTCACATCAGTGCACTCGGAGCCAACATTACACAACAGCACCCCAAATAAAACCAAGCCTCATAATTAGAGTTAGCCTATTTCTAATTTACAAAACACTTCCAACAATCACGAAAACAAAGAAGTCAGGCCAGGGGAAAATGCAAAAGTGATAATAAAGTGTGAATATTTCTTACCTGAGTGCACGGTGGTGTTCCGCTCCAGGCTTAACACCAGAAATAAATATAAAGTGCATCTGCAAACATTTATCCACGCGCGACTCCAACAGCCGTCCCGGTGCTCGCCACCGTGCTGATGATGCATACCCGCGGAGAGGTGAAACGGAGAGAAACACGACTGTTTACCCCCTTCCCTTTGAAACAGAAGCAGCTGCCTTGTGAAGGACAGACGGGTTTTGAGAGTGTCAGTGTCGCTGTGTGCGTGGACTGTGATGAGTTCAGTGAATGAGCGGGGCAGACCGTTCACTTTCACTGCACACGCACACACTCACACGTCCCAAGAAAATGAAGTGGAAGAGGCGGAGAAATAATTTTGAATGACTACCCGACACCCGGGATAAGTGTCCAGGGCTGAAAATGTTAGCAGACTTTCTTAACACTTTGCTCTCAGGCAACAAAAACACGACATTGTTCTTTGTGTAGCCTAATAGCCTATTTACTCACATGCACATACTATCTTTACTCACATGCACCACTATCAACACTATCTTGCGGCTACTTTGGGAAAACATAGCGTTCTTGGAAGTCTACTTTGACAAAAAGCAAACGTGCTACCTATTTTCTGCACATGAATTCAAGTAAAAAATGCATATATATGAAAATATCGGACGCTCTCCACAAATAGTGTACAACCAGAGAATGTCTATAGGGCCTAAAACCAAATGGTCAGTGCAGGAAGTGCTAACCACACGAGGTCAACCTAAATTGTAATATTGTCCATTTTATTGGTTACACTTTATTTTAAGGTGTCTGTGTTACAGTGCATAGTGTAATAATAAACATGTTAGGATTAGGGTTTGTTTGGTTAAGGGTTAGTTTTATAGTTTTATTTACCTAGGCATAGTTATTTCACTTACATGTAACAAGGACACTGTAAAACAAAGTGTTTCTAGTTTTCTATTCAAAATCTAATAGTTTAAAAAGTGTACACCAATAGGGCTATAGAAATAAATACATGTCAGAATAGATAATCGGAAACCGAGAGTTACATACAGTATTAATATAAAATTTTTGGTCACTAAAACTAGCTAATTAAAATAAAAGCACAAATAACTTAACATTAGTTTAATAGATTATTGTGTTATTTCAGTCAAGAGGATCAATACCTGAAGGTGACAATGGTCAAAATCACAATTTTAGGTGATACAAGGGGGGAGGGGGATGTAACTTATCGTGGAAATTTATGATGTTAATGTTATAATTTTATGCTAATGTTAGATAAGTTTATACAATAATAGTTAATCAAAAATATGATCAAACAAGTAACATGCCATTTTCTTATCCTTCTACATATTAAATGAGTTGAATGGGTTATTTGTGCTAATGAGATTTACTTATTTACATATTGAGAATTGCATGTCTGGAATGTGTCTCTCCAAGTTTTTGAGAGAGGCACCCAACATGTGTAAAAACATATAGCCTAGGCTATATTTAATTTTCTTGCCAAGATATTCAAAGTCACTGGAGTCTCTTCAGTCGGTCACCTAAGTGACCAATTCTTAGTTAGAGCACATACTTCACTTTTCAAATCAGAGAATGACCACAAATATTGTCTGACCGTCTCACTGAGGGAAAGAACATGTTATCAGCATGTTTTGGGGACGTTTCCTATTTAGAGCAAGAGCTCAATCAACTCATACCTTGAAGAAGCTGCGTATCTGTGCGTTTCTGGTACCCTTTTGTAAAGGACCTGCATGACGTTCATGAGGTGAACAAATGGGACGCAGGGAATGACCATGACAGACAAACGAACATAGAAACCTAGATTGGTGACCTCAGTGGAAAGTTTATCTATTTCTTATTTTTCTTTGATAAAATAGTAAACTGTTCATTAAACTAACCATGTTTCTAAAAACTAACCTTACTTCCCCTTTAGGCCTAACAATTCCAACACAATTTGCTAAAACGTTCTGTCCTGTGTTTTTGAATGTTGGATGTTGTTTTTCCATACCCCTTTAACTTTGGTTGTGTGAGTGTATAAATAACAAAGATGAGAAATTAAACTAGACTGATGTCTAATTTTGAAACCAAAAACAGAGTTTGGTTCTACCTGGTAACAGAGGGGTTTGCATATGAAAACCAATCAAATTGTGGGGAAATTATGTCATGTTTCATGTAATTTTTTCCATACTTATATCAAAACTGTTGTATACGTGTTAACTGGTGGGATTCTCATTTTGTCTGAGATCCTCCAGCCTTGCTTAATGCTTCTTCTTGGGGAAAGTTCTCCCTCCCGGCTGTGATTAAAGCATTTAGAGGTGTGGTAATTCTCAACACTTACAGTGTTCTGCTGAACCCGAAAGGGAACTACATGAACACACTGTTTACTGTCTTCCAGAATGACTTTGCTCAAACTCAGTTGGTCACTCACAGCCCTGAGGACAGACATGCTGCGGGAGTTGAGCTCCTACATTGACAGCCTAGCCATGGGGGTAGAATTCTTCCGTACCTGATACCCTTAAAGGGATACTCCACCCAAAAAAAATTCTGTCATCATTTACTCACCCTCAAGTTGTTGCAACCCTGTATGAGTTTCTTTCTTCTGCTGAACACCAAGGAAAGATCTTTTGAAGAACGATTGGCACCATTGACTTCCATTTTTTTTCTACTATGGAGGTCAATGGTGCCAAACAACTGTTTAGTTCCAAAATATCTTCCTTTGTGTTCAGTAGAAGAAAGAAACTCATACAGGTTTGAAACAACTGGTGAGTAAATGATGACAGAATTTTCATTTTTGGGTGGAGTAGCCTTGTGGAAACCGTGCTGGCTTCCGCCATTACCATGCCATTGACCCCTTTGAACCCCATCAATCTGAATCCTCAGCCCTAATAATCACTTGCTACAAGACCATCATGATTTACCTGCCATCCACCCATTGTGATGATTGTCGTCCGATGATGTCCACGCAGGGACTTCATCTGACGAAAAGGAGGACTGTAGCATATCTAGTGTCAGGGTGACTCATGTATTCCAACACTTAGAAAGCGTTCTAACCCCTGACTTTGTCCGGTAACTCACGAGAAGGGCACCACCAGAGAGCTCCCATTGACACTTTTGTGGCATACAACACGAGAGAAAACAAACAGCCATAAACTCGAACGCATGAGCCTCAAACAGATTCGTATCGCTCAACACCCCCTCCCTGGCAAGAAAGGAAATCCAGGTGGCCGAAGCAAAGCTCCCCCAAGCTGCACACACACACACACACACACACACACATACATGGACTTTCCTCATTTAACTTCCTCATAATAAAGACATTACTAAGATATTTTTATGTTTGCCTGCTTGCCCATGTCATATGGGGGTATCTATATGATTTTATCATAGTATTAACTGAACTATAAGTGCAACAGTTACAGTTATAAGTGGTCAGTTCAACCTGGAAGGTCAAAAGTCAGGACCAGCAGTTTCCTTGCTCTCTTCTCTTCAGTTTAGTTTGTTTTAGTTTCAGTGATTCTTCTTTAGTTTTTGTTTTCCCTTTTCATATTCTCCTTTGTTCATTTCCACACGCGAGTAAAATAAACTTAGCCTGAATTAGCTGGTCAACTTTACTTTCAATGGACATTTGAAATTCCTGTGACTTTGCTCGCTCCCAAAGAACGGAAAGAACGCAAGACACTCAGACGGAACTACACACACGGCTTCTTTACTCAGCAACACAGGAGAACTATATTATGTTTCTCACTTGTGAGATGAATAAAGGCGTTATCTAATCTAATCTAATGCAAGTATTCGTTTTATCGAGTTTTCAATACGTTTAAGACTTGTTTATCCCATTTAGGGTGATTTGATATCTTGGTGTCTCTCTGTCAAGGTTCCTTTTGTCTGTGATTTTGCCATAACTGATTGACCATTCTCTCCCTGTTCCTAGCACTCTCTAGGAGAGATTTTGTTGTATATACATTTACTCCTTGTAGTCACCAGTATACGTGGTTTTCCTTTATTAAATTATATTCATTTATTGACTCCGTCTGTTGCTCATACAATGTCCCTTAAAGGGATACTACACTTTTTTTGGGAAATAGGCTCATTTTACCACTCCCCCAGAGATAAATTGTTGGGTTTTACCGTTTTCGAATGTATTCAGACGATTTTTTGATATTTAGAAGAATATCAGTAAACCACACTGTAAAAAATATTTTCAAGATTTGTTATCACAACATAATTTCTTTTTTCAAATCAACTTTCTAATAATTTATTTAGTTGAGATAACTTATTATTTTGAGTTTCTGTTGGTTAAATTCATCTACTTCATTGTATTAAAGGGTTAGTTCACCCAAAAATGAAAATTCTGTCAGTATTTACTCACCCTCATGTTGTTCCAACCCCGTAAGACCTTCGTTCATCTTCGGAAAACGAATTAAGATATTTAAGATATTAAAATCGCTCCTGCATACAGTCCATAGGCTTCTTGAGGGACTGGCTCTTGCCGTCCCCGAAAAGTCATAAAAGACATCGTTAAAATAGTCCAAGTGACTACAGGGGCTCAATCTTAAGTTTATCAATCTTAACTTTATTTCAACTATTCGTTTATTTCTCCCTCTGCGCGAGCCAGCTAACTAGTTTAATAGCGTAAGCTTCTGTTATTGTACGTCACACGCATCACACACACATGACCAGCGTCGACCAATAGTGAGCCTACGTGTGACGTAGCTCTACGCAATCACACTACGTTAACGGACTATAGGCTTATGGAGAAGGAGGTGAATAGTTGAAATAAAGTCGTTATTTTTGTTGTTTTTTTGCGCACAAAAGTGTTCTCGTCGTTTGAAAAACTTAAGATTGAGCCCCTGTAGTCACTTGGACTATTTTAACGATGTCTTCAATTACTTTTCGAGGACAGCAAGAGCCAGTCCCTCAAGAAGCCTATGGACTGTATGCAGGAGCGATTTTAATATCCTAAATATCTTAATTTGTGTTCCGAAGATGAACGAAGGTCTTACGGGGTTGGAACAACATGAGGGTGAGTAAATACTGACAGAATTTTCATTTTTGGGTGAACTAACCCTTTAACTCACTTTATCCAGTTCAGTCAACTTAAAATTTTAAGGCAACCCAGGTTACTACTTTTTTAAGTTAAACCAACAATATTTTTTTACAGTGTAGTAATCACAACATTTTTTCTTTTGTCAAATCAACTTAAATAATTTATTTAGTCCAGATAACATATAATTTTGAGTTTCTGATGGTTAAATTAATCTCCTTCATTGTATTAACTCACTTTTTCCAGTTCAATGAACTTAAAATTTTAAGGCAACCAGGTTACTTACTTTTTTAAGTTAAACCATCAATATTTTTTTACAGTGTTTCTGGTCTCATTGACTTCCATAGTATATTTTTTTCCTATGGAAGTCAATGAGACCAGAAACTGTCTGGTTACTGATATTCTTCTAAATTTTAAAAATTGGCTGACTGGATTTGAATACGGTAAAACTCAACTGTTTAACTCTGGGGGAGTGGTAAAATGAGCCTATTTCCCCCCAAAAAAGTGGAGTATCCCTTTACATGTTCGATATAAGCTACAAGCTTTACAATTTGTTGCTACTTTAATTAGTATTTTTCTAAAACTGGAAAGTTATTTTTCATGGCCAGAAAGATAGCCTTTCTTGCGAGTCTATAAGGATAATTTCTCTTGAGGGTTGATGAAAGATACAATCAGTTTGCTGGACTAACAGATTATTCGATAACAAACTAATGTTAAGGGTTATCCTTGGAATTGGTCTGTTCTAGACAATTAACATATTTAATTATAATTTGTTGTGATTGATTATTGACATTCAATTTTGCTTTCCTGTGTGGATAATTGATAATCCGTTGTATTTAAGAGTCCATACATACATTGGCAATGTATCCCCTTTACGGGTAATTTTAATTTGTGATGCGATACCTGATCATATTCATGATCATTTATTAAAATTAAGCACCCTTTATTTGAGCTAGAATCATTACAGAGGGCATTTGCTGAAGACTGTATGTTTCTTACTTCTGCTCAATTTAGGGAAGCAAGTCAGTTGGGAGACCCAGATATTCGAAATGTTGGGGAAGTTAGGGGACGTCGATTGGAGACGAGACCCAGGTCCGTAGTTAGGTTTAGGGAAAAATCTACCACAGCGGCCTAAAATCTCCTTGCCGAGTATTGAAGCTAAGTTCTGCTGATGAAACAGCAAACTATCCTTCAGTATATATTTCTTCAATTGATTATACTTCTGACCCATGGTCTTCATTCATCATATCTGGTCCTTGGGTCTTTAACTGTGAAATCCCCTACAATTTCAATTATTCCAATTACAGGAACAGAAAAGTAAAGTAAACTTTCTATGGACATTACATTTCCGAAAGCTTGCCCAAAAGTAATTCAAACAGGAAGAAGGGATCACTTTAAACTTAGTATTGTGGTTTTGGCATTTTCTATTTCTTGAAGGATTAAGTTGAACAATCTTCATGAAACTATGAATCTATAAACTATGAAACTATTCCAACTGTGGTTGTTCTTGACACCCCTTGTACCGTTTGGTAATCCAGGACCGGTTCTGTAATGTAATCACACATGAGATCACAAGGCCAGAGTAAAAAAGTGGGTGGAGTAGTTGTGTTGGAATTTAGGCAGGCCTGGTTTGGTTTGGTGGAAGTAATTGTCAACAGGTTCCAGCTGAGCCTAAGTGTTTGTCCAAAACAATCCCCAAATGGTGAGTCACAGAGACTGGAAGTCTGCTTAAGCTGGGGGAAGGGTTGTTTTTTTGGAGCCAGGTTGGTAAAAAATAAAAATTAAGCATGTATAAAAGGTGTTATAATCTTTACAGAATGTCTGAAACTTTTCAGGTTAAAAAAAAAATATAATCCTTGTAATTGAGTTTTGACTGAAGTTCAACAGCTGCTGAAAAGGGCTGAATGGTCCAAATGCATTTGGCTCAGCTTCAGACCACATAGGTCAATGATTCATCAAGCACCCACCCAAACTGTCCATTTCTGATTGAAAGACAAATATAGGGTTTCAGAGATTTCACAACACATTCCCTAACACCACATTTTAACAAATACACACACTTTCTCTGCCATTGAAATCTACAGGCCATCAGCAATTCCTTGCCTCCCTATCATTATCCCAGCAGCTTTCACATTGAATTTAAATTCAACACAGTCACCCTGCAAAGGCAATGACAGATACCCTGAGGTGAGACGCAGCCTTTAACTCTACTCTTGTATACGGATACATCCCACCCACTGAACCAATGTGTGACGGATAAAGTAAGAGAACATTTCGAACCACATTTGAGAGAATTTTTTAAAACAGCAGGTGATTTATCCAGATAGAAGTCTGTTCAAGTCTAATAATCAACTTGCATCAGTTTCATGTTGACAGATAATGTAATTGAAATGACACTGTTATGATTATAAAAGTATATATTTGAGACTTTAGACTATATGGATCTATTTATAATACTAGAATTAATCCCTTTTGATGTTACAGTACAAAACAGCCCTTTCGCATTATCCTGAAGATTGTAACCATTCATTTCATGCGTCATAGTCCATAAGAGCTCATCCCAAGGCGTCATATACTGACGCTTTTTTCGTCTATATCCAACGCACATGGCACCCTTTGGTGTCAATATGAGCCGCAGATATGTATGGGCCACACAGCGCCTCCTAGTGGTGTAACCCTAACCCTACCCCAGAACTAAATATACCATAACCGAACAAAGCTCTGTGCGTGTTATATTGACCCTAGGGGGTGCCATGTGCGTTGGATTTAGACGAAATTTAAAAAGTGTCACTATATGACGCCCTAGGAAGAGAATGCGTAGGAGAGGCTCTTAGGAGCATGTGTAAAAGTAACATCCTTCTTGATTTTCCCTGCAGTCACAGTTCCCCTGCAAAAATCAGTCTACAGGCTTTCATAGACCAAATAAATAAATAAATAAAAAGCTTCCCCAAATTCCTAGGTTAAGTTTTGTTACAAGCTGTTCACACGCTGTCAATAAAAAAAATATTCATACATAAAAAATACTTTTTACTCAGCCTCAAACTGAATTGTTCCAAACCTGCATGCGTTTCTTTCTTCTGCTAAACAAAAGATATTTTGAAGAATATGGGTAACCAAACAGTGCACTTCCATAATTTTTATTTTTCCTACTACAGAAGTCAGTGCGGTCCATCAACTGTTTGTTTACCCATATTCTTCAAAATATCTTCTTTTGTGTTCAGCAGAAGAAAGAAACTCATGCAAATTTGGAACAACTTGAGGATGAGTAAATGACAAACATTTGGGATGAACTATTCCTTTAATATTAGAACACTGATTTAGTGAATGGGCAGAATTAATTCTTTTTAGACCATATCTGTAAACAGAGAGCAATTTAAAAGACAAATAAAGCAGACAACACAATAAATTAATAACCAATAGTATTTAATGATCGCTCCGAGTTCTGCCCTGTACCCCTGAACTAGCTCCGCCCCCGCTAGAGAGTTCTTTCCCACAAACAGTAAAACAGGATCAGGCAATTAACTGCATCACCAGACCTAAACATATATGACTGTAATTTTTGAACGCAATTTTTGTGTCTGTATGTTTCTATGTGAGGCACAACACTTTTAATCAATGAAAAATAAAATCTAACTTTATCTCATTTTCCAACATTAGATTGAGTCCAAAGACACAATGCGAAACAAGAACGTACTTGGGGGGGGGGGGGGGGGGGGGGGGGGTCAGTTAGTGTCGCTAAATCTAAAAGAATATGCTTCCTAAAATTCATGACATACCTGCATAAAGAAAAAAACAAAGAAAAGAAAAGTAAACACTCAAGTCAAACAGCACCACCTACTGGTAGAGCTCAGCTTTGGTCATAGAATACGGGTGAGAAAAACAAAGACAAACACCTCCAAAGACAAACAACCGGGCTAGACCTGTCCATCTCTCACAAGGTACAAACATCTGATTCCCAGCATAGACAATCAGCTAACATAGAGGTCCTGATGCTGATTTGGCCTCAGCATTTATTATGTGATCGGAGATCAGAAAGGAGTTTAAACTAGGGTTAACTACGGTTGAAATGAACCCACTGACAGTATTGCTTCCAAAAGTTCATAGATCCATTCCAGAGACAAAAAATAACAAGTACGAGCGAGGAAAACGGGCCGGGACAGGCTTTGTGTCAGCAGGGAGCGACTCCAGATTCTTTAGGAATATTGTACACTTGAATGCACATTAATACGAGTGGGCTCGTCCCTTGAACGGTGTTGCCATGTAAGAAAAAAAAAAATATTATTCAAGCTGACCTCGTCATAAATGTATCTATACATGTATTCGTGTATTGTGGGGTGCAGGGCATATACCAGTCTCTCCCATCAGTCTGACCCATAGCAGTTCAGTCCTTCTCATGTAACACACCCTTATTTTGAATTCCTCTCACTCCGTCTCACACTGGGGGCAATTTTAAGTCCCCACCCATCCAAAAAACATTCAATAAAAACAAAACAACCCTCCAGATGCCTGGGAGAGGAAAAAGGATGGAGGGGGATGCGTCTCGTCTTAATCCCTCTCTTACTCTCCTCCTGCTCCCTCGTTTGGCAGGTAAGGGGTTCGAGACCCCTCCCACTACACTGCAGAGAGGGGCGGGGCAAAATGCAAATGCCCTACACCCCTTCCTTCAATCAAAACAAGCAAGGATGGACGGGGCTCTCAATTTGAGGCGCTGCTATTGGAGGAGCTGGAGGTGGAGGCGACAGCCATGCTGTTGTTACCGGTGGCAGCCACTGACTTGCGTATGTGTGGGAGGAGGTAGGGATCACTGGCTAGCTGGTGAACGTCAATACGATCCTCCTTACGGTACACCAAACATCTGCGAATGAAGGCCTGAAGTAGACAAGGAATTCATTCGCATTAGAAAATGTTCATTTATCATTGCATGTTCAAGCAAAGACGATCAACAGCAATGTAGGAAGTTGTTTACATTCTTTAAATGTTTTATGCGCACATAGGCTGCATTTGATTAAAAATACAGTAAAAAAAGCAATACTGTGAAATATTAGTCTTCATCGTCACTTGATCCTACAGAAATCATTCTAACAGATTTGCTGATTTGCTACTGAATAAATATTTATTAATATCATTATGATCAGAGTTGAAAGCAATTGTGCTGCTTGTTTTTTTTACATGATTCATTGATGGAAAAAATTTTTTTTTATTAATTTATTAATTTATGAATGTATTTGCTGATCAATTTAAATGCATCCTCGCTGAATAAAAGTATTCATTTCTTTAAAAAATATACATTAGACCCCAAACTTTTGCATGGTAGTGTAATTAAATTGTTATTCCAAAAAATATGAATAAATGTCAATTTAAAGAACAAGGGAGGATTTAGAATTATGAAAAATGCAGAGTCACAATGTTTAAATCGAAAAAATTGTTCCTGCACCTGATGGATTTTGGGTTCCTTGCCACTGTCACCTCTAGCATGCTTAGTTGGGGACACTTAACATTCGGTAATATTATTGATTTGGCTGCATTGACACTATTGGATTGAACTGGATGATTACATCACTGTTCTCAATCCATAATTGACGAACTTTGAACTATTGTCTTTTTAAGATCTGCTTTACAGCAGTAATGAATTCTGTTTGGACTATAGATCAGTTTTTTTTCTAGTTTATCCCTGTAAAGCTGCTTTGAAACAATCTGTATTTGTAAAAAAAGAGCTACATAAATAAAAGTGACTTGACCATGAAAGAAAAGACAGAGCCAATGAACTGTTTACAAAGGTACCTTAGCTTCAGGCGAGACTCCTGGTTTGGGAGGAAACTGCACCTCTGTGGCTTTGAGAATAGTGTTCTCCTGTAGGATGTCCTGTTGGGACTGATTATGACCGAACGGCTGTGTGGAAAAGTATGAAAATGATGAGATGAGAAAGCTACTGATATCTCAGTGGACAGTGACTATGCAGCCAGTATTAGAAAAATGTACGAGTGTGTATTTACCTTCTTCCCATAGAGGCACTGGTAAAAGATGACTCCAACGGACCAAACATCCACTTTATTAGAGATCTTAGGTGGCTCTTTTCCAACCACAAAGCATTCTGGAGGAAGATACCTACAGCAGAGCAAGAGTTTTGCATTTTGGGCTCAGCTGCTTATCCAAACTTTCAAACCATAAATGACTTAACAGTACCTAAAAATCAACATTGTCAACTTTGTGTTGAGGGAGATTTCACCAACTTCAAGAACTTAAATTATGGTCATCGCAGACCACTCACCAGTATGTCCCCGCCCCCTGTGACGTCAACTCCATGCCGTCCACCCCATAGTTGTCGTCGTCCATGATCTTGGACAGCCCAAAGTCTGTGATTTTTATCTCTCCACATGCGGTGCCGTTCACCAGCAGGATGTTACCTAGACAAACACAAGGGTCAAACTTCTCCATCAAAATGTTGCCGTTCTCATTCTTGGCCCAGTACAGAATTCAATGGTCTGCGGGTGCCATACGCATGTCCTACCTGGTTTGAGGTCATAATGGATGATTGGTGGGCGGATCTCATTTAGGTACTTGAGAGCATTGACGACCTGCATTATGATGGATCTGGCCTCTTTCTCTGACATTAGCTTGTGCTGCTTCAGGTAGAAATCCAGATCGTTCCCCTCACAGTACTCCAGAACAGTGCAGAATCTAGAAATCCCACATAAAACAATTGATCTTTAAGGAGTAAAACAATGGAAAACAAAACTGCACCAATCAAATAGGTTGATTACCCCGAATTAGTGAAAATGATCTTGAAATGCGTTTCAAATTAGAGAGAATTCATATTTCAATAAAGCAAGGTTACTCACGAGTCAGTATCCAGGGAGAAGTAGTCATAAAGTTTGACTATTCTGGGATGGTCCAGTTCTTTATGGATCCTATATTCTCGACAGGCATGCCTAAAAACCATTTCAAGTCAACCGATTTTAATTAATAAGCGGTGCTGAATAAACTTTGACAGAATAATGGACCATATCTGAATCTTTAAACATAATGAGAATAATGGTTTTGGTATACAAGTTAATCAAGTTTAGTCAGGATTTATATTTTTTATTTCTAGAAATCAGGCCTCAGAATTCCAGTCTGGTTCAGAAAGAGGAATGCATTCTGGGACAAGCATACTTAGCTCCTACTGCTGAACTAGTAGTTTTTAAGAAACAAGGCTGGAAAATGTGTCTGCACTCACTTGTGATAGTTCTCTTTCTTTTCATCTCTCCAGTTCTTATTAAGCTGGTGAATCTTCACAGCCACGTACCTCTGCTCAGTCAAATCAAAGGCCTGAAGAAAGAAGATAGAACAGGAAGAGAAAGTCAGACATAAATACCAGCACCAATCGATTAGTGAAGCTGCCTATTTTATCTACATTTTTTCTTATATTTTCATTCTACTGCGCTCCCTCCAGCTGTTTTTGAACCAAATAATGTGTCTTATGTGAACAGCCCATGATTTTGTTCTTTAAGATGCCCTAGTCGACAAGTCTTCCAGTCAACCCAATGACTAGTTGATTATGAAGATCTGACCATCCCTAAACCCAACTACACATTCACATACATATTTCCCATCACAGATCTGCTTACCTTGTATACCTCACTGAAGCCTCCTCTGCCCAGCAGATGCAAGAGCAGGTAACGGTCATTTAGCGTAGGATGATCTTTAAACCTGAGTCGAAGAGACAATGATGCAATAGATAAATCCACCATAGACCCCATTTAAACTCAGAAAAACCTTCAAAAGCCCTCTTAGAAATAAACCCTGTACTGAAACCAAAATGGCCAAAGTGTGGAAATAAACTTTGAAAGTGCATACTGGGAGTTATCTTCATTGTGAATTCTCTTGAGCTCTCGGATGTGAAGATTACGCACGCGCTCCAACCGTTCCAGCTCCACTTGAATCTCCGCTTCCTCCTGCCAGACACACACACACAGCATCCAGACATCAAGACCCGTTTCCATGACAACACAAATTTAAATCACATTGTAATATGAATGTGATGATTTGAATACCTTCTTCAGGTGTCCGAGTCTCAGTTTAAAAATTTCTTCTTGCTCATGGTATTCTGCTAAAGATAACCTGTGAGGACATTAACAAATTAGGACAAATTCCAATTAGGTTGAATCGCTAAACCACTCAAAGCCTAACGTGATGAAAAAAAGAAGACTCACATCTCGTTTTCCGCGCCGTTGCTCTTGCTCTTGCGTTTGTTGGGTTCTAGGTTGGGAGGAGGAGTCTGACTGGCGTTGGGCGGTTTCTTCTTCATCAACAGTTTCCTCTGCCTCTCTATGTCCTCTCTCTGCCCATTGACTCTCTCCTGTTGTCTATACAGACACACAGCAGCATAAGAAAGTCAAGTCTGATCTGTAGTTTAGGGCCTCAAATTCAAAACATTTTTATTTTATACATTTCCTAGCTTTTCTTTCCACATCTCATAGTATTCATAAAGTTCTACACACCTTCCACTCTTTGCATGTTTGTTTCCTAAATATTTTGTCTAATACCACTGTTTCCAAAACTAGTACGATACTGATATGTTCATTTTTGGTACATGCCGATAGCTCCATTTTCATTACATTTGTAAATTTATATATATATATATATATATATATATATATATATATTGTGTAAAAAAAACCCCAAAAGAATGGTCATTTTGGTCATCAGTTACTCACCCTCAAGTTGTTCCAAACCTTTATGAGTTTCTTTCTTCCTTTGAACACAAAAGAAGATATTTTTAAAGAATGTTGGTAACCAGACAGCTGATGGTGGCCATTGACTTTTCAACCATAGAAGTCAATGGCTACTGTTGACTGTTTAATTACCAACATTTTTTTACATATCTTCCATTGTGTTCAATAGAAGAATGTTCCTTTTTACAGGTTTGTATGCTTTTATGATGGATGGATGAAATTGTTTGGCCTTCAAAAAGTTTTTTGTACCATTCAGTCCTTAATATGCTTACTCTTCCCCGATTTATAATTTAATATAACTCTGATTGTGTTTGGCTGAAAAAAGAAAGTCATATACACATAGGATGGCTTCAGGGTGAGTAACTTATGGAATAATTTTCATTTTAACTCTATAATGTGTCAGTTCAAAATGATGTATGTTGTAAATTTGATTTTTTTTTTTTATTATTATTTTATTTATCTCTTTTAGTTCAGAAAATCTAAAAAAAGGGGTCTGAGGTTAACCCAAAAAAATCACAATACTACATTATTATGAAGAGTTAACATACTTTTAACAAACAACCTAACATTTACATTTTTATAAAGTCGTATCTATTGCAAAAAAAACAACAGGCTGAACTAACCCTTCCTGACAAGACGGTGTTCACCAAGTTGCTGTCTGTTCATTCGTACTTAACACTATGCCAGCTTCCACTGATATGTTCATAGTCAACAATTTAAAATACATTAAAAATGTTCCTATAATGATGTTTTGAAAATCTATTTTCGATAAAATGGTAAAACTGACCTGTGTGCACTAATCTTGTGGGTACTAAGTTCATGTTAGAAGGCTATGAAGGTCTGTGCACATTGAAAGCACCACATTCATTCATCACTGAACACAGACCTGAATGAGCCTTTTATGGCAAGATCTCTACACACACACACACACACACACACACAGACGTGTGGTGAAACTGACCATCTTATGTCAGGGCATGTCAAGTGTGCGTGTATCCAACATTTGCGTAGTCTCTGAAGTTTGAGAGTGTGTGTGTGTGCAACTGACGTACTTGACTAGATTCTGAAAGGCATAGCCATCTGTCCACTGCTCAGTAAATGAGGCTCCGTGCCGTACGGTGGTGAAATGGCCCAGACGTAGCCGGTCCTGCATGCTCTTTTCTCTACATGCAATTTTCTCCTGTTTGGACTGAATTTTACAATCTATTAATTGCATTATTATAACGACGCAAGTCATACAGAACACTACCAGACATTAACCATCATGTCTTCTCTGAACACACATGTACCTTTTCAATAAGCAGTTTCTTACTCATGGTCACACATTTATTGAGTCGTTCTTTACATCGTTCCAGCATCTTCTGCTGCTCATCGATTTGTCTGCGCAGGTCACAGTTCACCTGCAGCGCACAAACACACCAACATAAACACGGTATTCTTTAGCAATGCACTTTAAAACCTGATATAAGCCAGATTTCATTTATGTTGAGTCAGTGGCATTCACGGCTTATAGATTCATACTTAAATCCCACTTTGTGTGTACACTTTTGTTCAAATGCTTTGGGTCAATTTTTTTTTTAGCTTTATGAAAAAAAAAGTCTTAAGGCTTTTATTTAATAAAAAATACAGTAAAAACAGTAATACTATGAAATATTATAATTTAAAGACTTCAATATTTGAATATTTTTTAATCATTACTCCAGTCTTCAGTGTCACGTGATCATTCATAAATCAGTCAAATATGCTGATTGGCTGCTCAAGAAACAATTCTTAGTATTATCAATTCTGAAAACAGTTGTGCTGTTTAATATATTTGTGGAAACCATGATTTGTTGATGAATAGAAGATTCAAAAGAACAGCAATTATTTGAAATACAAATCTTTTTGTAACATTACAAATGACACTTTAAAGTGACCTTGTTGAATAAAAGTATTAATTTCCTTAAAAATATATATATATATATATATTCAAACAGACCTGAAACTGTATTGTAAATAGCAATGCTGGGCAGCAAAATATTTAACAGATTTTCATATCGATGCTGTGTGTGAAAGTCGTACCCTGAGCAGGTCGTCAATACGTCCCTCTTTCTTCTCCAGATCTGAACTCTTACTGCTCTCCAACGCTGCTAACTTCTCCATTGTCAACTCAGACTGAGAAAGAATGACCGAAGCTGGCTGTTAGCGTGAGGATCTTAAAGTGTCTATGTAGGTGTGAGCGTGTTTTTAGAAGTGTGCGCGTTACCTGTGTGGCTCGGTGCTGAGTTTGTGTAGAGGCTGGCTTGTGGGAACAGGAGGAGTGGGAGAGGTCTGTGGTTACGGAGCCGATGGAGGAGGGGCTTCCTTGCTGCACCTGTCAATCAAAACCAAAAACTTATTTCCATCAATACAAAACGCAACCCCTTGTCTTTGATAAAAAAATTTGCCCCTTTGCATTTCCCAGTCCTCTGCACTGCAACTCTATACAATTTTTTTATAATAATGATAATAATAATAATTACTGGTAATGTGACAGTACATGCATAAATATAACTTGCTTGTAATGCTTATAATGCTTATAATGCTTGTTCTGAACTGCTTGTACACAGCTACAGCAATAAATTGTCATCTTACTACTAAGCATCATAGCAATATACAATTTACAATGCACACTATATGAATGCACCCCCTCATCCATACCGTTTACGGGTTTTTAAATTTTAATTTTTAATAATCTATAGTATTTATTGTTGTAGAGCATTGCTCAGTGTTGCTCTAGTAAAAAAAAAGTGTTGTTTTTACTGCCTGAATGCAAGTTAAACATGTATACATGGCTGAAATTACATAATTTAAATGTTTGGTTATAGTATTTTAATCGATTGTCATAATTTCCTCGCCCTCATGTTGTTTACAAACCCATAAGACTTTGGCTCTTCTTTAAAACACAGATAAAGATATTTTTAATAAAACCCGAGAGGTTTCTATCCCTCCATTGAATGTCCAGGTGAACAAAACCTCACAAAAACATTGTAAAACAAATCCATATGAATCAAACAGTTTAATGCCAGTCTTGATCGCTTTATATGATGAGCAGTTTAAAACAATGATCGACAGATTTGACACACATAGATAGAGCACATCACATCTAGTAAGCAAGTGTGTGTGTGTGTGTGTGTGTGATGCTCGAGAACCAATGAGGTTTGTGCTAGTGTGCGACACAAATGATTCCGTGTTTACCATATGTGATGTGCTCTATGTATGCAAGTTAAACCTGTTAAAAGCAATCATTTCTCTTCACAAAACTTGTATAATAAACTGTCCGATTTATAAGGATTCATTTAACAATGCCTTTATGAACTTTTTGGATCGTCAAAATTTTAGTTACCAGGACTTTCAATGGAGGACCAGAAAACTCCAGAAGGCTTGCTGGGGTTGTCGATGTTACCGGTGTTACATGGTGTTCAGAGGGTTTAGAACAACATGAGCGTGAATAAATGATTCAATTTTCATTATTGGGTCCCTTTAATAGTTATATCAAATCACTACATGAATAGAAAGAGAGGTCTGGCAGCAAGAAAGAAACTCACGGCAGCAGGAGGGTTGGAGAGAGAGTGCTGAGGGGAGGACCGCGCCACTGGAGGAATGCCACGTGCTGGACTGGTACCAGTACCACTACCCCCTGCAAACTACACAAAAACACATGACTGAGAGGTTAAATCAAAAGGAAAAGAACACGGAAATAGAAGTCAAACCACAGTGGACGTCAAATGGTTATTAATTACAGAATGAATGCACTACATGAACCTACCTCAAAATAATCACTAATTTTGTGTCCTCTCCCTCCTCCTTTGCCTAGGTGGGGGAATTCAGAACAATAGTCATTAAAGGGATACTTCACCTCTGGAAAGATGAATGTGTATTTAAAATGGGTCATTTATGTAGAAGAAATGTGAAATTAGTTTTGAATTTGGAGCTTTCTAGACTGAGAAAAGACAGAAAATGTATGTTTGGCTTATGTGAATGAAAGCCAACTGCACTTGCTTCGCTGCCCTAGGAGGCCATGCTAAACCGGTAACAAAGCACAGTAGTTAAACAACAAGTCTAGGCTACTAGTGAGTCTCTGTGATGAGTCTGCCCGAAAATGTGTTTCGAGATGGCCCAAAATGTCCGGGATTAGGCTTTTGCGTTTTACAGTCGCCATTCAGTATGTTTGCTGTGACGAGTGAGGGCTGAGGGAGAACGACACGAGGCCAGTATCGTGATTACCGATAAGCAACAACTGTGAGACACACCGGTCTCGTACCTCTCACAGAGGAGTGGGAATTTTCTTAGCAATGCTAAAACACACATCAACCGATCACTTGTTTAGCGTTCATGTAAACACTACATTCAGAATTACCAATTAGAATGAATTCAGTTTGATTGAAACAAAGCTATGTATGTAAACAATGAATGGCGACTGCAGAAAGCAAAAGCTGAATCCCGGACATCGACGGCCGGACATGTCCGGGAAAAAGAGGACGGTAACCCCTACTACTCAGCATTCTCCACAGAACAAGAACCTGCTAACTTAACTTAGCCTTACAAAAAAAGATGGCCGACACTATCTGTACATTCTGTGAGTGAGATCCCACCCTCTATGGACGGGTTGAGAACATGCGGAACAGCCCCTTCTACTGACTGTGGTCTTTAGCCTCAAGCCAAAAAATCCTCAGATGACGCAAAATGACGATTTTTCCGTCATCGGAGGAATTCTCAGGACAAAAAATACATAAATCACTTGTCTCAAGGGGATATGAGGATGGAAAGCACTAGGGCTGGGTATCGATTCACATTTCAATTTCGATTCGATTTCGATTCACAAGCTCTCAGTTCGATTCGATTTCGATTCTCGATTCAATTTTCGATTTCGATTCCTGATTTGATTCTCGATTCGACTATAATGAAGATGTAATACAAATCCTATATTTATAAAAAAACAACAGTGGACATAAGTTTACTAGTGGTTAATTAATACAAGGAAATTAAGAGCCATAAACCTGTATATAAAACTCTTTTTATTTTAGGTACACTAAATGCATACAGAGAATAAGCAGGATTTTGATGCAATATGCAAAAAAAGTCAGAACAGTCGCACAGCTTGATCAAACAGTATCATGTTATTTTATGTTTAAGATAGATATAGATAAATAAATATATAAATATTTAGACTTTTTTTTTACATTGATCTTACCTAAATGGTAATGTAATTTTTTGTTTATTTTTGTTTTAAGAGTTTATGTATGGAAGCTTGATTTCAATCTTTGAATTAAATTGAAAAAAGTAGCACAAATAAATACAATAGAATAAAGACACAAATTAAGAGACATTTTGGGGTAGTTTTTTGGGTATGTCAGAAATACTACAGAAACTGAATAAAGTAATCCAATGTAAAATAACACTGGATAGTCTTTTTAGTCCAGACTGAATTAAATACAAAGGCTATTAATTCTGATAGCTTACAATTAATACTATAGTCTGTTGTTATGACAACAGAATTAATGACTGACACAAATGGCTGCGTTCACTTTAAGAACTAGTGCGCGAATCCATTACTGTTTCATTAACTTTCTGTCACACGCGTTTAATGCTAATTTAAGACATTACCGACTGTCTTTACGAGGTTACTCACCAAGACCAGAGTTTTGACATAATGTCGCGTGTTTTAACTGTTAAAGTGATATAATCCAGGGATAAAACTTTTGTTTCTGGCGAGCTGTTTGTGAGGCAGATTTAGGCTGTAACGTTACTGTGCACGCATTGAAAGACATCTCTGAGAGTGCGCGAGCACGGGATGGTTTAACATTGCTTGTAAAACTCAAAAAGACGTGAAAATGATAAACGTTAGTTACGATCATAGGTTACGATGCAATGCTGGCCCGATTGTTAAGTGAATATTCCGTCATGTCCCGACTCCTAAACGCGTGTGTGTATCGACAGCTGCAGCGCTTGGCGCTTGATTAGTGCAGAGAGACGAGAAGATGCAGCACCGCGTCCGCGAGCCCTTTATATGGAAAAAAATCGATTCCGGCGGTTGAGAATCGATTTTGAATCGAACACATTTTAAAAAACGATTAATCGAAAAATCGATTTTTTTGCCCAGCCCTAGAAAGCACGGTAATTCAAAAATACTACAGGTTTCCTACTAATGCAAAGTTTAATGCTAAATCCTGAAGTATCCCTTTAAGAGAAAAGACACTCTAAAAGACGTAACATTGCCAAATGCTCTCATAGCAGGTTTATCATTCACATCAACTTACCCTGGTTGTCAAAGGGGTCTCCTTTCCTTTTACGCGTTCTCTGGTCATTAGATTTCTTCTCTGGGGTCTGAGTAGGGAGACAGAGAAGAAGAGAGAAAGAGAAAGAGAGAGAGACATTGTAAGCTGCCAGGCGAATGCTAGAATCCATGACATCACCTCATTCCACAACCCCATTCATTCCAGAAGTTTCCATTGAAATGTTAGAGGCTCATACAACCTGAAAGACTGGACGACAACAAACAAAGACAACAATCTCTATATATATGCCCAGTTTCAAATAAATTGCATCAGTTTTAGTTTATAACATCTAGTAACGCTGTTTTTGAACAAAATGGTTAGTGTAACTTTGTAACAATAGAAAACAGGTTGAAAATTGGCAATGTCTGTAGTATATATAAATGAACAATGGTACTAGTTGTCCATGGCATGTTACCTGGACTTCCGTGAAAACTACAGATTATACTTTTTCAGCTTTATCACTGAAAACTGTATCGTTCTACATCTAGACCTGAACTCAAAAATCAACAAAATTATGACAAAACGTTCACTAAGAAGTATTTCGTATACAGCACGATAACTAGCATTTTTTTTCTAATAACAGCGGAAACAAACAAACAGGATGCGCTTGCTGTCGTCTGTCTCTGTGAATTGGAGCACGTCACAAAAATGCATAGACTCAGCATAGACTACATGCCTCAGACATGAGCAAAACAAATACTCTCTGCTTATGTAATACATATGAAAGGTGCACTTCTCTAAAGGCTCTTCCACTATATTGAGAAGATGAGAGCCAGCGTCGACACAGTAAAGTCGGCACGAAATCGATTCCAATGACGGAATTCGATTCGTGGTGAAGGTTTCACGCGAGTTCCGTCTTTCCCATTGCAAAGTGATTTTTAATTAAATGCAACACATTTAATCTTATGTATTAACTCGTTTCTTGTTGATCTGCAAGAAATGCCATTTGTCCTCAGAGAGCACTGGTCAGATATTTTCTCTTTAACCAGTTTTCCAGTCTTACAACACAGACTCAGAAAACACTAGCTTACATTTGCCAGAACTTGAGCACAGAATAGGCTATCATTCTGCGCCCAGTATATATGCAATATTTCAGTTAATATAAACCTGCAATTAGACTAATGGCTTAAATGAATGACTTGTCGACGAGAAATATTTTTCCAGCTGATGAACAGTAAGACATTTAAAGCAACAGACGACATAACTGCAGTACGCTTATTATAAAAAGAACTCCATCAACCATGGCATGTTAAGATAATTTTACATTTATTATTCCTGGTATGAATGGAACTTTAGTCTTGCTTTCTGTTGTTTGCACACTTTAGAGTTGTAATGTCAGACAGTTCTTTGAGAAAACATTCATTGTTACTTTTTTCTCTATACTAAAATGACGTACTATCTGTTTGCTTGTCCAATGGCAGACAGGGTCATTATTTCTGAAATTTCTTAAGTTGAAAATATTGGCACACTTTTGTTGTGCATTTCAATGACAGAATCTAGATGCCAATTTTTAAAGAAAGGAAAAACTAAATCCAGGTGTAACAGAAAAAGAAGCAACTAAGTCTTCAACCACAAGCACTGTGTTATCTTATTGGTGAAATAAATAAAATGGCACCAACTTCAACATTTTGAACACCAAGCTGGACCCCCCTGACTGTCAACATGAAACATGTTAGCTGACAATAGCATCAGCTACAATAGACCGAAGCAGAGATAGAATACTTTAGAGAATCAATGACTTTTTCACATCAACAACAGCAAATGTGTACTAACCTCCAGCTCTTTGTCACTGAGGGAGCCCACGCTACACAAGCTCTGGTTAGATGACTCGTTGTGTCCAGAACCCTGTAGAGAGGAAAACAACGGATAACTAGATGTGTATTTCCTAATAGGAAAGGTCGTTGCTTGTAAGGCAGGAAAAAAACAGTGATATAAGTCTTCGACCACTTCGTAGTCGGCACCAATACCAGTAAAATTTGTTGGTCTTCGGTAACAATATTTTCTGCTCCAAAGCAAAAACTGTTGAATCAAGTACTTTAAAAAAAAAAGTGTCCTTTTTTGTCTTGTCCATTGGTTACATCCTTGTTAATCATCTCAGTTTCCGATTAAATCGCACACTTACCTCTTTCCCGGCCTTGACTGAAATGTACACCTTTCCGTGTTTTCACTTTTGCATGTTGCTTTTTTACTAACCCACATTCAAGTGCTGATAAAAAAGGAATGCATGAAGCTAGAATAAAAAGTGTGTTCTTTCTTTTAATATATTGCATATTTAGATATTCATACAACAAAATATTCTGGAGGTATCAAAATATTCTTGAATATTTGTGAAATTAAACAAAAATGCTAGTGGTGCCTGGCAACTTTATATTTTTATTTTTAAACGCTGTTAAATACAGTTGTCAATTCAGAAACTTTGCAGTGTACTTGGCAGCATGAAAAACTAAACTTGCATTCAGATTGTGAATGGGTAATAAACCGAAAACAAGAGAAGAGCCCTTTATGATCACTAAAGCAGTCAATCTCTAAAGCAATGAATACTGGACTCTCGCAAAAACTCCTGTTATAATAATACTAACAAAAAAAGCTGTCTTGTACAATGAATCTCTAATTTAGATTATGTGTTCACTTTGTTGGTTAAAATAAAAGGATTCACAAGCGTGCTGTAGGTTTATGATGGGGTTAGGGATCAGGGGGCAGAGATGGGTTGGTTTAGGTATATGTAAGGTGGGAAGGGTTGAATCAGGATCCAACAACTCCCCCTGAATTTCGTGTTTTGCCGCGAGGACCATCTCAACTTTTCCTCTGCAGTCGCCCTACGGAGTGAAAGCGGAATTGTCCATGACCGCTGTCGTAAATAATTTAGCTGACCACAGCCTACTGTCGCACACACACTTGTTGTTTATCCCGCAGCGGCTTTGGAATGAACGATGTCCACAGACAAGGTAGAGTATGATTTCATGAAAGTATGAAAAAAAGGAAAAAAGAAAAAAAATGACTATTGTAATGCTTGATGATGTAAAGCAAGTCAAATTTGTAGTTTTCTTATGTCTCATTAGAACTACAGAAACGCGACCCGATCTCTGGCAATCCTACATAGCGTGGTTATACCAGATATAGGACCACAAAGCGAATCCAGAAGTGCCTTTCACCCTGTTACGACTTAATGAACCATTGAATGTGATTTTGGAAACTGTTTATTTTGGAATTATTTAAAAGGTAAAAAAAAAATCTTACTTATTGTTGCTTTAAGTGGATTTTGTCTAACTGACTTGAAACCTCTGATAGGCCATTGTGCTAATGCACCTAATAAATATGCATGGTAGGAGAGCATTTCAATATAAGGCCCCTCAAGACTGGAATAACCCTCCTTTTTTCTTGAGGACGTTTTGGTTACTCAAATAGTCACTTTTTTCTTTTATTAAAACTACACGTTCTAGTAATTAGGGACACCAATGGCATTACATATAAATGATTTATGTAGAAAATAGTAGTATGCATACAATTATGTTTTTTTTTTTTTTTTTTTTTTTGTCATTTTATTTATCTTGATTTTCTTTGGACATTTCTATGTGATATGTGTCGTTATCCTGCATGGAACATTTTGTCATAAGGCATATTGCTAAATTGTTTAATGCATTCAGTTCATTATTTTTCAATATACTTTAATGTGTGTGCTATTTTAATTGTGGGGGTAAGAGCAGGTGAGAGAGTTATTGTTTTGTACATATGTCTAAGTTTGCATTGTGTTTTTATACAAGTACTGTGTGGTTAACCTTTGTGTCTGTCTATATACACTGCAGGACCCCCTTGAAAATGAGATGATACATCTCAAGGCATTATCCTGAAATAAATTCAAATTCATATGATTTGCTTTAATGCTTAATGCCTCGCCTAATATATATATATATATATATATATATATATATACACACACACACTTCTCGATGCATTTAGAAAAGTATTATTTAGAATGCATGTAAAACAACTCCCCTCTCTCTTGCAGTGACATCTCTTCTCCGAGGTCAAGGCTAGACAACCCGTCACTCACATGACATCATAGCAAATAGCAAACCACATCCACCCATAATCAACTCCCGCCTTACATTTCTTCTTGTTCGAGGATCCGTTTCACTATGATATTTAGCACAATAGGGAAGAATAGACTATCGCAACTTACGTTTCAGGCCTACTTTAATTAAACAAATTTTGTTTTCATTTTCGATTAAATGAAATCTTTAATAAAAAACATAACAAAAAAAATCCTTTTGGTGCATCATAAATGGGACACCACCTTCACTTGACAATCAAATATCTTTTTGGTCCAAAACTGCTGTCCTTCTTAGACTAATGCTATTGACATACATGCGCTTTTGTGGAAAATTAGTGAAACAACAGCTGGGCAAAAGCAAGAGGAAAAATTAACTTAACATGTTACTGAAACTAAATGTACGAAAGCAGACAGGCCCAGGGCCTTGAAAAACACATAAATGAGTGAAGATGATGATGTCTAATGTGAAAGGGAAGGTGCAGGAATTAATGATTATCATTAGGGTAGGGATGATGGGGGCAGAAATATATCCGTTTGAGACCGGACAGACCTTGGCAACTCCGACTCCTGTGAAACGGGCCTCCAGCAACTCCTGCCTGCGAGGATCCAAGCTGTGCAGTTCCTCCATCATGGCTGGAAAGAGAGGAAGAGAGCGTGCATAGAATTATGTAGCCATAGTGATGCTGACAGATTGACGGGACAGTGAGGTGTACGACATGTTGAGTCATACATGTTTTCGAGAGCATTCTGAGATTCATGACTCAGCCTCTCCACGACCACTCACTCAGTCTTAACGCACTCCAACCTAAAGCCGTTTATCCTATAGATAACCTACGGGAAAACACCATGATCATGCAAGATCTCAAGACATGTCAAACCACATGCAACACATAACCTGCAGTGCACTTAGCAAAGGAACGTTGTTTCGCGAATAGAAAACAAATGCAATCGGTTCAAAATCATACACTGTTATGAATATTATTCAAGGTTGGAGGAGGCTGGGGAGAAACAGTCACAATGAACACTTTCTACTTCTTAACTAACCAACCAACCAAACTAATAACGTTAGAGCCACCCCACCACTGATTTATATTTTAGTTAAATCTCACCCGTTGCACGTCTAATATGATTTAAAGATACTATTAGTCAGGACTGAATTTGTATTATTGTTTCAGAAAATTTCACATTATTTCAGGATTACTTGATGAATTGGCATGGTTAAGTTCTCATTCTAGTCTAATCATTATATTGGATCTGTGCGATTGATTGAAATAACCAATAACAATCAAAAGAAATAACGTTTTAAAGGACAAAGGCATTCACACAGGATCAAAACAAAAGAAACAGTATTTAAATACCGTCTCAATATCGCTTTACCCCTGGGTTTTGCTTCTATTGTCTGTTGTTTCTACATTGCCCTGCGAAATCTTCGGCTAACCTCCTTCAACCGCAAGATCTGTTTTGGTACCTGTTTTATCGAGGTCTTTTCTCCCGCTTTCCGATTAATTAGAGCTCCTTTCTTCGACCGTTCTCCTCCTCTGGTCTCCCGTCTCGCCCTTCCCGTCTCAGCCCGACATCTCAGGGCTAGGCCTCAGCCGAAACCCCGACCCTCGCCTGCGCTCGGTGCCTGCTGTGTTGCTAGGTGACGCCAGCTCCGCGTCCTACTATAGTCCGAGGACTGCGAGACTTCCGAGGCCTTGAGCTCCCGAACCCGCCTTTCTCCGCTGGCCTTGTGCGATATATCTTTTCTACCAGATCTGAGGCATGTGGAACTTCGCTGCAGATCCACATCTAATGATTTCCCATCCAAAATTACTCGATTCGCTTCGAAGTTAGTTAATTGTGGTGTTGTTTTTGAGATATTTTGTTTCTCTTGTTCGTCTTCGCTGCTCTGGGTCAGCACCGAACCGGGATCAAGTCCTGGAATGATAAATTGGCTCTTTAAATCCCGTTCCAGCCTAAGGTCTCCTTTTAGAAAGATTAGCTGATGTAACGTTAGACGAAAAAAAAAATATTTTCCCAATCAGATTCGCGAAATCAGAATCGATTCGGTTCTCATTTTGTGCAATGTAAACAATAATCGGTAAATCTCATATTTTCTCGTGAGATTGTGCAAAACATTTCTACCTTTGAACCACGCCCACTTCCACTAGCAAACACTTATCAATGAAAGGGAAAAAAAAAAGTTTTTTCCCCCCTATATTTTAGGATAGGGTTTTATGATGTGCACATGCAGTATTATTAAATAAATATAATGTCAACTTTACTGTGGACATGTTTTCCCCCAGCTTTTGCATTCAAACAGCATTAAATAAAGGATATAAAACTTGAAAAGAAAAAGTAACAACTTTTTGGACAGTAACTCAAATTGTCTTGTATTATAGTGAGTATTTAGGTGAAATGACAGAAATGGTGACTACTGCTATTGGTATAATATTTCACTTCTCAATGGATGTATACTGTATAAAATGTAAATAAAATGCAATTGTTTTCACACTAATTTTTCAATAAAAATCATCTGGCTAAATTAATAAATGTAAATGAATAATATAACTGAACTTTTTTTACATTTTGAAAATAATTTTTGCGCTTTAGCCAATCAAAAACTTTCTCAATCAAAAAAAATCCTAATTTTTCCATGAATGTGGGAATCCTGTTTGATCGACCTCAGAGCCCATGAAATCAACATAGGAGTCCACATTTAGCTTTGTGTCCAGTAAAAGACTAAAGGCAGAAGGGAAAAAAAGTAGCTGACAATCAGAAATATGCTTTGATTTAATACCATCATGTAGTTTATTCATAAAATTTAAAAAGTCCTTAAAAACATCACTCAGTTGATGAACAAACAGTTTATGGTCTTCAGATGCATCATGTCCTCCATTAGCATTCCCAAGAAGGCTGCATAAGATTGAGTCTCCATTCCACTGAGCACGCTTAATGGCATGTTTCCGCCAATCTTCAAAGTTGTTACAACCTGTCCATCATCTTTAAAACAACCATGTCACCACATCTTCGTGGTTCAGCCCAGATGTTTTTCGATCTCTCCAAATACGCAACCTTGATTCTAAGGCGGCGCCAGGACCTTACGATACTTGCACTGTAACCAGACTCTGTACATTGTCAGCTGCTTTCCTCTGTTCACCTGCAAGCGTCGGTCCACCATGTTCTGCACCTTCTGCAAGCCGGCACTGGAGAACAGATCATGCAGCTCATCTTGAAGAGAATGACAAAAGTAAAAAATATAAATCCCTGTAAAATGTGAGCCATTCTTTTATTAACTGTATTCATATTACTCTATTATTCTGTAATGATATATTGTGCAACCAAAGCTTATTCATCAAATAGAGGTTCTTATAAACATATAATTCAAGTTTAAACAAGAAATTACCTTGTGTGAAAAAGTAGACGCGTGTCCCATCCCCTCTAACATAGAAATTTTCAGACAAGCACCTCCCTGATTGAGTAAAGGACAAACAATTAGCCCTGTTGTTGTATTGCTGTTACTGCAAAATCAGCTTCACATGCCATTTCTAGGCAGATGTAGTCAATAATCAAACATTTAGTACAATTTTATTTAATGACAAATTGATTTGACTCAAATTTTACAAAACAAGTTCTTCAAAGTTTGTGCTGATAAAAAATCATAAAAATATGATTTACATAAAAAAAAAATAGTGCAGGCCAAAATATGTTTTACAGTAAACGAATGCTACAATATTGACATTTTGGTGGTTCTTCTCCCATCACAATTAGGCCTACTTGCTGCATTTGTGCAAGTGTTTGGAACGTGACTCAAGACAACCTCCTGCAATCCGAAAATCTTCTTTGAGAAATGATTTTTTTTTAAAAGTTGTAACATCAAGGATGAAAAAACAAGGATGTAACATCTACCTTTTTTGAAACGAAGCTGTGCCATGTCATAGCGACCATAGTCTCTCAATAGTAACACTCCTCCGGGTTTCAGCAATCGTGCTAATCTATTAATGGAGTTCTGCATCCTGAAACAGATGGAGGTTGAGAAGTTAATGCACCGCTAGTGTTGGACAATCAAGAGGGACGACAGGTCACACTGTTATGTTTATAGTGTGATAATGACATGGCCCTGGTGTCAGCAGACTTACAATAGCACACATTATACAGTTACATTTAAAACAAATTAATAGACATGAAATAGTGGCTATTTCAAACAAAACTGACCAATCAAAATTAGATGTCACGTCACCAATAGTTTCGACAGCTTTAAAGCAGTGGTTCTTTAAGACAATATTCAAAGACCTTTGTATCTAAGCTGATATGTTGTAATTAAACATAAGTACATATGGAACATGGAAGATGGTTAAGATTGAACCACTGTTTTAAATATAACTTGCTTTATGGTAACAATTATTAGCATTCTAATGAAGCATTTTCCGATATAAGTTTCAAGACCTTTCCAAAAAAATATTCAGACCTGCACATCATTCGATCAGCTTCAATGCGAACAAACAAAAATCCCCCTGCTCAACGGAGGTAAACAAATGAACACTAGACCCTTTTCACATTCCTGTTAAATTCAGTACTTTAAGTTTTTTTATAGAAGAAACAAAATCTATTTACTGAAAAAAAAATTAGAGGGAGGGGATACAAATAGTAATATAACAAGAGAAATATATTTCTGTCCTAATTCAAAACTCACCCACGGTGTCATTAACACTCACTTCTGTGGATGCAGGGCAGACAGCACAAATATGAGGACAATGACGTCCAGACTGCGGTCTGGCATTGGATACTCTGCAGACGCATCACTCATATCATGGACAAATGCGTGACAGCGCGACGAGTCATAATCAGGGTTTGACTGCCAAAAAAAAAAGTATCAAACAAGTTTAAATAAAGGCCTGCTATGAATGCTTAATACAGATTTCTTAATTAAAAGAGATTAAAAGCGTCCCGTTACTTACTTTGACAAGGTCAACAGCCGTGCTGGAGAAATCACAACCATAAACAAAGAGACCTGGGTCACTGTAAAGCAAATAGAAAAGAATTTTTCATCTGCATGAGTAACAAACACTCTTGACAGGTTTGGATAGTGTATATCTGGACTCACTTGTTGGTTTTTAAGATGGGAAAGACTGTATTGCCTACTCCACAGCCCACCTACAGACCCCCAAACACACACACACACACACACACACACACACACACACACACACACACATAAAAGTTGAAAGTGAGCATATTCTACTGACAGGGCTTTCATTTTAATACTGAACAGTTCAGGCCCATTCAAACCAGGGATGATAACTATAATGTTTATGATTAAAATCTAAATATATTAACAAAAAATAGAGTCCATACCACAACTATAATGATAACAGCACAGTGAAACAATATCGTTGGAATCACTTGCAGAGCAATTTTTCCACAGCCAATAAGGATCTATCCTGCTTTAAAAAGCTCAAACATTTAAAGTGGCAGAAGGGCAGGATAAACTGCAGCAATATTTCCCACCGGTGCAGCTTTTAATATAATCTATTTTTTTTTATATAATTATGATCGTTCTTGGTGCGAACAGCCCTTTATTCCATATAATGAAAGTCAATGTAGTGATGTTAATAGTTATTTGGGTGAACGAACGTGCCCTTTAAATGCATCTACTGTTTTAGAAAACTCACCTCCAGGATGCGATAGGATGCAGAGGCTCCAGGAAATGTAGTGTCTACGTGTGACGAGGGAACATCTTCACCATTTAACCGATACTGAACTGCGGTTCCCTCCTCCTCATGGTCATGTGGAGCCTTTTGTTGAGGGGCCAGCTCAGGGAACTCTGTAAACAGCCAATGGCGATCCTTGAAGAAACGGTTCTCGTGAATGGTGTAGAAATCGTTCCAGTACTCATTAGCCCTGCTGTCAAACTCCTCTGAAAGAGAGATATGAACAAAGAAAAGAAAAATCCCTCTGAGCAAGTCTTTGTAACCAAGGTGGCAAAAAGACTTAAAATAAACCCAAAAAATGCATAGGCAATAAAAGAAAAAAGAAAAAAAAAGTTTGAGTTAATATATTAAAATAACTAAAATTGAAATAAAATCTAAATAGAAATAAAAGAACTAAAACTAATAAAAAATTCAAAAGCACATAAAACTGAGATCAAAACCAAAAATATAAATATAAACTAAAAGCTAATTAAAAATATGAAACTATATTTAACTCTATTTGCATCTTTCAGTTGTATTTTAGTGTTATAGATGTGGGTGATAGGTGAAGTGTTTGACACCTTGTTTTTCTGCTGGGAGAGGTTGACCGTTTTCCAGCACTTTCTTCTGGGCAGCCGCCTCCTGTTCTGCTGACCACTCTACATTATCCCTACAAGAGGTGAAACACCATCACAGTGAGTGAGAACGAAAACAAATCAGGTGTATTAAAATGACGGACACATATAATTGTACTAAAATGACGGACACATATAATTGTACAATTATGTTGATTAACTAACTACAACAGCACACATTTTTGTTACATATACTATATACATAAACTACAGCTAATCAATGCTTTACTTTGTCATTCTACATACATCATATGTGACCCTGGACCACAAAAGCAGTCTTAAGTTGCACGGGTATATTTGTGGCAATAGCCAACAAAACATTGTATTGGTCAAAATTATCGATTTTTATTTTATGACAAAAATCATTAAGATATTAAGTAATGATCATGATCCATGAAGATATTTAGTAAATTTCATACCTTAAATATATGAAAATGTTATTTTTGTAAGTGGACGCAGCATAATTGGCAACAGAAATGGAAACCTTTAAAGGCGATTTTCTAAATATTTAGATTTTTTTGCACCCCCAGATTCCCGATTTCAAATAGCTGTATCTCAGCCACATATTGTCCTATCATAACAAACCATACATCAATGGAAAGCTTAATTTCTCAATTTTAATTTCAATCTCAATTTTAAAAATTGAGACATTAAGACTGCTTTTGTGGTCCAGGGTCACACATATTCATACATATTCTTCAAATTATTCATTCAATATATTATTCGGTATTCTGATAATGGTCAAATATATTATAAGTCCTTTAATGCAGAACAGCCAGTTCACATACCACGCGTTGTGCTGAAACACCTGTCGCGGGTCTGTGAGGAAGCGAGTGCCGAACTGCGGTCGCTTTTGGGCTTCAGTGAAGTCCTCCGTGGGTCCACTAGCAGTTTCTGGCATGTTTTCTACGGAGGAAGAACCAGCAGCAACAGCAGGTACCGCCATGTTCACATGAACCGGATGAACATTGTTCAGTGGGAGTGTCTCGTGTCTCCCAGTCTCCACAGTTCTGCTGTTTGCAAGGAAATATCGCCACCTACCGACCGTTGTCAGATATTGACTCCATCATGAGAGAGTGGCTTCTTTGATCACAATATCACAATTAAATTTACAGTGGTGCTATGTAGCATAACATTTATATAATAATAATATACAATAATATTGATTGGAAAATATCAGCATAAACATGATTAACATGGTTATAAAACATATTTCAGGCTCAGTTATAAGGAAAGTTTCACAGGAGCCAATCGTAAACGTTTGTTTTATTGGTTACAATGCAAAGCAGTTAATGCAAAATAAAATTAAATCAAACTTTAGCTAAAAAAAAAAAAAAATAGCCAATAGATAGCCAAAAAAAAAAAAAATAGCCAATATGGAGATGCTGTTATGTGCCCCTCTGTTATCTTTCACGCAGGCAGCATGAGGAGGCCTTTACTCCTCAAACTTTTTATATTATTTGGGGGGAAATTCCACTTCAATATTAGTCAGTAGTTCATCAATGTCCTGTAATATCCAATCTTCATCAGTCTCTGTATCTCTTGCTTCACCCGTCGGACATCTTCAATTAAACGTTCATCATCAACCTTCATCCCAGTTTGTCTTCTCGTTAAACTGTTGTGGTTGCCAGTTACGCTACAACTTTGACAATTTTCTTCCCATCTCATCTTGTTTCAATTACACACAAAATGCAACATAATTCTGCGTGTCCACAACATTTCACCCGGCATTAATTCGAAAGCAAGTCAAAAGCATAAAAATAATAGCAATTCAAAAGAAAGCAAAATAACTTTGAAACAGGAAAATATCAATATCTAAAACTATGATATAGAGAGATACGTAATAATGCAATTTAATACATCACCAGAGAACCTCTGCAGCTGCTGCCATGGAAACGGTGAAACTCCGGAAGCATGATGACTTGTATCTATGGCAACAAAAGTTTCAGAGGCAGCTGCGAGAATGTGTCAAACTAAGCCTGGGAGCAATGTAAAAGTGTTTACATTATTTTTCGTCATGCTTTGCACTTCATCATTATCATAAGATGGCTGTCATTGCTCATATTCAACTGAAGAGAACAACGTTTTCTTTAAAATCTCTTCTGGGCTTTGACACTTCATGTATTAATGAACCCACATGTGATTGATAAAGACATTGTTGTTGAATGTTATCTGTGCCTGACTGGGAAATGACAGACCCCACTTCTCTTCAAAGACATTATCACTGCAGTCACGAAGAGTAACAGAATAATAGAGAGGCCACCATAACATCAGGACCCTTGGGACACAAAAATAGACCAGAAATGACAGAATGGGATGTATATAACGACTCGTATGGCATGAGAGATTACGTGCAAGAGTACGTACAAGAAAGATAATCAATGCAAACCATCAAATGTTCTAGAACTAAAATAACAAAATGGATTTTTGGGGCCAACCACTTTAGACTTAAAGCATCACACTGCAGGCCTCTCAGACTGCAATAAATGATCATAATAATACCTGATTTCCACCTGTAGAAAAGTCATATTTCCAAAAATGTTTTGACAAATATGGCCATCTGAGCTTTACAGAGAGTAGGAAGAGCTGTGACTGTTCACAGAAACCAGCCTCACTGCAATTAGCTAGTGTTTGAGTTGCACAAGATGTAATTTGTGTTTCATTTATGAAATGCTTTTGCTCACCACCTGTTGGTACAAGTCACAGAGCAACTGTGCGCTATTGTTGCCTCATGCACGGCTCCTCCCATCTGGAGGAGGATCTTCCTATAAGTTCAAACAATATGCAGACTTTTCCCATTTCCGTACTGATTTTGTAAAAAACCGCCAGTACAATCTGATAAACATTTCCTGCCGATAAAATGCATTGTGTTTGATGTTTTATAGAAGGTGGCACATTCTGATATTAGATTGTTTGAGGTATTTAATTATTTTTTTGATAATTTGGAATTATAAATGAGCATAATCACAAAAAATATATATAAAAATCATCATTTGAAAAGTACAAATAAAATAGTACAAATAAAGTGAAGCTGATTGTATCTAAAGCAATTTTGATGTCCAAAAACAGCAGTGTCTTACACAAATAAATTTCAATGTGAGTCATTTGCAGGTGTGTTTGTTTGGGTATACAGATGAAACTGCATTTAGCCTATTACCTCCTGTGTAAGGGATCTGGATTCCCAATAGCAACGCAAGTATTACTTTAAGCGAGCAATACATCTGTTTTATTTTCTTTGTATTTATATAAAGGCTATGATTTAATTTCATGTCAAACATCCAGACAAAGTCTGAGCATCAAGGCAAAGTCTGAAACATATACACAACTAGATTATTCAATATAATCTTTTTGGTATCATCACTTCGTCTCCTGCTTCTGCTCTTCCATGGCTTTCTCAAACTCTCAAGGTTCGATAGAAGACTGATATCTTTGGCATCAAGACATTTCTGCATGGAGATCCGTCCGAGAATCATGCACTAAACGGATCAACTGAAAGACAGTCTTTACAGTCTCTCAATCTTCTAGAAATGTGCAGATGTGAACAGAAACAGATAAAAAAAACTGGAAATAGAATTTGTTGCTAAATGATAGGTTAATAACAATGTAGAAGCATCTAACCCTGGTTGTAAACCTTGATACAAACTAGCCTCTCAAATCTGATTGGTTGGTTAGAATGTTGTTCAAAGAGGAATATGTTTGTGGGAGCAGGGGCCTGTTTCAGAAAGGAGGTTAAGTGAAAACTCGGAGTATGTTAACACTGAAATGAGGGGAACTCTGGATTTTCCGTTTCAGAATGGGTGTTATGTCTAACCCGAGAAAGCAGATTAAGAGTAAGTCAAGCCTGTTTCTGAAAGAGAGGTAACTTATACTCAGGCAGTTACCATGGCAACTTACTATGTGAACCTAGCGGTCAGGAGCAGGTTTTCGGGAAGGAAAGTGTGCCTCGCTCATGCTCTTTCTGAGAGTTTTCAGTTTCCTGACACAAACCCATATGAGCCATCAAAGAGGAGATTCAGGATTGCAGGACAGTGGTGGAGAAATCGGTTTAAATGAGGCTAATCTGATAAATGATTTTCATTTGATAACATCCTGCTGTGACCTCTGAAGGCAACCTAATAATTATAATAATAATTAATTATTAACAGAATGATACAGGTAACTGAGGTATAAGTGGAAAAAATGACTTTGGACCATTGAATTGTTAAAAATTGTAATTGCTGTGGCACTGACCATGTTCAAAGCTATAATTGATCCTGTTCTATACACATTCATATAAGATTAAAATGTATTCCTGGCTGAGACGTGTTGTAGAGATGATCAGTAGTTGTTCTTGACAGAAGCAGATGTGGTTTCCTTCTTAACTGCCACGATACGCCACATTTTGGAAGGTGCTGGTGGCTCCTTTGTAGAGCGGATTATTAGCCTTAAAAGACAGGAAAGAGTTTCATAATGACCAGTGCTGCAGAGCTCATACATATTAACAATGAAAGTCTGCAAGATTAACCACAAGCTCATCTGTTCTTCTCACTTTGACCACTTGGTGTCCATTTGACACCATTCTTGGTGTTGAATGACCTTATCTTTCTTGAATGTTTTCAAAATGGTAACACTTTACATTTGTTAAAGCTGCAGTCCACAGTTTTTCCTCTTTGTCGCCATCTCTGTTCGAAATCTGCAATTGCAGTCATTCACTGAATTATCAACTTTACGTGAGTTGTACTTCGAAACGGCACAGCATGGATGAACACAATGTTTGAGGAGAGTGTGAGGCAGTCAGTCACCACACTGGTGTGGATACTGGCATTTGGAATCACAGATTATTCTTTTTGGAAGTATGACCAACATATAATTTTCACCGAAAAATGCAATTTAAACAAGTAAGTGACATCCACTTCTGGGTCTGACATTGCAATAAATCATGCTGATTAAATCTAAAAAATGCAAATCATATCACGCAGTACTATGCAAATTATACTTTATTCTCAAATTGTTAATGTTAACAACGTCAGTATTGCGTGACTACATGTAATGTCCTTCCGATATATATCCTTGTTTTCGAATGGGTCCGTTTTTTCTGCAAAGTCCGAATGTCCGAAAAGTCTTTTGCATTTTACAGTGGGTGAATCTGTTGTCACTGGTGATTGTCGTTTGAACTTTTCTGGATTCGCCATCAAATTGATAAGTTTGATTATATAAAGTGCAGTGAGAAAAGGCTATAAATCTCCACCTCCAACATCCTCAGACGCAATATAGCCTACTAGCCGAGACTTCTTCTACAGATGTGAAGTAATGACGCAAAGACATGCTTGAATCTCCCACCGAAATCCACCAGTACCACTCAAATTAAAAACATTATCTCTTTCATTGTGCCAAATATTTTCAAAGAGAGTGGTAGGCGTGCTTTTAAATTCAAAGCCCCTTCAGACTGGAATAACCTGCCTGGGTCTTTAAGATCTGTCACATCACTGCGTTCTTTCAAAATATCTCTTTTTACTTACTTGCAAGCAAATGACTGCTGTAAATGTTTTCCTCATGTGTGACTGGATATTGTTTCATATACCCTTTATATCTGTGACACCTATTATTATTATTATATCTTATTTTATTATTATTATTATTATTATTTTTATTTATCTTTTATTTATTTATTTATTCTACTCTTTATTATGTGTAGAATATGGATTTAGGTTTACGTATACATTATGTATGTATTGCTTGCATGTATAGATGTGTATGTGAGGGCTAAATGTTGTCATGCATTGTAATACTGCAATATGTTTTATATATGGATTTGTTCCTAATAAGGAGTTGATGGGCCTGGTGGGGCGAGGTGGGATGAGGTAGAGCTTTTGTGTGAGTGAATGTACAGTACATGTGTTGTATTATTTTTGTTTTGTCTCGAGGACCCCCTCGAAAACGAGATGTTTCATCTCAAGGGGTTATCCTCAACAACAACAACAATAAATGTACAGAAGAAGATTATTACAAGCTTAATGCTTTGAATCGAGCTAAGCAGAGAGTTTTGAACACTGGCCGGTTATGTACTTGCTCAAAAAATGTATTTTTAACCCCAAAAAAGCTACGGACTGCAGCTTTAACATGAACTAACAATGAAAAAATTCATAAATCTTAATGTACAAATTCATTTACTCAAACGTAATTAAAAACAAAAAGTGGATCTATTAATATTTAATGGACATGAGCTAACCTGAACTAATGAGGAGTGCTTTATTTTATTAACTAATGTAAACAAAGATAAACACTGTTAGAAATGTGTTGCTCATTGTTAGTTCATGCATTAATGGGACCTTTTTGTAGAGTTACCATCAATGATTCTACACTCATATGGTTCAATGGGGTTCTATATAAAAGCCTAGGGTTCTTGACTCAGTTTTAAAGAACCCTTTAAACCATAAAGGTTCTATATAAAGAGAAATGTCACTCTTTATTTAAAGGTTATTTAATTTTTTTTCTATTAATACAGTATGTTTATGTGCTGTATAATTCATAAAATAATGAAAACTAAATTGATTTGTAAAGATAAAGCCATAAAATAAACCCCTAAAATGTTCTATATATGAAGCAACACACAGAACACTTTAAGGTTCTATATAACTTTAGTTAGGTGACTGTTATTTTGTCTGAGATTAAACATGGCAAGACTGTGAGCATGCTGGAAGTTCTGAGAGGAAGAAAGACTAGTGTAAGAGAAATGCTGATAACACAAAACCAACAGAACATGATGGTTTTGCATAAAAGTCTGAATGCTCGTCTCACCGCTTCCCACTTAGCCCTGGCTTTCTCTTCCTCAAACTTGGCAAATTCATGACGGTCGTGAATGGTGATCAGGAGCTTCCACACCAAAAGCGCAGCCAAACCCAGCAGCAGGATCGCAGCAGCAACCGATAGAGCAACCACCAAGATGTCAGGACCCTTCGGACACTCTGTGAAAAAGAAAACAAATCATACTTTATATTCAGTTGCCATCTGAACTGATCTCTGAACTGAAGTGTCATCGTGTGGTCATTGGTCAAACATGGAGAGGGGATGAGCAACTAATTGATTCAGGTTAGATTTAATAAAAGAAACAAAACACTCAGGAGCACAGTATTCGATTTCAGACGCAGCGAGATAATCTGTGACAGTAGGAGAGCAGATTTTATTAGCATGAGCAGTCTTCTCTCACCTGCATCCTTAACAAGATAGAGAAAGGATTTTCCACTGGCATCTTCATAATACTGGAAGTTCTGAACACAGTCATCCTCATCCTTGTAGCTGCAGTTCACTGCGTTCTTCTCGTGAAATACTGGAGAGAACAGATGATTACTGTATTAACTCTATGAGAACAACTCAACACAATATACTACATGAAAAACTTAAGGTTAAGTCACATATAGCCAAATGAAGCTGAGGTAAATAATGCCATTATTAACAGAAATCAAAATACTAAAGTTATATACAGATTAGGTGTATACACTTTATGTAAAATAGAAAACAGCTGTAATAATGTTTCACAAAATCACTATTTTTGATCAAATAAATGCTGCCTTGTTGAGCGTAAGAGACTTCAAAATCCTAGTGTATTAATATAGGCTACTGCGGTTAGAAGGCATTATATTGTGGATTGGTTGGAGGTAGAGATTACCCAGCTCATCCACCAGCACAATCTCATCTCTGCAGACGTGATTGCAGTTCTTCTCAAATAGATCCCCTCTCTTATAGTGTTTACACTCCACACACTCCCTGCAGATGCACACACAAATCCACTTTAAACAGTTAAGTAATCAAAAAAAGCACCTAAACATACTCAATGTCCAAACACAAACATTAAGCTACCTAAATAAAGATATACCGTGTTTTATTGATTTTTACATAAATATTCCAAACTTTCACCCTATTCTTTAAGTCACAATACAGGTGAAAAACTCAACAACAACAAAAAATTGTGTTAAAGTTCATTTTAGTAATTCCACTTAAAAGGTGAAACTAATACATATAGACGCATTACATGCAGAGTGAGATATTTGAAGCCTTTAGTTTATTTGTTATAATTTTGATGATTATGGCGTATAGCTTATGAAAACCCCAAATTCAAAAAAGGATTTAAAATACAGAAATGACAGCCCTCTGAAAAGTATAATTATGCATATGTACTCAGTACTTCGTTTGAGACCCTTTTGCATGAATTACTGACTCAATGTGGCATGGCATGGATGCTATCAGCATGTGGCACTGCTGAGGTATTATAGAATACCAGGCATCAAGTGCAATAAAGTGCATTCTGGGAGTTGTTGTCTTTCATCCACATAACCCAAAAATACATTTTCTGTCTTTTCTCAGTCTAGAAAGCTCCAAATAAAAAAAAAATAAATAAAATCAAATTTCTTCTACACAAATGATCCATTTTAAATACATATTCATCTTTCCAGAGGTAAAGTATCCCTTTAAGAAGCCGAAATTGCCAAATAAGTAGGCCTATTTCCATCATGTCTAGACAGTATGCAAAAACAGCTGTAGGCCTACCTTAATTCCAGGTAAAATTACCATCTCATGTGAAACTGAGATATATAAAAACTAAATATAAATGTGTTGACAAAATAAAAACCAAACTAAAACTAACTAAAAAATTAATGAAACTAAATAAAACTAAACCGAAATTTATAGGGAATTTGAAAATGATCATAAAATGCAAACTAATTAAAAAAATGCAAACCTATAATAACCTTGATCTAAACTTCATCCTTGCCAAAATAGGAAAACACACTCACTTTTTGATGGTGCAGGCATCTGGGCAGGTGGGGCACTTCTCACAGGTTGATCCATAAGCTCCTGGCTGAGTGCACTCACAGACACCACACACACAGTGTCCACGCCCACTACAGAGCATTCCTCCACTCCCCATACAGGTGTCTGTGCGGGTCGAACAGTCACAGCTCTCGCCAGACCATCCCGGACTACATTGACAGGACCCGCAGTTGCACTCACCATTACCTAACGGAAACAACAAACATACTGTATTAATCAGGGCATTGCTGAAGGTAATCATGAGGTTTTTCCTTAAAGTTTTTTTCACCCAAAATGAAAATTCTGTAAATGAATGTACTGTAAGCTATTTTTTTTAATGGAGCATAAAAGTAGAAATTTTGAAGAATATACAATTATTCATAGTGACTACAGACACAAAAATCATTAACAAGTACCATATTAACAAGACAAGTATCATTAGCATAGTCCATATAATTCTAATGCCACTAATAACTTTGTGTGGTCAATAGCCGATTTTAATCTTTAAAATCTTTAAAGACTTTAAAACTTTAATCAATCTTGACCCCAAACTTTTGAACGGTAGTGCATGTAAATATACTGTATATATCTAAATCTAAATACATGTTGTAACATAATACCAACATAGTGTTTGTTATTGAAGCAACAAAGCATTAAACTAAAACATCAACATTTCCCAATTCAACATGTTCATTTCAACACACATGATTAAGAAAAGCGGTTGCATAACCACAGACACTATGTTAAGAATGAGTCTTAAGAACTAGCCTTACCAACTAGCAGTAAGCTAAGGTGTAACCAGTCTTACTTATTTCAAATTAGACCAATCTACCTGTTTAGGTAACTTTAAAAAAAGGTTATGACCGGTCTTTAGAAAATAGATGACTAGATGCGACTGACCACTAGTTAGTTTGTACACTGTTTTGTTCATTGTGTGTGTTTCTGGTAAACCTCAAGTTGTGGAGACAAAATGTTGCAATACCATAAATCTTTGTCCTTGTGGGGGCATTTTTTGGTCTACATGAGGAAAACAGCTTATAAATCATGCTTAATCATGTTTTTTTGACAATGTAACAATGCAGAATGTTTTCTGTGAAGGGTTGTGTTTAGGGATCAGGTTAAGAGATAGAATATACAGCTTGTACAGTATAAAAATCATTGTGTCTATGGAAAGTCCATATAAAACATGAAAGCCAATGTGTGTGTGCGCGAGACAGAGAGAGAGAGAGAGAGAGAGAGAGAGAGAGAGCGTGTGTAAGTATGTGTGTTTAACTTGCCAATGTTTTCAGTTATTTATACCCAGAGGCTATACTTGTCGACTCTAATTCTTCATTTAGTTTCATATAGTAACACCCACACATCAACTCAGATATTTAGCTATTGCCTAATCATTTCACTAAGGCATTTAACTAACAAAACCCATCACACATGCTACTGAAAGACTCACTTCTCCAACCAATACACTTCATGCATTTAACTGTTTAGCTGAATAGAGAATATGACATGAGCAACATATCGGTAAATCATGTGACAGGCTTCAGGCTGCTGGCGCTCCAAACAGGATGTGCACAGACATGCAAAACTGATCATCAAAAAAGATCATCCTCACATAACATCTAATAAATCCAGCCTATCTGATTCAGACTGAGTCACTGGTTGGTTTTAAACGTGGATCAAATGGTCTAATATGGTGAAACACTGTCTTCGCGATGAGGCAAGAACAAAAAGCTGTGAGTGATCCTTTACAAACATGCAATCCTTTATTTGTTCTTTTAAGGCCATTGTATCCAACCTTACCTGAGCACATCAGTCCTTTGGAACGGAGGCAGCTGAAGTCGTCACATTCACAGTACGGCCCCCAAACCTTCCCAAATTCACTCGAGCGACAGGCACACTGGCCGCACACACAGTCTCCGCGTCTGCTACAGGCCGGGGTTTCAGGGTTGGGGCTACAGCTGCCTTGTTGGCTGGGTTTATATTCGCCCTCGGTGCACTCGCATCGAGAGCCCAGTCGGCCCGGATCGCACAGGCACACGCCGCACTCCAGGGTTCCATTGCCGTAGTGACAGGACGGGCTGGCGGGCATGGAGGACTGCTGACAGCTACATTCACAGGCAAAGTCCACGGTGACATGAAGGCTGTCTTTAAAACCCATTGGCTTCACGATGAAGGTCCGACTCTTTTCTTTGGGACAGCCGTGAAGTTTCGCCTCAATGTTAAATGAAACCTATGGGAAAGTAGGATAAAGAACTGTAGAGAATGGCACTAGCAATGTTGAGGTGATGAGTTTGATACCCAGAGAACTTGCAATGTCAGTCGCTTCTGATAAAAGCATCTGTCAAATGTGAATACAGTCAAACCTAAATTTATTCAGACGCCCACAACATTTCTCACATTATCACAGTTTTTTCGCTATAGTTGTATATGGTTGCAATCAACATATGCCGACATGTTAGTAGCTTGTTTGTTTTGTGAGAGTTTTCAGATATATGTATTACACTGTTATAAATGTTCTATTTATTCACTCTTTGCATGTTTCTATGAATTGTACAGCACATTGGTCAACTACCTGTTGTTTTGAATTGTGCTTTATAAATAAATTACCTTACCTATAGTTTAGAAAATGGTAATAAAATATGACAAGAACTCAGAGTTATCAAATCAGTTGATATTCCTCTGGTTTTGGCCATCCTTCCGTTAGACTGTCTCAAAAATGGGGTTGAATTAGGTTGAATAGCTGTCAGCTGTTAAATTTAAGTACACAATTAGATAATGCCATTTTAGGTCAACCAATTACCAAGCAACGCTTACTTTTGTTCAATTTGTGATGTAAAAAGGTCACATTAGCAATTAAAAAAAAAACAATTTGGTCCCAAATTTTTATTAATTTTTACTGGTAAGATGCATGAAGAATCTTAACATCAGAACATCAGATGCTGACCATATCTCCGATTTTGAGTCCGTCGCAGGACCGGACACCTGCAATGACCTCTCCACCCAAGCATGTTGCGTTGATGAACAGAGATAACTCATCCGGCACACCCAACAGCTCCAGCTCAACCTTAGACCTGATCCTCTACAAAGACATATGGCACATAGAACAAAGGTCAACCTGTCTGACTTCACCTTTTATTTGAGTATATTCAAATTTATTTGGGGATATTCAAATTAAATGACCCATCATACCATTGATCAGCTCTACCAAACTTGGATCTGTTTTTTTTCCAGTAATAAACAAACACTGTTAAGTTGTTTTGATTGATACTGTAAACCAGCTTCGATACAATCTGTATTGTGAAAAGCGCTATATAAATGTATTTGACTTGACTTGAGTGTTAGCCCTGCTGGTTTATGGTAAAATATAAGACTGATCAGAGTGGCAAACCACCTACTACGATTTAAACGAAAGTATGTATACTTTATGCACATATACATTATATTTTTTTAATATAATCGGAGAACACTGACTCTGGATGCTGTATGTATTTGTAATGCTAATATCTGGTTAATTTTTAGGAACACGCTTAAAGATATCAGAGAACATGATGATTCAAAGCAAAACAGAACACAAAGTTCTCATAACCAACAAATTCCTGCCAAAATGACTTACTGCATATGCATCCAGAATGAGTTGCACAACATTTCCAGAGTCTCTAGTGAGCGTTCCAACTGCAGAACCAGGAATCAGCTCACTGTAATTCTGTAAGAATGCAGGAAACATGAAAACATGCCATTAATGTGTGTAAATGTTATGCACAAATGTGCTGTAAATATGTATTAGACAAAAATATAGAAAACTCACACGATATAATGGCACCATATTGCTGGTTACAGCAAAGATGAGGTTGATGTTATTCTCAGATATCTTGTCCGTGATCATGCCAAGTGAGGGATAGTCCTACAAAAATGCATATAAAAATTATATATATATATATATATATATATATATTTTTTTTACTGAATTTTCAGCATCATTACTTCAGTACTCAGTGTCACATTGATCATTTAGTATGAAGGTAATATGATGCCATAAAGAATCGCATTCAGGGAAAGATTTGTGAAAATGCAGATAAAATTGCAAGCATAAATAAAAAGAGAAGAATGTGCAAGAGAAGACTTGTGTAAGAAAAAAAAAAATATTTGCAGCATTTTACTGTTATTTGTAAGTGTAATTCATGTATTGTAAAGCTGCAGCTTCATGCTAATGGAAAATAAATATGATCTGTATTCTTTTGACTCCTTTTTCCTGCTTACACTGTTGGCACGTTTTTTTGGCACAAATCAAGTAGGAGTCAGGGTCAGGAACTGAAAAACAGATTGATCGCATAAAACCAACCTTTAAAAAAATGCCTAAATGAATACTTGTGTGTATGGGGCAAAAAAAACTCCTGAAATAACCCTGTAGAGTTGGGTCTTTCTTTTAGCTGCGCTAAAACAACAAACAAGAGAATGATGCTGAACCAAAAGAAGATAAAAATGTGTTCTGGCGACTGGCGTGTTCATTGAACCATTCAGATAAGAGTAAATCGTGAGAAGCTCATTTGATTTGGCTACATGATGAAAGTGGGCCGGCCCTCCTCTTCGAGCTTGCAAAACTCAATGGGTTTTGTCTCAAATATAGTGACAGAGAGAGCTCAACGCGCTGCAACTGAAGAAAACACAACTGAAGCAAATACAAAAACACCCGAAAATTAATAAAATACCTTCAACAGTTTCACAACACATGTGTGTCAAATACTCACAACACAACCAAATAGAAACGCGCTGCAAATAGCAGCACAGACCACAACGGAAATGTTTCCAGGGGATCCCAATAAGTGACGAACCCGGCTGGGACATGCTTATTGCTCGTGAGCTTCCTTACATTATGGCCTGGCCTACTCCCCTTGAAGTGGGAACTTTGGAGTGAGCAGTGCACTTGTGTGCCATCATATAGCCATTTGGAACGCACTTGGCGAAGGGAAAAGACAACGTAATTTATTTTTTTTCGCCTGGGATGTTCCCATGACAACGCAGCACAGTGTCCATAAGCTGTTCTATTCTTACGACAGAAATTTCGTATTATTGCTATTAACATAACTGTTGTAAATAAATGTACTTTTTTTTTTTTACAAAAAAGTTTTTAAAATATGTATTATATATCTTTGTGTGAGTGTCTCATCTTTAAAACCTTTCTTCTCATCTTTGGACCCTGTATTACCAAACATTTCTTATGAAACTTATTTAAACATAACATGACAAACTTTGTACAATGTAACTTATAGTATAGATTAATATCTTACCCTCATGTTCTTTTTTTTCATCTTTTTTTCAGCTCATTGTTAACTCCTCTTTTCTCATTTGTATTCTGATGACATTTTAATATATTGTTAATACATCTTGTATATTGAATACATAGTTATGTTTAAAAAAAAACAAAAACAAAAAAAGTTAAAAATAAATAAATAAGTAGTACTTGTAAGCTACAGTATAAGAACTTACAGCATGTCCTAACCAGGTTTTTCACTTATTAGGATCCCCTGGAAATATATCCCCCTGGTTATATCTGTGCTATATGCATTGTGTTTCTGTATTTGTTTTCAAATTTTTCAGCGCGTTTCTGATTAAGACGTTTTCTTAATTTGCGGGTGTGTTTTTTTCTATTTGCATGTTATGCATATATATGCTGATTTGCGGCTCAAGATTTTTTTTAAAAATTATTATTATTAGTTGAAACAGTTGTACTGCTTAATCATTTTGTGAAAAAAAAACCACAATACTTAGTTTCAGGTTTCTTCGATAAGTTAGACAGTTCAAAAGAATAGCATTTATTTGAAAAAGACTTTTGTCTTGACTATAGGTCTTTACTGTCACTTTTGATCAAAACAACCTTGCTGACAAATATTAATTTCTACATGAAACAAGCTTATTTTTGAAATGTTACAAACACAACTCCCCCCCCCCCCACACACATATACTATATATATATATATATATATATATACACCCACACACACTCATACATATATATATATATATATATATATATATACATACATATATACATATATATATACACACATATACACATGGCGAGAGAGATTTGTCCAATATGTGTTTGCTGACCAGTATAGTGGACTTGTCATATTCATTGTTGTCATTGATATAGCACTCTCCATCATGGGGCTGGACGATTCCAGCCAGCTTGGCATCCAAAGCCAAATGACTTCTGTCATCACTTGTGAAGATCAGCAAATGAGATGCATCAGGCCTCCATCCAATCTTTTCCTGGAGAAAAGTGAAAGGAGGTCATACAGAAAGGTAAAGAGAACGGATGAAATGGATGAGACACAAACAGAGTACGAAGATATCATAGAGTTGTTTAATTTTTAGACCAAACCCAATCACTGGATATGCCCGTTCCCCATCTATTTTTATTGGGTAAAGGATTAATATTGTCAGTTTTTCTTTGTGTGTGCTTTATGTTACCTTGCATACTACTGCTTGTATGATAGCATCAAATCCGCCCTCAGGGGCATCTCTGTTTCTGGACACTTTCTGTTTCTTCACTTCCTCCGTGAACCGCTCTACCTGCTCCGTCAGAGACAGTACATTACGATAGCCGAATTGTGGTGGGCAGGGTTCAAAAGACCTGCACCACACACAGCAGGGAGACAGAAAAAATTAGTCAATCTCTCTAAATGTCATATGCTTTTTCTACAGGACAATGTGATATGAATTTGACCTTACTTATGGCAAGGGTTCTTGATGACTTCTTCAGAGTACATGTACATATAAGGTGAGAGCGTTTTGTCAACAAAAGCTCCAAATCCCATTTGTAGATTACTGGTGACAACACGTAAGGCACTGGCCAGATCATTGCCAAGGGCATAAAGCTTCTGCAGGTCGTCCTTCATGGTGTTGGTCATGTCCATCAGGTAGTACAGGTCAACTGGGTAATCAGATACTTGCTTCACTTTGACGGTGAATTGCTTTGAATCGTCTTAAAGAAATTGAAGGGAAGAAGGAGTTAGAACTTACATTTGAACTTACATATAGTTAGAAAGTACATTTGAAGACAAAACTCATTTTTTTGACTTCTTTTTCTAATGGACATGGATTGTTTGAGAACATGATCTGTTTGGGGTTAGAGAGACAATAAGACCCTTTTACTAGCTCATGAAACATACTTAAATATCAGGTTTAAACATCATGATTTGTTAAACTCGATAAATGATCTGTTCATAAACAGATCCTGAAATCTGAAACTGAAATATGGTGATAAATATAACATTGGGCTAGTGGGTTTTGATTTGGTCACAGTAACATACAATTTGCATTATTATTATTATCATTATTTAAAATAATAAAAAAAAAACAATAAGAAAACAATAATGGCAAAATTCGTGTTTTTTTCCCTCTTGGATCCCAATAATCAGATAATAATAAATTATTATTTCTTTTGTTGTTGCTGTGGTGTTATTGTCAGTGTTGTTATGGCAATATTTATCTCATAATTTAATTTGAATTCTAATTATTATTGTTATTAAATAAAATAAAATAAATAATAAAATAAAAGTTTAATAACATTTTTTTCTGGGACCCCAAAGATCAAGAACATAGTATCAGGGTTTCAAGGGTTAGTTCACCCAAAAATGAAAATTCTGTCAGTATTTACTCACCCTCATGTTGTTCCAAACCTCTATGTGTTTATTTGTTCTGCTGAACACAAAGGAAGATATTTGGAAGAACGTTTTAATCAAACAGATCTCATTTCCCATTGACTACCATAGTATGTATTTTTTTTCCTACTATGGTAGTCAATGGGGAATGAGATCTGTTTGATTAAAACATTCTTCCAAATATCTTCCCTCATGTTCAGCAGAATAAATAAACACATAGAGGTTTGGAACAACATGAGGGTGAGTAAATACTGACAGAATTTTCATTTTGGGGTGAACTAACCCTTTAAGACGTGTTGTGGAAATAATTCTCTGTTGTTCGAAAAGATAGGAGGAAGAAGACAAGTGGAAACCTTTTCAAAAGTCAAAGTATCAAAAGTTTATTTTCTTGCAAGAAAATAATTCCAAAACTTGGCATTCAACATACAGAACAGTGTCTACGTACATGTGAAGGCGAAGGCTAGTCCTTCTCATCATCCTTATATACCTGAAAACCCAGGAAACCATGCAGGCTATGTCTGGTTTGCAACCGGTTGTCTCCTATACCGTCTAACAAGGAAACATATTTGCGCTGCTCTTAACTATTCTTGTAAACCATATATTTAATCTGGACAGCACAATGACGTTTGTGTTAGAATTCCCTGTGTTCAAGTACAGCTTGACTTCACACTCCAACTTATCTCTTGGTTGCAAGTACTGTTCGACCTCACACCTTTCTGCTTTATCTTTTGTTTGATCAAAACTCTGCACAAATATAATTCACACTTGAGATACAATGAGCTATTAAAATGTTTCCATGCTGCTTACTTCTTTTTTAAACACAGAACAATATGTCCTCAAACTGAGCTTACATTACTTATGCATTTCTAACAGTTTAGTTATACCTTAAGCTTACTCTAACTTATGCATTTCTAACAGCTTGTTATATCTTTAATAATGTCCTTTGGATTACATGAACATCTTCCTTTAAATGCTTATGAGTATATGTATAGCCATTACAGACGAGACAAGTGAAGTGAAGTGAAGTGAAGTGAAGTGAAGTGAAGTGAAGTGAGAAGAGAAGAGAGGATAAGAGAAGCTATGGAAAAATACCAAAAAACTGTGCAATGAGAAATATGTTATTGGATTGCAGAGGGAAATATGAGTTAATATATTGAGGGAATATGTAAAACACAAAGTAGCATACCTGGCCTGAGGGTCAGGTGGATTTTTTGTGGTTGGATCTGAGTGATGTCGCTGGCTGAAACCCCTGCCTTGTTACTCAGAGGTACATCCTCGAGGATCCTCATGCTGCTAACTGGAAACTCAATAAACTTTATGCCACAACCAGACTGAATGAGACTGTCTTTGAGATCACACCGGGACAAACTTGACCCCTCCTTTCCAAAGATCTAGAAACACACATACACATACTGATGACCAGGGCTGCCAACTTTTGAGTTTAGACAAACAAAAAAAACTTGCATCACAAGTGTATTGTGATTGTCAAAAAGATTTGATAACTAGACAGAATTTTATTAAGTTTAGTGACAACATGTTACAAATGTTTACAGGGTAAGATTTCTATTCAATTCAATTATTGTGATTTGATTCCGATCTTGATTCAATATTGAATTCTTTGGATAAATATATAGCCTTTATTTTTCTTAAGAAAAAAAATTATCTCACCTAATGCTGTAAACAGAGAGCCCTGTCAGCTGGTATTATCATTAAAGGTTAAAAATTGTAATAGCCTAAGTAATAACTGCATCTTTTCAACATACCTTCATGCCTGTTTATATTTACTATTAACAAGAGACAAGAGTAGCCTAAGGTAAGGGATCGATCCAGGTGCAGGTTGAACTGAGGCGATCTGGCACGTCACATTTACAAGCTCCGAAACAGTTTTTATTTTTTTTAATTTCGTGATTAAATTGATAGAATATGAGAGCAGGGAATTTGTTTTATATCAAGAATTTTTGTATATATATATATATATATATATATATATATAGGCTATCTGTTTTGTCTGTCGCTGGCTGTGTCCTCTTTGCTCTGCAATTTCACTCTACGTAAGAAAATGGATGTGTGGCGTGAGAGCGTATGAAAAGTGTGTGTGAGAGTTGGCAGTCCTGTGATAGCAACCAGAGAGAGACATTTCAAGCAGCCATTTGTTTATTTGTGCTTGTAGGTGAAATTGTGTTAATTACCTCCTGAGTGCACCAGGCACAGGTTGGATGGATCGACAGGCATTCTTTACAGGTACTCACTCCTCTGGAAGTGCAAATGTTAGAGCCTAGAGAAACAAGACTATCATTAATCTCATATCTACATTATAGCCTACTCTTTAGAAATGTCTTCTTTCAGGTTCCATCGTACAGCCTCTCAAGTGTGTTGTAACAAGTGAAAGAGTAATCAAATGTAGGAAATAATAATATTTATGTTTGCAGCATGCACATTGCTATCATTCTTTGTGATTTACTAAACAACCAATAACAAAAGGCAAACTTACTTGTAGCCGAGGAAACTAGAAGTAAAACTGGTATCCAAACATCCATCAAATTTAGTCCCATTTTAATAGAACCAAACTACTGAATGCCTCCTGCTGTAACGTTAGAAACTCTGTTTCAACTCGAATTCCTTGATGCACAAACTGGGAGTGGAAACTACCGTCCCGCGACATGTAAGAACAGATGACCAAGTGTTCCAGCATTTCGAAAATGTTATCTGTTTCACCATCAAGACCAAAGGATATGTGTAGCCTAACCACAGGCAAGATAAAACATAGCACAAAAGAAATGATTCTGTTGGTGCAATTTACTTAACTTAAACAAGAAAACTGAAGTAGGCAAATTTTTACGCATGTTATTTCAGTGTAATGAATGGCAACTTGGGGCCTCTGTATTTCCACACAAAATCTTACGTAAATTCATTCTACGCAATTCTTACGTAAAGGCCTATTTTACAAGGTGATAATCCTATTAAATATGAGGCCTTTACTATTCTTTGAGCCATATTTTCTATTTGTCCATGTATTCTTGTTGTTTGTTTTATCTATTTATTAAGTTTATATTTAAGACGTTTGTTTAAAGAAAAAACAAAACAAAACATAAGGGTGTATAATAACCAGCTTTCTTAGCCACAAGGTTGAACAACAAGGTTTTTGCTACCATCTAGTGGCTATATTAGTATTGCGTAAAAGCATACCAAACATTCACCTCAATTCACCTCACAGGATATTTCGAGGCAATTTATGCAATTTATAAACATTTTACTTATGGAATTTTACTGAAAATTATTACATTTTAGTACAGCATGATCATAATAAAATATACACAAAAAGCAGAATAAGACAATCAGAAAAATGTGGCTGTATATGAACTATACGAATTTGTAGTATTGCAAAAATATAATTTTTAATAAAAAACAAACAAATTAAATATATGAGAGAAAATATTAATAGTAAACTGCTAATTAAAATAAAAAGAGAAAATCATAGACAAAAACATTTTTCATTTGTGCACTTATTTATGCGTGCATGCTCCTGAATTTTTATTTGGCCAAATACTTCATACATCCGACACGGCGAATCTCTTTCATTGCTTTAATATTTTATGAAACAGGTTAACTCTGTGAATCTTTCTCTTTCCAGCTCTCAGCTTTCCCTCTACTTACCTTCATTTTCAACGCATTCTCACCCCAAGGCGTCACCTTTGACCATGCTTCAATATTTGACGTTTTAGGCGCCCTTTAGCGTCACTTACATGACGCGATCCTACGGCGTCATCTAACTGACGCTAAAGGAAAGCGTCTGTTAGAGGACGCGGTTAGGTTTAGGTGTGGGGTGGGGGTAGGGTACACGCGATCCTAGGGCGTCATCTAACTGACGCTAAAGGGCGCCTAAAGCGTCAGATATTGAAGCATGTCCAAATGCTTCCCAGGGCGTCAGTTAGGTGACGCCTTGGGAGTGAGAATGGGCTGTCATTTTTACAGTCCAGGAAGTGAGGATGGAGGAAAGGATGAGATGGATGCTAGATAAAAACACACATCTCCATGCTGAGCATGAGACAGAAGCCTGAGACATACTCAGACCTCCACAGAAATATAAGACTATGTCTTCCTTTAAAAAAAAATCTTTTCCTCTTAGGTGGCTCACGCTTCGCCTTTCCTGTTATCCATATACTTCTCTTTTGCTTGTTAAACAGTAGATTATGCTTGACGCTGGCTGTGTGTACTATTGTGTATCTCTTTGAGAATTAGGCCTACTGCTATTTTTGATCGGTCAGCAAGCGGCCCTCATGACACTGTTGTGAAAATTACAATTTGCTTAACATGTTAATTGCTTTTGAACTCAACTATGGATTTTGACTGTGTTACTGTATAGGCAGTGTTGTAGAAAGTTACTTTTAAACGTAATGTGTTACAATATTGCGTTACTCCCCAAAAGAGTAACTAATTGTGTTAATTAGTAGGCTATTAGTTACTTTCTTTGTGTTTTTGCATTACTTTTTCTAACCTGGACTGGACATAACATAACAAAAAAGTTCTATTTTTGGCAAATTTAAAGGCCGCTCACACCGAAAGTAAAATGCTGCTGGAGAAGAAAATTCAACACACTCACTTCAGCGATGTTTAACTGAAGTAATTTTTGCTTATTAGGTTGAATTGGATCTTCGAAGGTCAACAGCAAACACCTTAAAGTCCCCCTGTAGTCAATAATTGTATCCCTTATCATTTATCATTAAAATTAAATGTTTAAACTTAACATATTTAAATTTCTTTATGCCTTAAAATAGCTTGAATGTAACTCTACATCCTTCCTTAATGGTGACAAGTTTCACGATGGGTCACAAGTATAGGGTAGTTTGTGAGTTTTAGGGAGATAATACTCAGCATTGTTGTTTGCTTATGAAATTGCACATTTTTGTCTTAAAACATATTGTAAACGCAACATATACATAAACAACAATAAAAGCTTGATTTGTCACCACAGAGGGACTTTAATAAAGTGAGATTAAATACATAAATTATCTATTTAACATTGAATTATTTCAGGTTTGCTTAATAGTTTTCATTTCACTGTTTTTATTTATTTTGAGGAATACTGATTTTTTCTGCAAGTGAGATGAGTAAATGCCTGCTCCCATTACAATAACCATCATATTCACAGCACACAATACTCCCAGTTTCTCTCAACATGGAATCAGGAAACGTGTCAGTCAATAAATGGGAAAAGTAAACTTGAGTTATTTATTTGAAAAGGTAAGTCGGATATTTTATTAATCACGTAAGTCTTGTTATTTGTAAGGCATTATTACCCCTAAAACTATCTGGTGCTACTTCAGTTCAAGAACATATGCAGTAAAACAGCCATAAGGGCTTGATAATTAATGAAATATATGTCCTCGTAGACCAGGGGTGAAATGAGGATGTGAAATCAAGTAAAATGTGTCATATATGAGCTACTGTATGTGTAAGCAGAAAGGCCTTTTTGGAAGCAGACTCTGGTGACAGGAAAGGTGTCTATATTACCAGAAGGACACCTGCATGACAACCTGTGTTTAATTCACAAATTGAGAATTTTCTATCACAACACTTGTAACTGTGTGTATGCATATGTGTGCAGGTGATAGAATTAGAGACAAATGACTCAAAGAACAATTACGACTGCTCCCAGTTAAGATGCACGTTTACAGTGATCATGACAGAAATTTTGGTTATCAGTTCAACAGTACATGCTCAAAATAATTAATTGGTTTGAGTAGTGTAAGCTTAATTTTTAAAAAATCGTTCAATTAAATGAACTTTTATGAATATATAGACGTTTTTTCTCAACTTAGAAGAATTTCTTAACTTAAAAATGTTGACATAACTGATTTTTGTAACGAGTTTTGCAAACTTTTTTGGGTTTGCAGTGTGCTTCTATCACCAAATAGCATACACTTGAAAAAGCTACATTATTTTCTTTCCATGTACTTGGAAAATAAATGTAAAGTGATTATACTCATTTTAAAGACCACTCTCTTCCAAAATCAGCTTTGTTAATCCACATTTGTTCAATTAAAAATTAAAAATGGTTCATTAAAAATGAAGGTGCATCACAGGATTATCTATGCGAATAACCTATTGAAGTAATGCATGAATAATTGCATTATATATATATATATATATATATATATATATAATGTAATTATTAATCAGTTAATCATTGGAAAGAATAAACTAAAAGCAGTGCAATGTTTAAACAACTTTATTCAAAGCATGCTGCACAATTTCATGTTTGCAAGTCAATTTTACAAAATATCCCATGCTTCATTGAGGTGTTACTTAGAAAGTGTCTGACACACACACACACAGCGAGCACCGCGCATGCAGAAGGAGAGACGTCAGCCGCTGCGACCAGGGAAGTATTTTGGAAAACGTGCAAGTGCCGCAACAGACGAGCATCACCCCCCCATCCAAGAAAAATACATTTTGACATCTTCAAAATCAAAACACCTGTGATTCAAGGTACAAAAGTCAGCGTTCACAAAACAACATGCTTTTGGAAGTGATTGTCTAATACAGACCGGGCTGGTGGTGGGTTTGGGGAAGTCAGAATTTCTCCAAGGCTTGAACCCCCCTACCCCACCCCAAAACTAAATGTACATATTTTTTGCCCATATAGAAGTAGGCTAGGCTACTATATGTAGGTTTCACTTATGGTTTTCAGTAATAATAGTTAGGCTACACCGACCGCTAAATTGAGCTGGCAAGGAAGGAACCACGACAACACGTATAGCTCATGCGCTTTCCATTATGACGAAGTTTGTGCGGGTGCGTCAATAAATCATTAGTTATCGCGGTACTTTATGACAAAAAAAAATGTTTGTTCTATATTCTAAATAAGGGACTTTCTTGCGCCCAAAGAAACAATTTGCGTTTGGCAAGACGAACCGTCGAGCGCCCTGACGCTAAAGTCATAGTTCGCATTATTTTACAAATAAATGCAGAAGGTAGCTAGGCTATTCTGCTTTTTATGAGGTAAAAACGTGTAAACACTTCACTGTAAAAAATCACATGCAAACTGACCTCAAATACCTACAAAAAGCTACGTAAACATGAATAAATACATTCTTATTTTGTAAACGTGCAGCTGTCATCTTTGTTTCAGGAACAGTTCATCCACATTTTCTTCACAAAGGGAGTGAACGTAAAAGTTGCATATCTTCCTGCCTCCCAATCTGAGGATAGGCTAATTGCAGGCCGGTTACAGGTGACACCCGTGGCTAACCCAGTCCGATCATCACCGCTTCGACGTCTTTGGATGGTCTCCGTTCCTTGACAAGGAAGTTAATCATACTTTCGGACTTGATCATGAGGTTGCACCCGAGAAAGAAGATCCCGAACATCACCGTGAGTGAAAGAACGCATAACACCGCGATCTGCACCACGCGCGTAACGAACAGCTTGCGCTCGTCGTGAGCGAGAACTAAAGACCCGCCGCCGTCGTTTGCGGTCACTTCGCTCCCGTTACCCGTGCAGCAGTCAACGAGAGTCCCCGCGAGCTCCTGACTGCGGTTGAGCAGAACGCCGTGCGTAAACATCGTGTGGTTGAAAAACGTTCCGTTCATGCTGAGCGGAGACGCAGAAGACTGTGGCTGAAGACGATCGAGCCTCTTATGGCATCAACTCACTTTCTGCAACTGCCTGTTGAGTCTGGCAAGTTTTTATGAGGAGAAAAAGTAATACAAGTATCTCCTAAAAACATTTGGAATGGTTCATGTCTTCAGTTTACACGCAAATTGGATAAAAAAGTGCCCCGTTTCTGTTGCGTTCTCTCACACTTGGCTGTCAGTCTTTACTAGCACGATCAACGCCCAAGGCACTTGCAAAGCCACTGCAACTCAGCTGAGATCTGCGCGCAGGTTTCGTGCGTGTGCACGTGTGCGCGTGTGGTCCATGGGAGGTGTGGGGGCCGGGAGGGAGAGAGAAAGAGCGCGATCAGCCTGGATGTCGCCAGGGAGACCATTCAGTGTCTAGAGAGGGTGCTCCTCTAATCAATGGGATTTCATCCAGCGGTCAAAAATGTCAAACCTTGATCGCTCTGGAAAATCAAAGAAGCCCATGCACGCATTGAACTGGATGTACCTCTATGGTTGGTGAAGTCTTTTGAAGTATTTCCGTCACATGTTGTCCTATTCAGACCCTGCGTTTTCCTCAATGGACATCACATTCTTGAAGTGTTTTTAGAGTGAAGCCAAAGGCACTTTTTTAAAATAAAAAAAACTTTGGAAATAAAGCAGGGCAGCCTAATACCTTTGTTAACCCTGTAAAGCCAAATATATGAACTAGTCAGAATTTTCAGAACAGTTTATTAAACTTAGACAAAAAATTGAAAATTATTATATAATAATTGAAAGAATTATTTAAAATTAAAAAAAAAAATAGTATCATATTTGATACATCAGGCTTTTACCCTCTAATGAATTGTTTCAAGGTTGTTTTAGACTTAAAGGGTTAGTTCACCTCAAAATTAAAATAATGTCATTAATGACTCACCCTCATGTCGTCCCAAGCCTGTAAGACCTCCATTCATCTTCGGAACACAGTTTAAGAAATTTTAGATTTAGTCTGAGAGATTTCTGTCCCTCCATTGAAAATGTATACGGTACTACGGTAAACTGTCCTTGTCCAGAAAGGAATTGGCTTTATGACCAGCTGCACTCCTGAACTTCAGCCAGCTCCTTGTTTCCTGTCTGCCATTATTGGCCAAATTGATGAATTCAGGTGTGTCTGATTATTGTTACCATGACTACTGAGGTCAGGCACACCTGAATTAATCAATTTGGCCAATAATGGCAGACAGGAAACAAGGAGCTGGCTGAAGTTCAGGAAGTAGTGCAGCTATAAAGCCCATTAAAGACATCATCGAAGTCCATGTGACATCAATGGGTTAGTTAGAATATTTGAAGTATCGAAAATACATTTTGGTCCAAAACAAGCAAAAACTACGACTTTATTAAACATAAAACTACGACTTTATAAAACTATGACTTTTTATATGTGTTCGCAGGTTACCAGAGAACACGTCAGCAGCGTCACAGCGGACAGAATCGGAAGACAATACAATGTTTAATAAAGTCAAATATATTTTCGATGCTTCAAACATTCTAACTAACCCACTGATGTCACATGGACTACTTTGATGATGTCTGTATTTCCTTTCTGGACAAGGACAGTATACCGTACATACATTTTCAGTGGAGGGACAGAAAGCTCTCTGACTAAATCTAAAATATCTTAAACTATGTCCTGAAGATGAAGTTCTTATGGGCTTGGAACGACATGAGGGTGAATCATTAATGACATCATTTTCACTTTTGGGTGAACTAACCCTTTAAGTCGAATCCGTATGTTCATTTGGCTGGAAGCTAGTTGTTTTATAAAGTTTTAAATATGGATCTTTTTCTTACAAAGCCTTTTACTTGATAATAAAAGTAGTATGAACTATCAATCAGATGACGGACGGCATATACAACAGGTTTTTCAGCAAAGTTTTGACCATTTGATAAATTAAATCATATTTTGACTCGGTTTAATCAGGTCAAATATGATTTAATATCGCAGAATATATTTATTTAATATATTTACTACAATATTTCGTTCGGGAGAAAAAAAGTGATACTCATCAAAAAATGCATGACTTTTTTTCTGTTGAAAACAAAGATATTGTGTCTTTTGTGTGTACGCTTGTTTTGTCCATACAATTAATCTGAATGTGGCCCTACACAACATTCAACCCCATTGCATTGCATTGCATGGACAAGCAATTTTCTAAAAAATATATATTTAATTTACTGCACTTAGAGTAGAAATAAAGCAAATAAAAATTCTAAACATATAAATGGCCACTTGGCCATAATTAGGGTTTAAACAGGTTAAAATGACATCTGGTTTCCCAAGAGACCAAGCCCATGCAGTTCCAAATATCACAAGAATTATGAAACAAACAAAGTCTATTTGATTGATTTACACAGAGTACAGTTTTCTCCAGTGAAGCTGTGACAATAATTTGAAAAAGCGAGGACAGTGCGAGTGTGTCGAGAGCGCGCGGGCGGTGGCTGGCAAATGTCATACTGACAGAGAAAACCGTGGGAGAGAAGAGACGGGGATAAATTAAGAAATGAAAAACGAAGTATCGATAAAACCAGAGAAAACTTTTCTGTGAAAGCCAAGCTGTTCTGCGCTCACTATTGAGCCTTCACTTTCTTTATTAAAGCGTATTTTAATTAATAGAGACACTGAAATATATTAAAACAGGGTTATAGGATTATATTCTGCTTCCAAGTAAATGTCTATTTTCTACCTGTCAGACAACCTGCCTGTAAGAATGATTTGCTGGTTTAACAAAAGTGCCTAATTAATTTGTGCATAGGTCACTTCCAGACAGACTATTATCACCAAACCCCTCAGCATAATGATGTGGTTAAATTCCATCATTGTTTAGAATGCAATTAGCCCAGCTGTTGCTATAAATGAGACTGCACTGCCATGTTTTTCAACCCTTCTTTGTGTACTCGCCTTGTGCTTTTCATCATTTATTGCATGGATTAATATGAAAGAAGCTTAAGAGCATAAACACACATGCTGCATATCTCTCACAGTTTCAGTGGACTTCACACATTACTAACTTCCGTAGTGCTCTCTCTTGCAGTTCCTGGCAAGATGAGACACATATATTACTATTCCTATGAGTCCAGCATGTAGCTGAAATACTGCGTATTTCACAAATTTAGATACTGACGTATCTCTACACTTCTTAGCAACAGGCAACCTTTATGCATAGTGACAGATGGCTGGTTATTTTGGTTGGAAAAAATAGATGGAGGAAAGGAATGAGATGCATGGATAGAGACAGAGGAGGTTGCAGGGTGAACGGTCAGAAAAGTGGGGAGATGTTTCCACTTAACTGAGGGAATTGGCAGCCTAGCAACAAAATTTAAGCAAAGATGTCCCCTAGCAACCAAGGCTTCATGTTCTTATCCTACTGCACAGACACTTGCACACAGAAACTAAAGCGGTAAAGTTCAGCAATGAGACACAAAAAATGTAATGCACAGTTAAACAGGATGCACATTTCAGTTTACAGTATAATTGCTGCAGTTGATTCTGAATAAAACAGGAAGATCACAAATTTGTAACCTTCCTTTGCCACATAGTTACAACTGTTTGTTGTCTGTGGGGGGTTCAAACCTCCTCTCTTTATCTAAATGGCACTTTGACGAGATCACCCAGCGAGTGCATTAGCAGTCTAGCGCTAACCAGAAGACCCAGAGAGGTCTCGCAGCATGATGCTGTGCGCGCTCACATCTGTTTCTGACTTAGAGTTTGTGTTAGAGACTCTGTGTCACTGACATCATTTATTCTGAAAAAAAGCATCAAACTCTCAAAGCAAGCACAATTAGTTTATGACAGATGTTTTTATGTGCATTTATTTGCAGGGAAAATAAATGTATCTGGCCAAAATATGTTTCCGAATATATTTCATATTTTTTTTGTACTATAAATAAATATAATTTAAAATCCCTTTTTAATCAAAATCCCAAATATAAGGTTGCTTAAGTTACCCTGGTGCTGATCGTGCGGCAGTCAAAAATGATTAAAAAAAAAATGAATGTACTGTATTTCAATTCAAAAATTTTTATTCAATTCAATTCAATTTTTTTTTACAAACTTTTATTTTGTATTTTAAGGGATTTTATGGTGCTAAATTATATTTATGCAATAGTTGTGATCCATTTATTACCATTTAATCTGTTTTTGAGCCTGAAATTGGAGTTTCTTTAAACTTCCTTAAATGACTTAAACTGTCAGGCGTAAATAATTAAGTTTGGTCTCTTTTTATAGAGGACACTTAGCAGATTATTCCTGAAGATATAAAGTGCAGAAGTGAAAAAGGTGAAAATAAAAATAAATTATAGAGCAGCAATAACCCTCTTAGGGTAAACAGAACAAAACCAACATGAATGTATTGCAGATATCATTCATTCAAGATTTTAAAGTACAACATGATTCAAGAATTTATTCTGATTCACGGGAGATCACAATGCCAAACTGACTGATGAGAAGAGGAGCTGGGGATGGAGGAGGGTAACAAGCTCTTGAGAAACGTGATAGCTAATACTGAAGGAGCTTAAGATTTCGTACACAATCAGTGGCCACAGCAACCACGGCAGTAGACCAAACTGAAAGCACCAGAGTTTTAGTAAGCCTGTCAGAGCACAGCTGTTTATGGCTTCAACCCTTCCACTGCTTGTCCAACACTATCTCACGACCAATTCGTATGAATTCGACGCATGATTAAAAAGTGGCTAATTCGTACTAATTCGTACGACCTCACTCGTACTAATTCGTACGATTTGTCTAAACCCACGTGATGGTTATGTTTAGGGGCGGGGTAAGGGGTAGGTCATTCGTACGAATTCATACGAATTGGCCAATTCGTAAAATATGTACGATTTAGCAAAATCATATTAATTCGTACGAGTGAGGTCGTATGAATTGTTACGAATTAGACACTTTTTAATCATTCGTCAAATTCGTACAACTTGGTCGTGAGATCGGGTTGGCTTGTCGTCTAACTTCTCCCACTCGAACTGTGTCCTTTAGATCCCCATCGTACCATCTCCCAAGACTCTTCACTGGCTACTCAGAAACTGTTGGTATTGCCTCACCATTAATGATTAATGAAGACTGTTTTATCTACTACCTTTTCTTTAACTATCGAGATGCTCCTTGATTTAGAGGGCTTAAATTGCATTTTGTGCTCATTCAATATTATTAACTTCCCCAATAACCGATTAGTGCAGTCTACTGTTGTAGTCATGGTTGTCATGTCATTCATGTATGCTCTGATTGGTGGTAGTCGGATCCCAGAAGCCAAGCGCTCTCCTTCTACTAGCCATCTTGATGCCCTAATGATTACTTCCATTGCCATGGTAAAAGCCAGTGGAGAAATGGTGCATCCTGCCATTATTACAATAAGCATTGCCATGTACTCCTGAATTTTGAAGTTGAGAAACTAAATTGCAAATCTCCAAAATAGGCTTTCACTAAATTTGTTATTGACATTGGTACTCTAAAATCAAATGCTGCCCAAAGAAGCTCATGTGACACTTATCCATATGCATTAGCCAAATCCAGGAACGTCACAGGAGCTCCTTCCTCTCCTTTATAGCTGACTGAATTCGTTGCCAGATAACATTGATGTGTTCAAAGCATCCTGAGAACCCTGGAATGCCCGCTTTTTGGACTGAAGTGTCAATGAAGCCATTCTTTAATAGGTATGTGGACAATCTCTGAGCAATAACACTAAAGAAAACATTACCTTCAACGTTTAATGGTGAAATAGAATAAAACTGACATTTTCTTTATAAAGAATCCACCTGCTCTGCGCCATTCTCTAGGTACAACCTGTTTTACCCATGCCACTTTTATCAATTTCCACAGTATTCGCAGAACTCCTGAAGCCCTCTTGTACACTCTGTACGGACCTCCATTAGGCCCTGGAGATGATGAAGCCCTTGCCTTTCTCACAGCCTGCTCTACCTTTTTCCACTTAGGTGTACAGACCTCCATTTGGTATTCTGGTAGGTTGAAAGGTGGTATGTCTGTTGGAATTGACATAGGCTCATGCCTTTTTGCATCTGTATGCACTTCCTCCAAATTTCTCTCTAGCTCAACCCTAGATGCTTTTAAGATACAAAAAGAAAACAGCAAATTCATGAGTCGTAACACTTTGTAAGAGATTGAGTCCCTCCTTCTGACTTTGTTCTGCTCTTTTCCATTGCTTCCTCAGCTGTCTCCTTTCTCTAACTAACCCTTCAATTTTCTGCTGCCGTCTAGGCATTCCAGGAGTAGTTTGTACTTTTTCCTTCCTTTTTTCCAACCAAACCTCTCACTTCCATATGCGTAAATGATGTCCCCAAATTTATCCAGCTGCAACACCTACCGCTGCAGCACCCTTAACTCTGTCAATTGAACAATGCATGCTGATCCTGACCACAAAACAATATCTGGTCAGAGGTTAGTGGTGGCAATCTCCGTTTATCAAGATCAGCCAGCATTTTCCAGTCCCAAGCAGCTTCCAGTTGTCCTAGGCGAGAATTGGTTTTTGTCACGTTCTTTGTAAAGAAACAAATAAGGTTCGTACAACGACGTACTTGGAGCTGGTCTTTATTTAGCCAACAGCACATAACATCCGGCAAGCCCCGGAACAGCCCTTTTATTTTCAAAATACAAGCATTCTTTCACACTATTATTCCAAAATACCACATCTCCCTTTCTTTGAGAACAAAGGGTAGACTACCTTTGTTTTTTTTATTAGTCCGATGAAAAATCTAAAAACAATTATTCAACATTCAAAATATTTTTATAATTAAATAATAATTTTAATCTATTTTAAAGCGTAACTAAACCCCTGGTCAGAGCCTGACTCCACCCACTGGCAATATTTGAAAAATGCTGGAAAAGTGGGCAGGGCCCAGCGGAGGGGGGCGTGAACCTGAGACGCATCTCTTTGTATGGAACTTTTCTACGTCACCAACAACCGCTGTGTCACGCACCACCTCAAACATCCAATAGGAAAAATCAACTGCAGTAGCCACCGTTCAACCTGAAGAGGGCAGCACTAAGACGTTTTTACACCATATATTGTAGAAATAGAACACTTTATAAACAAATGCCAAAATATTTACTCGAATCAATGACTGCTATTAATAAAGATCAATTCTTACAGATCATTAACTGAAAAAGGTTGGTTAAGTGTTTAGTTACTGTTTAAATAGTTGCATTCCATATCCTGCCCAATGTTGTCCTCAAAACAATGTGTCATATAAAGACTATGACAACAAAAATTGTGAATGTAGCTTTCCTTTACATTATAATCAAAAGAGGGTGTAAAACAAATATTACATCAAAACGTATTTCAAGTGTGAAACTAACTAACAAACATATTTTAGAACATGTCAGCATATTTCACAGACAAAGCATATTTGGGTATATTCAATGATCACTACTGTAAAGCGTCATGACTGGCTGATGTTTCCAAGCACAGCGCACAGACGTGACTAATCGATAATAATAGATTTTATCGATTAGTTGTTACAGCCCTACTTTTTGTTACAGTCGTACATGTAAATGAAAATACATCTTTCGGATTGCATTTAAAACATTGCTGGGGGGGGGGGGTGGTTATGCATAAATTATTTCTAGCAGGAGGATAGGGGCCTACAAATGCACTCAGCAAGGAAATTGAGTTTGGTAGATCAAACACCACTTGCTGGTCACTTGATTTGATGCTAAAGAAATAAAAATGACTTGGGACCGAATTAAATGTCTAACAGAGTTAATTTAGTGTCATGGAGGCTGGAATGATTTTCAGAGTGTTCTAAGATATCAAAGACATCTCCAATCATCAACTCACATCATATGCAATATCATCATAATATCATAGAATAATCATATAATAATAAAATTCAGCTTTGATAACTGCAATAAATTACATTTAAAAACATATTTAAATAGAAAACCCTTATTGTACATTTTAATATTTTGCAATACTAATAATGTTTATGTATTTTTATTAATCAAATAAAGGCATCTTTAGAGAAAAGTTTTACTGACAACAAATTTTGAACGGTAATGTGTTCATGGAGTAAAAAAGTGTGACGACTAGCCCCTTCAGCCAATTTCTGGATGAGATATCCTCCATCCTATCCCTAAACTTTCAGACACAACGTGAGATAACAATAATTGGGCAAATAATGAGTGCTTAAAAAAAAAAGTTAGACCAGCCTGATTAGATTAATGCTAAAGAAACCTCAGATACAACTGGACCCAATATCACCCCATCCCTTCTGTGTGTGTCAGTTTTTTTCCTCTTCCCCTCTCTGGTCTGTTGCTTAGTTACTGCTTAGTGTGCTGGAATTGTGTTTGAGACAGAGAGGTAAAGGGATAAGCCACAGTACACAGGTTTGATCTGCACCATTGTGTGCGGGTAGGAGTTTGCGCCTCTGTTCTCTTGACAATCCTTCCTCATTACTCACCTGTGACTCCACTTTTATTCATGCACTTTTGTGTTTACAAGAAATGCCTATTAGATCTGTGGAGCTCTAGACCCGATCTGGGGGTCAGCATGGGCTAATAACACGTAATGTGTGTTTGGATTGAGCTCTGGTGGAGAAACTGATCTTTGACCACATAAAGCGAGTGTGTGTTGTGTGCTCCCAGAAGAGGGCTGAAAGGTGACAAAAAAAGAAGCAGGAACAATTTAGGCAGAAGGTTGAAATCTTGTGTTGGACGTTTGTGCAGAGCAAGTTGGAACTCTGCAGTAAGAGGATCTCCTCACAGAGTGAGTCTGCCTTAAGTATTTTTCTTTTTTATATATAAATCCTTGTTTTGGTTAGTCAGGGAGTGGAGGGAAGCATATGTTGTTTATTATTTTCTTTTACCGGTGTTGGTTATTTAGTTTTCCTTCCTCTTCCTCTTTTTTTTGTTGTTTTGGTCTGACCTTCTCCTGAAGATTGAAAGCTTCCATTTTCTTAGTTTAAATACAATAAATCATTTTACTTCAACACTTGCATCAAGTGTTGGCTCACATTTTTATATTTATTTAAGTTTGTTACCCTCTCCTAACCCTAGACTGGGAGTATATCATAACAATGTCCAATTCCCCCAGTATTCCCTCTGACACTTGATACCACTGGTCAGACTCACTCTGGGGCTACGGCTTGATGGTCGGTCCTGTCCCTCCCTCGTTGGGCTCTGTTGCATGTTGCTTTATTTAACATTTAAGAAAATTCCAGAAAATTGAAATAATCTGGCGAGGTGGGACCACGGGTTAGCACATTCACAGGATGAACCTGCTGCATCTTCATCCATTGTTTCGACCATATTTTTGTCTCTTATGTAAATCTGACCATGGAGCTGACTTTGGTGGAAAGCTGAAGGTGATTGCTGATAGGCTGTTCCAATCAGTGGAGTGGCACCTACCCAATCCAATCACGTTTGAGAAAGAAACAACAAATTAAGGCTTTCCGAGATGTTTCTTTTTTCTTGAAGTAGTTACGGGTACTCACGGTTATGAAATAAATAGTGAAGTAAATATAGTAAATATAAATATAAGTAAATATAGTGAAGTAAAGAGTACAATATTTCCTCTCAAATGTACTTGAGTAAAGTCATGAGTACTCCCCAAAAATGATACTCGAGAAAAGTACAGATCCCTCAAAATTGTCCTTATGTAACGTACTCGAGTAAATGTACTCCTTTACTGTCTGGCTCTGGTAACCATGACAACACTGAAACAAACAAAGGAACACATGGAACGCAAAACTAATGACATACACTTGAAAATCTACACAATTTGTATTTCTCGTGCCATTTATACACCAACATTTTTTTTTGCGTGTATATGATAAGCAGTTTTCACATGCATATGATACGCACTTTTTGCCGGGTATATGCACGCACACAACCCTAATCCTACCCAAGAGATTAACAGTGCATAGCATATAAGCATTAGAGCATTTTACTTCTGTAGTTTGAGTGCTCAAAGAATCAGGACTAATGGGTTCCTTAGATAGTGGGGTAATTTAGACAGGCAGAGGGCTCTTCATCGGTTCATTACTGCTACAAATTGAAGTGTACCCTGGATATGCTTAACCTCAAGAATTTGAGCCATTGTACGTACTTATGCCATATTGTGTTAATGATCCAGTGCTTATAGCAAACAGCAGAACATTAAAAATCTCCCAGCTTGTGCTGTAAGGGCACTAGGCATTTCCAAGACCAAAAAGCTCACTTTTAGTCCATCCAAAACTGATGTGATTTATTGTCTAAAACGTTTAACTACTGAAAACCAGTCACTGGCAGTGACTCCATCATTTGAGTACTCAGGCACAGTCAAATCTCTCTAAGCAGACAACGGAAGACAGTAAGGTCCTATACTGGGACCTGATGTCTTAAGCTCAAAATTTTGTGGATCCTAAAAGATTCCTCAGATGTTTGATCAGGTCTTTGATCGCTATAGTTTGACTCATTCACTGACAGCCAATTAATGACCATTGCAATCAAATTTTACCTTTTAGAACGAAATTCCGGCAGTGTCAGAAGATTTGACACGCCATCCTGCAGTGTCGCTTCTGTTACGACAACCGTCAAATCAAAAACCAATAGAAGCGAATGGAGCAATTATAGTGTCAACTACAAAAAAACTTGCTCAACACACATACACTCTAAAAAATGCTGGGTTGTTTCAACCCAATTTTGGGTAAAATATGGACATACCCAGCCATTGGGTCAATTTTTTTAATTACATTTTTAACCCAACATTTGAGTTTGTCCATATTTTACCCAAAATTGGGTTGAAACAACCCAGCATTTTTTAGAGTGTAGTCTTTGTTTTCTTTTCTAGACAGTGATCAAAATTATTGCTAGAGATTGTTTTTGTTTGCTAGCCAGTAGCCACCAATTCTATCCTGTATATGCAGCTCAGTCACTGAACATGTCACGGATAGATGATGGTAATCTCGGACGAGTCTTCTTGCATGCGTCCGTTTTTAACATGTCTTGAGCGCCAAAGAGTCTGACATTAATGACAACTGAGATCCAACCGTGTGACATTGTGGGGTTCACGTTTTTACTGTCTGACCAACAACAGTCATAAAGGACTGTTAAAAATCGTTCAGTGCGCACCAGGCCAACATCAGTTCGGCAGAACAAAATGTGAAGCGACTTGCCAAAAACATGCTTAGAGGATTTACAGTAGCTTGCCAACTTGGTCCATAAAACTAAGATGGAGGTGATGGAGTATGAAAAGAGGTCAAATAGAGTCATGGATGAATTCAAACTTTGTATTTTCTAATAAATCAATGACTCAACACTGACCATTATCTGCAAAATAAAAATAAAAAAATAAAAATGCTTTTTCAGTTTTGGACTTTACAAAGACTCAGAAGAGCATAGAATCAATGTCCACAACAACTGAGACTTTAGAAAGTGTGTGTTCGTGTGAAAACAGCACATTCACTAACAGCATTCTGTACTGGATGAAACTGATATCATGATTGTGGATTATGCGTGTGCATTTGTATGTTTATACATGAAACGTTTGTGGGTTGTCACAGTTTGAAGGCACATGAGTGACATCATTAGTTTTAAAAATAGTAACTGCAAATTAACTCAATATTCCAATACCAACATACCTCATAAGTGCAGAGCGCGCGCACACACACACACACACACACAGTCATCACCAACTAAAGTCTGCGATAGGAGGTTAGGGTTACCATAGCAACCAAAAGAGATAATGGCCGTATAGTTGGGCACATGCCGCAGGGTGTGTGTGTGTGTGTGTGTGTGTGTGTGTGTGTGTGTGTGTGTAAGAGAGATATGTCGGTGTCAAAAAGTCACTGACACTAAGTGAATGATGTCTAGTCATCTTCTTTATTAAACTATCGACCAGTTTAGACCTCGGCACTGATCTGAATGGTCTGGATTTTTAAATCACTCAGAATATTATGTTATTAAATAAGACCATTTGGTGTTTATTTTTACAGATTATGATAAAGAAAGGTATGATCACATTTATATAATAATTAGTTGACATTTGGGCATGAAACTATAGCTTACTAAACAATACCGCCATTAATAAACCACTGTTATTGACAGAATCCCCAATATAGCGTTATAGAGACTTAAACAGACTGACACTAATGATAACAGAGTGTTATAGTGAATAAATTTGTCATCAGTCTCTAACACAAGATCCCGCTGGAACACCTGGCACTTGCTAATTTAAAATATTAGATGAAAAAACAATCTTTATAATGAAACTAAAATTGGAAAGGTTGCCCTGGGAACTAACTAAAATTAAATTGATGTACTGAAATGACTAAAACGAAAACGCTGAAAATGTAAAAATAAAAGCAAATTCAAAATACTACAATAGCAATAGTAAAATAGCACTGGTTTAAATATAAACATAAAAGGGGCCACACAACCTGTCCACTTGTTGGGGATGTCAAAAGTCATGTTTGTAATTCTATTCTATTCTATTCTACTATTATATAAGACTTTTGATGCTGTTACTTGAAAATGCTACTACTGCTTGTTAGCTTTTGAGATACGTTTTCTCCTGATTAAATAGGCTACACAACATACATTACATAAAACCTGCAAACAAACCATACTGTACACTGATAACAGCAGCTGAAGTTTGTGATTAAGTATAATTATTCGAACTTTATACACGTCTGTCTTATACACACAAAATAGCATCGAACCAACTGGCTACTATAAACAGCGTTGGCATTGGTTGGATTGGATCTTGATCAAATCGGTTCAGGTCCAAAATGTTTGTAAGTGTTTGTCATAGACACACAAAACAGCATAACTAAGTGGTTACTAAAGCCAGCACTGCATGGCATTTGTTTACGTCCTTGATAAAACTAAAACATTACATCTGAAATTATACATGCAAGTACATTTCAAACGATTAAGTCTTACTTACAGGTTGTGGCCCAACAATGGCTGCCTTTGGTTTTAAAGTTGAAACGGCTTCATGTTTTAGTAACATTCTCTTGTTGAATCCAGCACTGAATTCACGAGTTCACACTAACATTTAATTAGAGTGGATAAGATTTAATGTGTATTTGGCGTTCTGTCCGGGGAGAGGGCTTCAAGCTCGGAGTTTGGTCCGAACCCCCAAAAGGCTAAAGAGCAGAAGACAGCCACCGGACCAATGCTCGCTGGACAGAAAGAGAAACCAAAAAGAGAGGAAAATGAGTACTCAACACAGAGATTTTCTCACACTGTGTTGCTGGATGAAAGAGAAAATGTAAGTGCTTTACCGGGAAAGTTCTCACTGTGTCCGCTGAGGGACCAAAGCTGGACAGAAATAGGAAAACGGGAAAAGACAAAAATGGATGCTCAACCTAGTCACTAGACGAAAGAGAAAATGTTTTTTTGTTGTTGTTTTTTGCTTTACACGATGAAGGTTTGGCTTTGGAGAATGGTTTGCTCACTGTGTTAGGGTAAAGTACAGATCGTACAGCTCCGCTTTATTCAATTTTCAAGAAGCCTGTGCGTCTGAATTTCTCAGCGCTTGCCTCAATCGACGGCTAAGCTGTAGGAGGAGGCCAGAGAGGAAGATGCACTGTAAATAATTTCTGTTGTTTTCACAGGATTATGTTTTTCTCAACAGTTTCTTACTGTATAATCTATGTACAGTAAGTTACAGTAGATTTAGTTGTTTTCACAGTATTAAATTGTTTTTTCAACAGTTATGTACTGTGCACACAGTTGACAGTATGTTACTGTAGAATTGCAATGCATTCTGGGAAATTATCAGTTACTGTTAATCTAAATACAGCAGTGCAATTGACCGCGAAAAACACCACACACAGTTCCACGGGTAAAATTGCTAGCCTACTAATGTTATTCTTACATTTAAAATAAAAATGTAGCACTGGTTGACCATTAACAGTCATAATTTATGACATAATTTATGTCAGTGGGGTGTGCATGAGAGCATATTTGACTTTGGAAGAGTTTCTCTGTCGTGTCAGTGGTGCTGCTGTCTTTTCTGCCGACCTGCAACTTCTTCATCTGGTAAGTAATAATTCTTATAATGTGTATGCAAACGGATTCTAGCTAATAATAACTTTAAAGTTATTTAGAATAGCGGACCACGATTTCTATATTCAATTTAATATATTCGACATTTTAATATAATATGATAGGCTACTCTTCAATGTAGCCATTTGGGATGTTACTGTAAATTCAAATACATTAGTACGAAATGACCGCGAAAAATAACCACCACAAGCTGCCATTTTATGAAGAACTCTTCAGTTCCCTTCCCTCTGTAAGAACACGCAGGCCGTGCATCGCGTCGCTGTCGGTCGGCAACGTTTTCGCCATACATCTGGTTAGTAATTCATATTTTTATGCAAACCATATGAGTTAACAGATTACCGTTAGAAAGAAGTGGCCGCGGAATGTTCGATAACGTCTGTATAAGTCAGACGCGGATTTCTTTTATGTTGATAGCCTTACTTGATTAAATGTGATTTTATTAACATATATTTCATATGTAACCTCTTATACGGTCAAAATGGTCTAATCATTTTGTTATTTACCACGTTAAGTCGGTGGAAGCGCCTGCACGTTCATTATTTTATGACTTACAGGGGTTAGGAATTGATAATCGATAAATGTATCCTGAAATCGGACATCCAAGGTTAGGATTCGGATTTATTGTTATAAAATTAAAGTGCCGATTCCTCTTATTGATTTTTTCACGCTTATTTTCGTGTAAATCCTGACCTGGCGTTCTGCCATTATAACGTTACCTCAGTGATAAAGTTGGACCGCAGAAAGCGCCCAAGGTGTATGTGTGACATTTACAGTATTTGTTGTGGTCTTTGTTAATCTTTGGTTATCATTAACGACACATACACGAGGGAGTTAGCCTGGTGTTGAACACTTTACTAGCGAACTTAGAATCAACAACAACAAAAAAAACCCGGGTCATACCAACTACACAAACTGCCTGGGGGTGTTCCGGTAGGAACCATTCACTGCATATACTACAGTATTGTCGGCTATAATATCTTTTTTTTTCTTACTATGTGTAAACTGACATGTACTCATTTGAAGGGAACGATGCCTTGTCAATCTTTTTTTAAGTCATGTAACTTAGTATCACACAAGTGTAACCTCAGGGGGGGTCTATTGCAACCAAATAATCATGGCTAAGCGACCGTAAGAATTTCAAATGTTTACCAGCAGGCTATCCCAATAAAGGGAAATACAAAGAGAGAGAGAGAGAGAGAGAGAGAGAGAGAGAGAGAGAGAGAGAGACTGGAGTATTATAAAAATAGAAAATTTATTTATTTCCCCTTTTCTTTAGCTCAATGGACTCACAACATGAAACACTATTCAAAGGACATTAGGTCTCTGGGCAACAGAGTCAGGGACAACAAAATCCAAAATCAAAGTGTTCAAATAACTCAAAAACAAAATACAACAAACTCAAAATTGATAAGGCACGTCACAAAATCACATGCACAAATATAACCAAAAAGAAAATAATTCACACTAGACAAACCAGTGGCCACACAACAAAATTGTTATCCCCCCCTACCCAGGATATTGCACTAACCCAATGGCCTAAAATACACACATTACATAACATACAACATACATCAACACACCAGGGGAGGCTCATAGGCAACTCAATAGACGGTTCTTCCCCACGTACACGTACACACACACACACACGGAGCTGAATCCTAAAAACAAGAGCACAGGAAAAACAGTGGCCAGGACAGCATATGTCGCTCCTCCTGCAAAGAACAATTACAATGTTACATAATTATACAGGTCGGCATCACAACTATGCCTAATTTGTAACCTGTACACCAATGGGCTGGGAATTACTTAAGATGTAAAAAGTTAAGCTGAACAATCAGAGCGGGGCAAGAGGCTAAAGTAGCCTAAAACACTAACCTGTATGAACAGACCACAGCATCAAGCCAAAAGCTTGGTTATTTATAATACTGTAGCAGTCACTTTACTCCGTCTGGTTTTTACTTGAACATTCCCAAACCAAACTATAATAAAGAAACATTGCAAATCAACAGAACTACATACATAAACGTTCCATGAAGATGTACAAACGTGAGGGAGAAAGGAAGCCAATAAACTTACGTTCTCGGCACAACAAACGCACTCGGCAAACTTGTAGTTATCACTCTAAACCCGGAACTAATAAACAAAACATTAAATCAATAAAAGCTCATTACAGCAAGTACCTAAAAAACAGAGAGACAAACGCTGCTCAATAAAAACAAGAGACTTACGTCCTCGTTGAAGCACGCCAACACAAATCGCAGCCGATGAGGGCTCGCAAAGACAGGACACTAGCAGCACCCACGGCACTGGGTAATCGCACAAACACCAGATGAGGCTATGAAACAATGTAATCGTCTGAATCAAAATCACATATGCCAACGAGGTTTGATCTCACAATACATTTAAACATGAACTCACGTCAACTCGTACACTCAGCCAAGAGCCCAAGGAAGCAACAGTCTGTGACAGCACAAAATCAGAAAACGCCAGCTTGCTGGATTTAAAGGTGTAGCGCCAAACAACCCCCACCTGATTCAATCAAGCGCAATTCTCATGGAACACACCCCACTCGCTACACTTACCCCCCCTTGAATGTCACCGTCCCGGTGACCGAAAAACAAAAGGTCAAACCCAAGGCCTAAAAACAGCACTATGGGATGAAATGGTTAAAGTGCTTTCTGCCGCAGGTGCAGGGGATCTAACAGTCGTACATGGGAGGTTGTAAGGATTAGGATGGTGGCCTGCATTTGTTCTGGCAGTTCTCCTTGATACAAGGGTATTGCCAGATGTCACTACTTCCCCTTCAACACCCAAAGAGTCACGTATTGAGTGCTGAGGTATAATTGGTCCCTGCTGCTCAAGAGCTGAAGGTTGCAACACCCCAGACTCCGTGGGAGATGTTGGTCCTCTTACAGAAGGTGCATCGATTGCCACCAATACTCCAAAATCATCAGACTCATCCAGACTACCACCAACATCATCCTCTATAACATTTGGCATGCTTACATTCAGCACCTCACCCCCTACCACAACATAGGGTGAACCTGGATCCGTTGGAAGGGGCCGCAGTTCTTTCCGGTTGATATTTTTCTCGTGACCTAACTGATCCCTTGGCCTAATTTTATAGAGTGTACCAACCTCATCAAGGCACCTCACAATCTCATACACTACATCTCCCCAATGATCACTAATTTTGTGCCGTCCCTGTGGGTGACTGCGACGATACACCAGTGTACCAGGGGGTAGGAGTGGCAAGGGAATCGATTGATTCTTTGCTCGTTGTTGAGCAGCTGCCTCTAAATGCGCTCGGGCCTGGCTATAAATTACAGAAAGATGCTCCTGATGTTCTTGGACCCACTCGGAAGTAGTAGTAGTGGTAGAGTCTAACGGGGTATCGATGGTACCCAGAAAAGAATCAAGTGGAAGAGTGGGTTTACGCCCAAACATCAATTCATACGGGGAGAACCCCGTAGACTGATGGACTGTGGTGTTGTAAGCAAACAAAACCTGTGGCAGATGGTAGGGCCACCGTCTCTTCTTATCTGGAGGTAGTGTGCGAAGCAAGTCATGCAATGTGCGATTAAATCTCTCACACTGTCCATTACCCTCTGGATGATATGGGCTAGTGCGGGACTTACGAATTCCATACACTCTGCACAATTGTTGGAGCAGCTCCCCTTCAAAATTGCGCCCTTGGTCAGTATGGATGCGTAGTGGGACACCATAAGTATAAAACCACTGCTCGGTCAAGACTCGAGCTACGGTTGATGACCTCTGGTCTACAGTAGGATATGCCTGCGAGAATTTAGAAAACACATCCGTCACAACCAAAAGATTCTCTTTCCCATCACTTGATTTCTCCAATATGGAAAAGTCAATGGCTACTATTTCTAAGGGCCTTGATGCCATCAGGTTACCCATAAAGGTCCTCAATTTTGGCTGAGTTGCCTTAGCCACCACACACCGCCGACATTCACGACACCACCGGTCTACATCCTTTCGCATAAAAGGCCAATAGCATCGCTGGCGGACGAGACTGACTGTTCTTTCCACCCCTTGGTGGCCATGATCATCATGCAAAGCCGTGAGTACTTCTGTCTGAAGAGCCTGGGGCAGCAGTAACTGCACAACCCCTTTCGTACTACCAGGGACATGCGTCCTCCTATACAAGACCCCCTCATAAACTACTAGATTTGCCCATTGACGAACAAGCTCCACCACAGCCGGGGGCTCAGTAGACCTCTCTACGGCTGTAGGGGGACTGCCCCTCTTCCAATATACCAAGAAGGCCTTCAAAACAGGGTCTTCAGCCTGCAAAACTTGGAGATTGGCCTTAGTTCTCGTAGGGCATGCATCTATAGCCTGTATTTCAATCGAAGGGGACATAACCACACTCTTAATCTCAGCTGGCACAGAGATTCCCGAAGCCATCTCCTTCATAGAGACTAAGGCTGGTGGTGCCGGCAAGCGGGATAGCGCATCCGCATTCTTGTTACATGTACCAGGGCGATACTCGATGGTAAAATCAAAAAGTGCTAATTGCGCAGCCCAACGTTGCTCCACGGCTCCTAATTTAGCTGTCCGCAAGTAACAGAGCGGGTTGTTATCAGTCAGAACAGTAAATTTAGCACCCAGCAGATAATCCCGAAACTTATCTGTTACTGCCCACTTAAGTGCCAACAATTCAAGTTTCATGGCAGAGTAATTATCCATGTTACGCTCAGTTAGTCGCAAGCCCCTGCTTGCATAAGCGACTGGACGGCGCAGTCCTCCATCCTGCTCTTGGGACAAAACTGCCCCGAGACCCAGCCCACTAGCATCTACCTCAAGGACAAATGGTTTACTAAAATTGGCATAACCCAGAACTGGTGCACTTATCAATTTGTCCCTCAAAGTGTTAAATGCTTGATCACAGCCCCAGTCCCAATGGTCCCGCAAAGTGGCACTATGCCCCGGCCTATTCTTTTTAGGGTGTGGCTGCAGCTTTGCCACCAATTTATGCAGAGGAGCTGCGTACCTAGCAAACCCCTGCACAAAACGCCGATAATACGACGCAAACCCAAGGAATGATCGCAGTTCGGCAACTGTCGAGGGAGTCCTCCAATCCCTAACTGCACTGATCTTGTCCGGATCCGTAGAGACCCCGGAGGCTGAAACAACATGGCCCAAGAACTTCACTTCAGGCTGAAAGAAATGACATTTCTTTAGTTTGAGCTTAAGACCGTGCTCGCGTAGACGACTAAATACAGACTCCAAACGATCCAGATGCTGTTTAAATGTAGATGAAAAGATAACCACATCATCCAAGTACAGAAGAAGGGAATGGAAACGCTGGTCCCCAAATATCCTTTCCATCAGCCGCTGGAAGGTCCCGGGTGCATTGCACAACCCATATGGCATCCTCTGAAACTCAAATAAGCCAAATGGCGTGCAAAAAGCGATCTTAGCCTGGTCCCTCTCAGCGACTGACACCTGATTATAACCACTCGCAAGGTCCAGAGTGGAAAAGAGAGATGCTCCTGTAAGGGCGTCCAAAGACTCCTCAATTCTCGGCAATGGGAAGGCATCTTTCCTTGTCTTTGCATTTAATTGCCTATAGTCAACACAAAGACGAATAGATCCATCTTTTTTTTCCACAACCACGATAGGTGAAGAATAAGGACTACAACTTGGTTTTACCACTCCCTGATCTAACAGCTCCTGAATATGTGCTTTCACCACATCATACTGGGATGGTGGGAGTCGTCTGTAACGCTGCCGCACCGGAGTGTTATCAATCAAAGGAATCTCGTGCTCAATCAAGTCAGTACAACCTAAAGGTGCCTCACTACAACTAAAGGTATCACTATACTTCTGAAGTAAGGACTTTGCTTCCCGTTGCTCGGAATCAGATAAATTAGGCCAGGAAAGATCCGCAAACCCCAACAGTGGAGTTGTAGCCACCTCCGTCGAACGAATGAAGGCAACAGGGCCTTGGGTACCATTCTCCTCCTGAAAGCAGATGGATTTGTTAGCAGAACGGGCAGTGATCAAATACATTTCTCCCAACAGGGTACGTGGTTTTATCCACCGGTCTACCTGGCCCACATTAACAACTGGCACTTGTACCGTACCATTTCCCATGGGGAGCAATGAAATTGGAACAATTAAATCTGGTGGCAACTGCCACCCTGCCTCTGCTGGTTCCAACAATACAGAAGGAATCAATGGGCCAAGCCCCTGCCTACAGGTGGCTGACACAAACTTTAAGGATCCAGCTGGGACACAGATGGAGGACCCAGGAGCGGTCAGAACCCTACCCAGAACACCAGACGTCGAAAACGCTTCCAGGCGTTGACACGCTAATAAGGCATGTTCCCAAACGGCTGGGACTGTTATCCCAGAAGTAAACAGATCTACACCATCTTGGCAAAAAAACTCTTGCAAACAGCAACGGAGAACATTCATCCCGATCAATCCTGGGACCGAGTCCTTGCTTGTCTTAAGCCTAGACTCAGGTGGATCCTGAACCACCAAAACTCCTATAGAAGGAAGAACTTTCCCCAAAACTTCTACGTCCAATTCCAAGTAGCCTCGATATGGGATATCTAAGCCGTTAGCCGCTTTCAACTGTAACCAACCACAAGAACGTAACTGGTCACACCCCAGGACTCGAAAATGGTTATTAAAGAAGGACTCTGTAATGGTAGATACCATAGAACCAGTATCTATAAGACAAGTAACATTTACCCCGTTCATCCGAACGTCTGCCACAGGGCACTCGCCCACCAATGCCGAAGGACAAGGAAAAAGAGATGTAAAAGAATGTGAGCCCATCGAACCCCCTTCCAGTGCTTGGCTCCATGCACTAGAGGGTGCTAGTTTCCCTGCTGCCGGCCAGAAAAATCGTTTCCACCGTTTCCAACAGGCGGCCTGGGACCAACCCCCGCACGCTGTGCCTGCCGTGAGCCAACCGGGCAATCCCTAGCCATATGGCCTACTTGCTCACAGCGCAGACAAATAGGTCTGCCATCCACATCAAAACGAAAACGCCTCTGATAATTGGTCTGCCTATTAGGTGGGTTAAGTGACCCTGAGCCAGGAGACAAATGTTTAAGAATGGCATCTAATTGGGCCTGCTGCCTACGCAAACAATCCTTGAGCTCGGTCAATTCATTACTTGGTTGTGCTACCACGGCCTGGGCTTCTGCCTGCCATGGCCCCACCGCTCTTGGACTGGCATCACACGAAAAAGCCCTTGCTCGAACCGGGCGAGGCCCCTCACCATCATCAGCCCAACGAAATGCCTCCCGACGCAAGTCTAAAAAGGAGGAATCAGGATTTAAGCGGATGTATCGTTTTAATTCTCTACGCAACATTTTGTCTCTAACGTTTTCTGCAAACTGATCACGAAGAACAAAGTCGGGTTTAGCAATTGCAGTTGTATTTTTACGCAATACGACTTCCATAAGCGACATTAACAAATGTGAAAACTCACGCAACGTTTCTCCCTCCCGTTGACGACATTGGAAGAATTTTTGTTGGGCGTCAATATAAGACTGGCTACAGCCAAATGTCTCGGTCAGTATAGAGAAAATATTTTCAGGCTCAGATCTAACTGAAGCTGGCTGGAGTTTGATTTCTAGTTTTGCCTCCCCATCCAGAAGATCATAAACGAAATACGCCTGCTCACCTATGGACATCTGCCTAACCTGTAGACATCGACGGACCTCCTCAATCCATTCCTCCACTGAAGGGGACTCTGAACTACCCGAGAACCGGGGATATTTACGTTCTCTAGGAACATACACATACCTCAATCCAGAAGACCCTGGTTCCTGAACGTTTGGCTCTTGGGGAGTTAACACTCGCTGACTCTGCTCTCCCTGTTCTACAGCCACAGCAGATGCTACATTTCCCTGACGTAGCCTTGCATTATCACTCTGTAACTGGTTAATCTGCTCCATTAGCTGCCCGACCCGCTCCTCCAGCTCCTGAGACATTTCAAAAAAAAAGGGAGGGAAAAGAAAAGGATTTCTTTTTTTTTTTTTTTTTTTTTTTTGTATGTATATATATTTTTTTTATATACAAACCACTTGTCACTTGCAGAACAACTTTACACACCCAATCCTCGACCACTGCTTCCCCTGTACTCCACCTGCACTCAAAACACACATGCACACAACAAAGAACAAACCAAAAAAAACAATAATAATTACACCAGTCCCACTCTCCTACCCTGCCGACTTACGCCAAATGTAACCTCAGGGGGGTCTATTGTAACCAAATAATCATGGCTAAGCGACCGTAAGAATTTCAAATGTTTACCAGCAGGCTATCCCAATAAAGGGAAATACAGAGAGAGAGAGAGAGAGAGAGAGAGAGAGAGAGAGAGAGAGAGAGAGAGACTGGAGTATTATAAAAATAGAAAATTTATTTATTTCCCCTTTTCTTTGGCTCAATGGACTCACAACATGAAACAGTATTCAAAGGACATTAGGCCTCTGGGCAACAGAGTCAGGGACAACAAAATCCAAAATCAAAGTGTTCAAATAACTCAAAAACAAAATACAACAAACTCAAAATTGATAAGGCACGTCACAAAATCACATGCACAAATATAACCAAAAAGAAAATAATTCACACTAGACAAACCAGTGGCCACACAACAAAATTGTTATCCCCCCCTACCCAGGATATTGCACCAACCCAATGGCCTAAAATACACACATTACATAACACACAACATACATCAACACACCAGGGGAGGCTCATAGGCAACCCAATACACGGTTCTTCCCCACGTACACGCACACACACACACACACGGAGCTGAATCCTAAAAACAAGAGCACAGGAAAAACAGTGGCCAGGACAGCATATGTCGCTCCTCCTGCAAAGAACAATTACAATGTTACATAATTATACAGGTCGGCATCACAACTATGCCTAATTTGTAACCTGTACACCAATGGGCTGGGAATTACTTAAGATGTAAAAAGTTAAGCTGAACAATCAGAGCGGGGCAAGAGGCTAAAGTAGCCTAAAACACTAACCTGTATGAACAGACCACAGCATCAAGCCAAAAGCTTGGTTATTTATAATACTGTAGCAGTCACTTTACTCCGTCTGGTTTTTACTTGAACATTCCCAAACCAAACTATAATAAAGAAACATTGCAAATCAACAGAACTACATACATAAACGTTCCATGAAGATGTACAAACGTGAGGGAGAAAGGAAGCCAATAAACTTACGTTCTCGGCACAACAAACGCACTCGGCAAACTTGTAGTTATCACTCTAAACCCGGAACTAATAAACAAAACATTAAATCAATAAAAGCTCATTACAACAAGTACCTAAAAAACAGAGAGACAAACGCTGCTCAATAAAAACAAGAGACTTACGTCCTCGTTGAAGCACGCCAACACAAATCGCAGCCGATGAGGGCTCGCAAAGACAGGACACTAGCAGCACCCACGGCACTGGGTAATCGCACAAACACCAGATGAGGCTATGAAACAATGTAATCGTCTGAATCAAAATCACATATGCCAACGAGGTTTGATCTCACAATACATTTAAACATGAACTCACGTCAACTCGTACACTCAGCCAAGAGCCCAAGGAAGCAACAGTCTGTGACAGCACAAAATCAGAAAACGCCAGCTTGCTGGATTTAAAGGTGTAGCGCCAAACAACCCCCATCTGATTCAATCAAGCGCAATTCTCATGGAACACACCCCACTCGCTACACAAGCAAGATTTAGCATACGTTTTCACGTGATCGTAAATGAATTGATTTTAAACAACAGTCCAAACAAGATTTTAGTATTAAGTGAATTACACTTTAGACATCATTTTGTCTGTTTTTGCTGTTTAGCCAAAACAACAACAAAAACGTACTATATTTTAACTGTCTTGTCTGTTCTCCTTTTTCACAGGTGTGAGCTGTGCATGTTAAGAAGACCCCTATCCATCTTGACGACCGATGAATTGTAAATCTAATCTAATTTAATTATTCTATTTATCTAACTACTACTACTATACCTTGGTCCAGTACTGAACCACTGAGAACATTTTAAACGGATTTTTATCCATCTGTGAATTTTGTCTATCTGCAAGTTGTTAGAATTGTTGTGTGAAAATAAACGTTACAGTACAGTTTAAGGTTTAATTGCATAAAAGCTTGGATAGAAAACTTCCTATTGCAAAAGTTAGAACATAAGTCTGCATATAAAGAATTATTGATATCCGTAATGCAAGTTTTTCATGGCACATGTGCATGATGAGGTTGTTTTGTGTTTATTTATTTATTTTTTTTAAAGGACACTGGATAACTTGTCATTTTGTTATACTCATCTGGATTGGTGGTTTACTCGTCAAAGCTTTTATAGTTTATAAGTTTATATGTGTCTCCCAGCCCTGCAAATCTGGTCCCTTAGATAGAAAGCAGCCAAAAACCCTTTAAAATCAGCAACTGACCAGTTAGACAGTCTATCTCAAACCAATAGACAATCTTAGACTAGTTTAAGCTGTTTTACCCCAGCAGGGAGTGGGTGGATGAGTTGTTATGAACTATCTTTCTAATAGATTGATCAGATAGCACCCCTTTAATCTTTTCTATTTTACCCATGATAATCTTGCATGTATTTATGCATAATTGTTCATGATTGTCATG
>NW_024121321.1:11084410-11476336 GCF_016745375.1 Pimephales promelas
TTTGTTGTGCATTTCAATGACAGAATCTAGATGCCAATTTTTAAAGAAAGGAAAAACTAAATCCAGGTGTAACAGAAAAAGAAGCAACTAAGTCTTCAACCACAAGCACTGTCTTATTGGTGAAATAAATAAAATGGCACCAACTTCAACATTTTGAACACCAAGCTGGACCCCCCTGACTGTCAACATGAAACATGTTAGCTGACAATAGCATCAGCTACTATAGACCGAAGCAGAGATAGAATACTTTAGAGAATCAATGACTTTTTCACATCAACAACAGCAAATGTGTACTAACCTCCAGCTCTTTGTCACTGAGGGAGCCCACGCTACACAAGCTCTGGTTAGATGACTCGTTGTGTCCAGAACCCTGTAGAGAGGAAAACAACGGATAACTGGACGTGTATTTCCTAATAGGAAAGGTCGTTGCTTGTAAGGCAGGAAAAAAACAGTGATATAAGTCTTCGACCACTTCGTAGTCGGCACCAATACCAGTAAAATTTGTTGGTCTTCGGTAACAATATTTTCTGCTCCAAAGCAAAAACTGTTGAATCAAGTACTTTAAAAAAAATGTGTCCTTTTTTGTCTTGTCCATTGGTTACATCCTTGTTAATCATCTCAGTTTCCGATTAAATCGCACACTTACCTCTTTCCCGGCCTTGACTGAAATGTACACCTTTCCGTGTTTTCACTTTTGCATGTTGCTTTTTTACTAACCCACATTCAAGTGCTGATAAAAAAGGAATGCATGAAGCTAGAACAAAAAGTGTGTTCTTTCTTTTAATATATTGCATATTTAGATATTCATACAACAAAATATTCTGGAGGTATCAAAATATTCTTGAATATTTGTGAAATTAAACAAAAATGCTAGTGGTGCCTGGCAACTTTTTTTTTTTATTTTTAAACGCTGTTAAATACAGTTGTCAATTCAGAAACTTTGCAGTGTACTTGGCAGCATGAAAAACTAAACTTGCATTCAGATTGTGAATGGGTAATAAACCGAAAACAAGAGAAGAGCCCTTTATGATCACTAAAGCAGTCAATCTCTAAAGCAATGAATACTGGACTCTCGCAAAAACTCCTGTTATAATAATACTAAAAAAAAAAGCTGTCTTGTACAATGAATCTCTAATTTAGATTATGTGTTCACTTTGTTGGTTAAAATAAAAGGATTCACAAGCGTGCTGTAGGTTTATGATGGGGTTAGGGATCAGGGGGCAGAGATGGGTTGGTTTAGGTATATGTAAGGTGGGAAGGGTTGAATCAGGATCCAACAACTCCCCCTGAATTTCGTGTTTTGCCACGAGGACCATCTCAACTTTTCCTCTGCAGTCGCCCTACGGAGTGAAAGCGGAATTGTCCATTACCGCTGTCGTAAATAATTTAGCTGACCACAGCCTACTGTCGCACACACACTTGTTGTTTATCCCGCAGCGGCTTTGGAATGAACGATGTCCACAGACAAGGTAGAGTATGATTTCATGAAAGTATGAAAAAAAGGAAAAAAGAAAAGAAAAAAAATGACTATTGTAATGCTTGATGATGTAAAGCAAGTCAAATTTGTAGTTTTCTTATGTCTCATTAGAACTACAGAAACGCGACCCGATCTCTGGCAATCTTACATAGCGTGGTTATACCAGATATAGGACCACAAAGCGAATCCAGAAGTGCCTTTCACCCTGTTACGACTTAATGAACCATTGAATGTGATTTTGGAAACTGTTTATTTTGGAATTATTTAAAAGGTAAAAAAAAAATCGTACTTATTGTTGCTTTAAGTGGATTCTGTCTAACTGACTTGAAACCTCTGATAGGCCATTGTGCTAATGCACCTAATAAATATGCATGGTAGGAGAGCATTTCAATATAAGGCCCCTCAAGACTGGAATAACCCTCCTTTTTTCTTGAGGACGTTTTGGTTATTCAAATAGTCACTTTTTTCTTTTATTAAAACTACACGTTCTAGTAATTATGGACACCAATGGCATTACATATAAACGATTTATGTAGAAAATAGTAGTATGCATACAATTATGTTTTTTTTTTTTTTTTGTCATTTTATTTATCTTGATTTTCTTTGGACATTTCTATGTGAGATGTGTCGTTAGCCTCCATGGAACATTTTGTCATAAGGCATATTGCTAAATTGTTTAATGCATTCAGTTCATTATTTTTCAATATACTTTAATGTGTGTGCTATTTTAATTGTGGGGGTAAGAGCAGGTGAGAGAGTTATTGTTTTGTACATATGTCTAAGTTTGCATTTTGTTTTTATACAAGTACTGTGTGGTTAACCTTTGTGTCTGTCTATATACACTGCAGGACCCCCTTGAAAATGAGATGATACATCTCAAGGCATTATCCTGAAATAAATTCAAATTCATATGATTTGCTTTAATGCTTAATGCCTCGCCTAATATATATATATATATATATATATATATATATATATATATACACACACACACACACACACACACACACACTTCTCGATGCATTTAGAAAAGTATTATTTAGAATGCATGTAAAACAACTCCCCTCTCTCTTGCAGTGACATCTCTTCTCCGAGGTCAAGGCTAGACAACCCGTCACTCACGTGACATCATAGCAAATAGCAAACCACATCCATCCATAATCAACTCCCGCCTTACATTTCTTCTTGTTCGAGGATCCGTTTCACTATGATATTTAGCACAATAGGGAAGAATAGACTATCGCAACTTACGTTTCAGGCCTACTTTAATTAAACAAATTTTGTTTTCATTTTCGATTAAATGAAATCTTTAATAAAAAACATAACAAAAAAAATCCTTTTGGTGCATCATAAATGGGACACCACCTTCACTTGACAATCAAATATCTTTTTGGTCCAAAACTGCTGTCCTTCTTAGACTAATGCTATTGACATACATGCGCTTTTGTGGAAAATTAGTGAAACAACAGCTGGGCAAAAGCAAGAGGAAAAATTAACTTAACATGTTACTGAAACTGAATGTACGAAAGCAGACAGGCCCAGGGCCTTGAAAAACACATAAATGAGTGAAGATGATGATGTCTAATGTGAAAGGGAAGGTGCAGGAATTAATGATTATCATTAGGGTAGGGATGATGGGGGCAGAAATATATCCGTTTGAGACCGGACAGACCTTGGCAACTCCGACTCCTGTGAAACGGGCCTCCAGCAACTCCTGCCTGCGAGGATCCAAGCTGTGCAATTCCTCCATCATGGCTGGAAAGAGAGGAAGAGAGCGTACAGAGAATTATGTAGCCATAGTGATGCTGACAGATTGACGGGACAGTGAGGTGTACGACATGTTGAGTCATACATGTTTTCGAGAGCATTCTGAAATTCATGACTCAGCCTCTCCACGACCACTCACTCAGTCTTAACGCACTCCAACCTAAAGCCGTTTATCCTATAGATAACCTACGGGAAAACACCATGATCATGCAAGATCTCAAGACATGTCAAACCACATGCAACACATAACCTGCAGTGCACTTAGCAAAGGAACGTTGTTTCGCGAATAGAAAACAAATGCAATCGGTTCAAAATCATACACTGTTATGAATATTATTCAAGGTTGGAGGAGGCTGGGGAGAAACAGTCACAATGAACACTTTCTACTTCTTAACTAACCAACCAACCAAACTATTAACGTTAGAGCCACCCCACCACTGATTTATATTTTAGTTAAATCTCACCCGTTGCACGTCTAATATGATTTAAAGATACTATTAGTCAGGACTGAATTTGTATTATTGTTTCAGAAAATTTCACATTATTTCAAGATTACTTGATGAATTGGCATGGTTAAGTTCTCATTCTAGTCTAATCATTATATTGGATCTGTGCGATTGATTGAAATAACCAATAACAATCAAAAGAAATAACGTTTTAAAGGACAAAGGCATTCACACAGGATCAAAACAAAAGAAACAGTATTTAAATACCGTCTCAATATCGCTTTACCCCTGGGTTTTGCTTCTATTGTCTGTTGTTTCTACATTGCCCTGCGAAATCTTCGGCTAACCTCCTTCAACCGCAAGATCTGTCTTGGTACCTGTTTTATCGAGGTCTTTTCTCCCGCTTTCCGATTAATTAGAGCTCCTTTCTTCGACCGTTCTCCTCCTCTGGTCTCCCGTCTCGCCCTTCCCGTCTCAGCCCGACATCTCAGGGCTAGGCCTCAGCCGAAACCCCGACCCTCGCCTGCGCTCGGTGCCTGCTGTGTTGCTAGGGGACGCCAGCTCCGCGTCCTACTATAGTCCGAGGACTGCGAGACTTCCGAGGCCTTGAGCTCCCGAACCCGCCTTTCTCCGCTGGCCTTGTGCGATATATCTTTTCTACCAGATCTGAGGCATGTGGAACTTCGCTGCAGATCCACATCTAATGATTTCCCATCCAAAATTATTCGATTCACTTCGAAGTTAGTTAATTGTGGTGTTGTTTTTGAGATATTTTGTTTCTCTTGTTCGTCTTCGCTGCTCTGGGTCAGCACCGAACCGGGATCAAGTCCTGGAATGATAAATTGGCTCTTTAAATCCCGTTCCAGCCTAAGGTCTCCTTTTAGAAAGATTAGCTGATGTAACGTTAGACGAAAAAAAAAATATTTTCCCAATCAGATTCGCGAAATCAGAATCGATTCGGTTCTCATTTTGTGCAATGTAAACAATAATCGGTAAATCTCATATTTTCTCGTGAGATTGTGCAAAACATTTCTACCTTTGAACCACGCCCACTTCCACTAGCAAACACTTATCAATGAAAGGAAAAAAAAGTTTTTTTCCCCCCTATATTTTAGGATAGGGTTTTATGATGTGCACATGCAGTATTATTAAATAAATATAATGTCAACTTTACTGTGGACGTTTTCCCCCAGCTTTTGCATCCAAACAGCATTAAATAAAGGATATAAAACTTGAAAAGAAAAAGTAACAACTTTTTGGACAGTAACTCAAATTGTCTTGTATTATAGTGAGTATTTAGGTGAAATGACAGAAATGGTGACTACTGCTATTGGTATAATATTTCACTTCTCAATGGATGTATACTGTATAAAATGTAAATAAAATGCAATTGTTTTCACACTAATTTTTCAATAAAAATCATCTGCTAAATTAATAAATGTAAATGAATAATATAACTGAACTTTTTTTACATTTTGAAAATAATTTTTGCGCTTTAGCCAATCAAAAACTTTCTCAATCAAAAAAAATCCTAATTTTTCCATGAATGTGGGAATCCTGTTTGATCGACCTCAGAGCCCATGAAATCAACATAGGAGTCCACATTTAGCTTTGTGTCCAGTAAAAGACTAAAGGCAGAAGGGGAAAAAAGTAGCTGACAATCAGAAATATGCTTTGATTTAATACCATCATGTAGTTTATTCATAACATTTAAAAAGTCCTTAAAAACATCACTCAGTTGATGAACAAACAGTTTATGGTCTTCAGATGCATCATGTCCTCCATTAGCATTCCCAAGAAGGCTGCATAAGATTGAGTCTCCATTCCACTGAGCACGCTTAATGGCATGTTTCCGCCAATCTTCAAAGTTGTTACAACCTGTCCATCATCTTTAAAACAACCATGTCACCACATCTTCGTGGTTCAGCCCAGATGTTCTCGATCTCTCCAAATACGCAACCTTGATTCTAAGGCGGCGCCAGGACCTTACGATACTTGCACTGTAACCAGACTCTGTACATTGTCAGCTGCTTTCCTCTGTTCACCTGCAAGCGTCGGTCCACCATGTTCTGCACCTTCTGCAAGCCGGCACTGGAGAACAGATCATGCAGCTCATCTTGAAGAGAATGACAAAAGTAAAAAATATAAATCCCTGTAAAATGTGAGCCATTCTTTTATTAACTGTATTCATATTACTCTATTATTCTGTAATGATATATTGTGCAACCAAAGCTTATTCATCAAATAGAGGTTCTTATAAGCATATAATTCAAGTTTAAACAAGAAATTACCTTGTGTGAAAAAGTAGACGCGTGTCCCATCCCCTCTAACATAGAAATTTTCAGACAAGCACCTCCCTGATTGAGTAAAGGACAAACAATTAGCCCTGTTGTTGTATTGCTGTTACTGCAAAATCAGCTTCACATGCCATTTCTAGGCAGATGTAGTCAATAATCAAACATTTAGTACAATTTTATTTTTTATTTTATAAAGTTTGTGCTGATAAAAAATCATAAAAATATGATTTACATAAAAAAAAAATAGTGCAGGCCAAAATATGTTTTACAGTAAACGAATGCTACAATATTGACATTTTGGTGGTTCTTCTCCCATCACAATTAGGCCTACTTGCTGCATTTGTGCAAGTGTTTGGAACGTGACTCAAGACAACCTGCTGCAATCCGAAAATCTTCTTTGAGAAATGATTTTTTTTTAAAAGTTGTAACATCAAGGATGAAAAAACAAGGATGTAACATCTACCTTTTTTGAAACGAAGCTGTGCCATGTCATAGCGACCATAGTCTCTCAATAGTAACACTCCTCCGGGTTTCAGCAATCGTGCTAATCTATTAATGGAGTTCTGCATCCTGAAACAGATGGAGGTTGAGAAGTTAATGCACCGCTAGTGTTGGACAATCAAGAGGGACGACAGGTCACACTGTTATGTTTATAGTGTGATAATGACATGGCCCTGGTGTCAGCAGACTTACAATAGCACACATTATACAGTTACATTTAAAACAAATTAATAGACATGAAATAGTGGCTATTTCAAACAAAACTGACCAATCAAAATTAGATGTCACGTCACCAATAGTTTCGACAGCTTTAAAGCAGTGGTTCTTTAAGACAATATTCAAAGACCTTTGTATCTAAGCTGATATGTTGTAATTAACATAAGTACATATGGAACATGGAAGATGGTTAAGATTGAACCACTGTTTTAAATATTGCTTGCTTTATGGTAACAAATCATTAGCATTCTAATGAAGCATTTTCTAATATAATTTTCAAGCTTTCCAAAAAATATTCAGACCTGCACACCATTCGATCAGCTTCAATGCGAACAAACAAAAATCCCCCTGCTCAACGGAGGTAAACAAATGAACACTAGACCCTTTTCACATTCCTGTTAAAGGTGCAATGTGTAAAAAAGATGAGTATCTATTAACAGAAATGCAATATGACATCCATAACTATGTTTTCAGTGGTGTATAAAGAACTTACTTAATTAACCGTAATGTTTATATTACCTTAGAATGAGAAATTAATAGCTCCATAACCGCGGGAATCCCCTTCTATGAAAGTCGCCATGTTGTGACGTCATATTCCTACCGTAGCCGAACGCGAACACACAGTGCTACAGAACGCGTTTCATCACTACCTTGAAAGAGAAATAGCGGAAAGCTGAAAGCTAGCCTTACACTCCGTGAGTAGTGTGACTTTTCCCTTGTGAGTGGTGTAAAATATGTAGTTGGGATTGTTTCATGTAACTTAGTTCTCCCTCGCTGTGTTATGGGTTTGTTATGTTGGGGATAGATGTGCTGTTACGTTCGTGAGACAGCTGATGATTAGTATTCATGTCATTGACCGTAAAACAGTACGTTACAGGAATCACTAAGCCGTCGATAGAGACTTTTAGATCACTAAAGTCGATCACAAAGAGTTTTCAAAATCAGAGAAAAAAGCCTATTGTGTGTAGTAAATAGTATCTATGGGATGCGGAGATGACATGATTGTAACAGCGCGCGCACTTCCGACCTTTGGACTCATGCGATGCGGACGCGTCCCAGCTCAGCCACAGTAACAGCTCATATTAGCCAGCTAAACTATTACTACCCTGTTAGAAAAAATATATAGCTGCTCCCTCGCTTTATTATGGGTTTGCTACAGTATGTGGGGAGAAATGTGCTGCTGGTTACGTTTGTGAGACAATCAGCTGATTACTATTATTATATTAAATTATATATTAAAACCCTTGATCCTCACCTGACTATGGCTTTGTAAACAGTATCCATGATGTGGTTTATAATGGACTGTGGTACAGAAACAGTGACAATGTTACACACTCTTGGATTACTCTGGCTATTCTCTGCTGTCTCAGCCGACGAGATGTTTGTCCCGTTTTAGCAACCGTAGCTTCTTCGAAAGGGAGGGGTGAGCAGTGGGCTGAGCCCTTAGTGCAAACCTGGTGCAAACTCGCAACCGAACCACTAGATGTCGCTAAAAATCACACATTGCTCCTTTAAATTCAGTACATTAAGTTTTTTTTATAGAAGAAACAAAATCTATTTACTGGAAAAAATCAGCCTTTTTAGAGGGAGTGGATTACAAATAGTAATATAACAAGAGAAATATATTTCTGTCCTAATTCAAAACTCACCCACGGTATCATTAACACTCACTTCTGTGGATGCAGGGCAGACAGCACAAATATGAGGACAATGACGTCCAGACTGCGGTCTGGCATTGGATACTCTGCAGACGCATCACTCATATCATGGACAAATGCGTGACAGCGCGACGAGTCATAATCAGGGTTTGACTGCCAAAAAAAAAAAATGTATCAAACAAGTTTAAATAAAGGCCTGCTATGAATGCTTAATACAGATTTCTTAATTAAAACTAAGAGATTAAAAGCGTCCCGTTACTTACTTTGACAAGGTCAACAGCAGTGCTGGAGAAATCACAACCATAAACAAAGAGACCTGGGTCACTGTTAAGCAAATAGAAAATAATTTTTCATCTGCATGAGTAACAAACACTCTGTACAGGTCTGGTTGCTGTATATCTGGACTCACTTGTTGGTTTTTAAGATGGGAAAGACTGTATTGCCTACTCCACAGCCCACCTACAGACCCCCAAACACACACACACACACATAAAAGTTGAAAGTGAGCATATTCTACTGACAGGGCTTTCATTTTAATACTGAACAGTTCAGGCCCATTCAAACCAGGGATGATAACTATAATGTTTATGATTAAAATCTAAATATATTAACAAAAAATAGAGTGAAACAAACAGAGTGAAACAATATCGTTGCAATCACTTGCAGAGCAATTTTTCCACAGCCAATAAGGATCTATCCTGCTTTAAAAAGCTCAAGCATTTAAAGTGGCAGAAGGGCATGATAAACTGCAGCAATATTTCCCACCGGTGCAGCTTTTAATATAATCAATTTTTTTTTTATATAATTATGATCGTTCTTGGTGCGAACAGCCCTTTATTTCATATAATGAAAGTCAATGGAGTGATGTTAATAGTTATTTGGGTGAACGAACGTGCCCTTTAAATGCATCTACTGTTTTAGAAAACTCACCTCCAGGATGCGATAGGATGCAGAGGCTCCAGGAAATGTAGTGTCTACGTGTGACGAGGGAACATCTTCACCATTTAACCGATACTGAACTGCGGTTCCCTCCTCCTCATGGTCATGTGGAGCCTTTTGTTGAGGGGCCAGCTCAGGGAACTCTGTAAACAGCCAATGGCGATCCTTGAAGAAACGGTTCTCGTGAATGGTGTAGAAATCGTTCCAGTACTCATTAGCCCTGCTGTCAAACTCCTCTGAAAGAGAGATATGAACAAAGAAAAGAAAAATCCCTCTGAGCAAGTCTTTGTAACCAAGGTGGCAAAAAGACTTAAAATAAACCCAAAAAATGCATAGGCAATAAAAGAAAAAAGAAAAAAAAAGTTTGAGTTAATATATTAAAATAACTAAAATTGAAATAAAATCTAAATAGAAATAAAAGAACTAAAACTAATAAAAAATTCAAAAGCACATAAAACTGAGATCAAAACCAAAAATATAAATATAAACTAAAAGCTAATTAAAAATATGAAACTATATTTAACTCTATTTGCATCTTTCAGTTGTATTTTAGTGTTATAGATGTGGGTGATAGGTGAAGTGTTTGACACCTTGTTTTTCTGCTGGGAGAGGTTGACCGTTTTCCAGCACTTTCTTCTGGGCAGCCGCCTCCTGTTCTGCTGACCACTCTACATTATCCCTACAAGAGGTGAAACACCATCACAGTGAGTGAGAACGAAAACAAATCAGGTGTATTAAAATGACGGACACATATAATTGTACAATTATGTTGATTAACTAACTACAACAGCACACATTTTTGTTACATATACTATATACATAAACTACAGCTAATCAATGCTTTACTTTGTCATTCTACATACATCATATGTGACCCTGGACCACAAAAGCAGTCTTAAGTTGCACGGGTATATTTGTGGCAATAGCCAACAAAACACTGTATTGGTCAAAATTATCGATTTTTATTTTATGACAAAAATCATTAAGATATTAAGTAATGATCATGATCCATGAAGATATTTAGTAAATTTCATACCTTAAATATATGAAAATGTTATTTTTGTAAGTGGACGCAGCATAATTGGCAACAGAAATGGAAACCTTTAAATATTTTCGCAATATTTAGATTTTTTTGCACCCCCAGATTCCCGATTTCAAATAGCTGTATCTCAGCCACATATTGTCCTATCATAACAAACCATACATCAATGGAAAGCTTAATTTCTCAATTTTAATTTCAATCTCAATTTTAAAAATTGTGGTCCAGGGTCACACATATTCATACATATTCTTCAAATTATTCATTCAATATATTATATATTCGGTATTCTGATAATGGTCAAATATATTATAAGTCCTTTAATGCAGAACAGCCAGTTCACATACCACGCGTTGTGCTGAAACACCTGTCGCGGGTCTGTGAGGAAGCGAGTGCCGAACTGCGGTCGCTTTTGGGCTTCAGTGAAGTCCTCCGTGGGTCCACTAGCAGTTTCTGGCATGTTTTCTACGGAGGAAGAACCAGCAGCAACAGCAGGTACCGCCATGTTCACATGAACCGGATGAACATTGTTCAGTGGGAGTGTCTCGTGTCTCCCAGTCTCCACAGTTCTGCTGTTTGCAAGGAAATATCGCCACCTACCGACCGTTGTCAGATATTGACTCCATCATGAGAGAGTGGCTTCTTTGATCACAATATCACAATTAAATTTACAGTGGTGCTATGTAGCATAACATTTATATAATAATAATATACAATAATATTGATTGGAAAATATCAGCATAAACATGATTAACATGGTTATAAAACATATTTCAGGCTCAGTTATAAGGAAAGTTTCACAGGAGCCAATCGTAAACGTTTGTTTTATTGGTTACAATGCAAAGCAGTTAATGCAAAATAAAATTAAATCAAACTTTAGCTAACAAAAAAAAAAAAAAAAATAGCCAATAGATAGCCAAAAAAAAAAAAAAAAGCCAATATTGGAGATGCTGTTATGTGCCCCTCTGTTATCTTTCACGCAGGCAGCATGAGGAGGCCTTTACTCCTCAAACTTTTTATATTATTTGGGGGGAAATTCCACTTCAATATTAGTCAGTAGTTCATCAATGTCCTGTAATATCCAATCTTCATCAGTCTCTGTATCTCTTGCTTCACCCGTCGGACATCTTCAATTAAACGTTCATCATCAACCTTCATCCCAGTTTGTCTTCTCGTTAAACTGTTGTGGTTGCCAGTTACGCTACAACTTTGACAATTTTCTTCCCATCTCATCTTGTTTCAATTACACACAAAATGCAACATAATTCTGCGTGTCCACAACATAGTATTTATTTCACCCGGCATTAATTCGAAAGCAAGTCAAAAGCATAAAAATAATAGCAATTCAAAAGCAAGCAAAATAACTTTGAAACAGGAAAATATCAATATCTAAAACTATGATATAGACTAGAGAGATACGTAATAATGCAATTTAATACATCACCAGAGAACCTCTGCAGCTGCTGCCATGGAAACAGTTCTAGAAGAGTTCGTTCGGTGAAACTCCGGAAGCATGATGACTTGTATCTATGGCAACAAAAGTTTCAGAGGCAGCTGCGAGAATGTGTCAAACTAAGCCTGGGAGCAATGTAAAAGTGTTTACATTATTTTTCGTCATGCTTTGCACTTCATCATTATCATAAGATGGCTGTCATTGCTCATATTCAACTGAAGAGAACAACGTTTTCTTTAAAATCTCTTCTGGGCTTTGACACTTCATGTATTAATGAACCCACATGTGATTGATAAAGACATTGTTGTTGAATGTTATCTGTGCCTGACTGGGAAATGACAGACCCCACTTCTCTTCAAAGACATTATCACTGCAGTCACGAAGAGTAACAGAAGAATAATAGAGAGGCCACCATAACATCAGGACCCTTGGGACACAAAAATAGACCAGAAATGACAGAATGGGATGTATATAACGACTCGTATGGCATGAGAGATTACGTGCAAGAGTACGTACAAGAAAGATAATCAATGCAAACCATCAAATGTTCTAGAACTAAAATAACAAAATGGATTTTTGGGGCCAACCACTTTAGACTTAAAGCATCACACTGCAGGCCTCTCAGACTGCAATAAATGATCATAATAATAGCTACCTGATTTCCACCTGTAGAAAAGTCATCTTTCCAAAAATGTTTTGACAAATATGGCCATCTGAGCTTTACAGAGAGTAGGAAGAGCTGTGACTGTTCACAGAAACCAGCCTCACTGCAATTAGCTAGTGTTTGAGTTGCACAAGATGTAATTTGTGTTTCATTTATGAAATGCTTTTGCTCACCACCTGTTGGTACAAGTCACAGAGCAACTGTGCGCTATTGTTGCCTCATGCACGGCTCCTCCCATCTGGAGGAGGATCTTCCTATAAGTTCAAACAATATGCAGACTTTTCCCATTTCCGTACTGATTTTGTAAAAAAACGCCAGTACAATCTGATAAACATTTCCTGCCGATAAAATGCATTGTGTTTGATGTTTTATAGAAGGTGGCACATTCTGATATTAGATTGTTTGAGGTATTTAATTATTTTTTTGATAATTTGGAATTATAAATGAGCATAATCACAAAAAATATATATACAAATCATCATTTGAAAAGTACAAATAAAATAGTACAAATAAAGTGAAGCTGATTGTATCTAAAGCAATTTTGATGTCCAAAAACAGCAGTGTCTTACACAAATAAATTTCAATGTGAGTCATTTGCAGGTGTGTTTGTTTGGGTATACAGATGAAACTGCATTTAGCCTATTACCTCCTGTGTAAGGGATCTGGATTCCCAATAGCAACGCAAGTATTACTTTAAGCGAGCAATACATCTGTTTTATTTTCTTTGTATTTATATAAAGGCTATGATTTAATTTCATGTCAAACATCCAGACAAAGTCTGAGCATCAAGGCAAAGTCTGAAACATATACACAACTAGATTATTCAATATAATCTTTTTGGTATCATCACTTCGTCTCCTGCTTCTGCTCTTCCATGGCTTTCTCAAACTCTCAAGGTTCGATAGAAGACTGATATCTTTGGCATCAAGACATTTCTGCATGGAGATCCGTCCGAGAATCATGCACTAAACGGATCAACTGAAAGACAGTCTTTACAGTCTCTCAATCTTCTAGAAATGTGCAGATGTGAACAGAAACAGATAAACAAACTGGAAATAGAATCTGTTGCTAAATGATAGGTTAATAACAATGTAGAAGCACCTAACCCTGGTTGTAAACCTTGATACAAACTAGCCTCTCAAATCTGATTGGTTGGTTAGAATGTTGTTCAAAGAGGAATATGTCACTGGGAGCAGGGGCCTGTTTCAGAAAGGAGGTTAAGTGAAAACTCGGAGTATGTTAACACTGAAATGAGGGGAACTCTGGATTTTCCGTTTCAGAATGGGTGTTATGTCTAACCCGAGAAAGCAGATTAAGAGTAAGTCAAGCCTGTTTCTGAAAGAGAGGTAACTTATACTCAGGCAGTTACCATGGCAACTTACTATGTGAACCTAGCGGTCAGGAGCAGGTTTTCGGGAAGGAAAGTGTGCCTCGCTCATGCTCTTTCTGAGAGTTTTCAGTTTCCTGACACAAACCCATATGAGCCATCAAAGAGGAGATTCAGGATTGCAGGACAGTGGTGGAGAATTCGGTTTAAATGAGGCTAATCTGATAAATGATTTTCATTTGATAACATCCTGCTGTGACCTCTGAAGGCAACCTAATAATTATAATAATAATTAATTATTAACAGAATGACACAGGTAACTGAGGTATAAGTGGAAAAAATGACTTTGGACCATTGAATTGTTAAAAATTGTAATTGCTGTGGCACTGACCATGTTCAAAGCTATAATTGATCCTGTTCTATACACATTCATATAAGATTAAAATGTATTCCTGGCTGAGACGTGTTGTAGAGATGATCAGTAGTTGTTCTTGACAGAAGCAGATGTGGTTTCCTTCTTAACTGCCACGATACGCCACATTTTGGAAGGTGCTGGTGGCTCCTTTGTAGAGCGGATTATTAGCCTTAAAAGACAGGAAAGAGTTTCATAATGACCAGTGCTGCAGAGCTCATACATATTAACAATGAAAGTCTGCAAGATTAACCACAAGCTCATCTGTTCTTCTCATTTTGACCACTTGGTGTCCATTTGACACCATTCTTGGTGTTGAATGACTTTATCTTTCTTGAATGTTTTCAAAATGGTAACACTTTACATTTGTTAAAGCTGCAGTCCACAGTTTTTCCTCTTTGTCGCCATCTCTGTTCGAAATCTGCAATTGCAGTCATTCACGGAATTATCAACTTTACGTGAGTTGTACTTCGAAACGGCACAGCATGGATGAACACAATGTTTGAGGAGAGTGTGAGGCAGTCAGTCACCACACTGGTGTGGATACTGGCATTTGGAATCACAGATTATTCTTTTTGGAAGTATGACCAACATATAATTTTCACCGAAAAATGCAATTTAAACAAGTAAGTGACATCCACTTCTGGGTCTGACATTGCAATAAATCATGCTGATTAAATCTAAAAAATGCTAATCATATCACGCAGTACTATGCAAATTATACTTTATTCTCAAATTGTTAATGTTAACAACGTCAGTATTGCGTGACTACATGTAATGTCCTTCCGATATATATCCTTGTTTTCGAATGGGTCCGTTTTTTCTCTGCAGCAACTGCAAAGCCCGAATGTCCGAAAAGTCTTTTGCATTTTACAGTGGGTGAATCTGTTGTCACTGGTGATTGTCGTTTGAACTTTTCTGGATTCACCATCAAATTGCTAAGTTTGATTATATAAAGTGCAGTGAGAAAAGGCTATAAATCTCCACCTCCAACATCCTCAGACGCAATATAGCCTACTAGCCGAGACTTCTTCTACAGATGTGACGTAATGACGCAAAGACATGCTTGAATCTCCCACCGAAATCCACCAGTACCACTCAAGTTAAAAACATTATTACAAGCTTAATGCTTTGAATCGAGCTAAGCAGAGAGTTTTGAACACTGGCCGGTTATGTACTTGCTCAAAATGTATTTTTAACCCCAAAAAAGCTACGGACTGCAGCTTTAACATGAACTAACGATGAATAAATCTTAATGTACAAATTCATTTACTCAAACGTAATTAAAAACAAAAAGTGGATCTATTAATATTTAATGGACATGAGCTAACCTGAACTAATGAGGAGTGTTTTATTTTATTAACTAATGTAAACAAAGATAAACACTGTTAGAAATGTGTTGCTCATTGTTAGTTCATGCATTAATGGGACCTTTTTGTAGAGTTACCATCAATGATTCTACACTCATATGGTTCAATGGGGTTCTATATAAAAGCCTAGGGTTCTTGACTCAGTTTTAAAGAACCCTTTAAACCATAAAGGTTCTATATAAAGAGAAATGTCACTCTTTATTTAAAGGTTATTTAATTTTTTTTTCTATTAATACAGTATGTTTATGTGCTGTATAATTCATAAAATAATGAAAACTAAATTGATTTGTAAAGATAAAGCCATAAAATAAACCCCTAAAATGTTCTATATATGAAGCAACACACAGAACACTTTAAGGTTCTAGATAACTTTAGTTAGGTGACTGTTATTTTGTCTGAGATTAAACATGGCAAGACTGTGAGCATGCTGGAAGTTCTGAGAGGAAGAAAGACTAGTGTAAGAGAAATGCTGATAACGCAAAACCAACAGAACATGATGGTTTTGCATAAAAGTCTGAATGCTCGTCTCACCGCTTCCCACTTAGCCCTGGCTTTCTCTTCCTCAAACTTGGCAAATTCATGACGGTCATGAATGGTGATCAGGAGCTTCCACACCAAAAGCGCAGCCAAACCCAGCAGCAGGATCGCAGCAGCAACCGATAGAGCAACCACCAAGATGTCAGGACCCTTCGGACACTCTGTGAAAAAGAAAACAAATCATACTTTATATTCAGTTGCCATCTGAACTGATCTCTGAACTGAAGTGTCATCGTGTGGTCATTGGTCAAACATGGAGAGGGGATGAGCAACTAATTGATTCAGGTTAGATTTAATAAAAGAAACAAAACACTCAGGAGCACAGTCTTCGATTTCAGACGCAGCGAGATAATCTGTGACAGTAGGAGAGCAGATTTTATTAGCATGAGCAGTCTTCTCTCACCTGCTTCTTTAACAAGATAGAGAAAGGATTTTCCACTGGCATCTTCATAATACTGGAAGTTCTGAACACAGTCATCCTCATCCTTGTAGCTGCAGTTCACTGCGTTCTTCTCGTGAAATACTGGAGAGAACAGATGATTACCGTATTAACTCTGTGAGAACAACTCAACACAATATACTACATGAAAAACTTAAGGTTAAGTCACATATAGCCAAATGAAGCTGAGGTAAATAATGGCATTATTAACAGAAATCAAAATACTAAAGTTATATACCATAGATTAGGTGTATACACTTTATGTAAAATAGAAAACAGCTGTTTTGAATTGTAATAATGTTTCACAAAATCACTATTTTTGATCAAATAAATGCTGCCTTGTTGAGCATAAGAGACTTCAAAATCCTAGTGTATTAATATAGGCTACTGCGGTTAGAAGGCATTATATTGTGGATTGGTTGGAGGTAGAGATTACCCAGCTCATCCACCAGCACAATCTCATCTCTGCAGACGTGATTGCAGTTCTTCTCAAATAGATCCCCTCTCTTATAGTGTTTACACTCCACACACTCCCTGCAGATGCACACACAAATCCACTTTAAACAGTTAAGTAATCAAAAAAAGCACCTAAACATACTCAATGTCCAAACACAAAGATTAAGCTACCTAAATAAAGATATACCGTGTTTTATTGATTTTTACATAAATATTCCAAACTTTCACCCTATTCTTTAAGTCACAATACAGGTGAAACTCAAAAAAAAAAATAGAATATTGTGTTTAAGTTCATTTTAGTAATTCCACTTAAAAGGTGAAACTAATACATTATATAGACTAAGTGAGATATTTGAAGCCTTTAGTTTATTTGTTATAATTTTGATGATTATGGCGTATAGCTTATGAAAACTCCAAATTAAAAAAAAAAGGATTTACAATACAGAAATGACAGCCATCTGAAAAGTATAATTATGCATATGTACTCAGTACTTTGTTTGGGACCCTTTTGCATGAATTACTGACTTAATGTGGCATGGCATGGATGCTATCAGCATGTGGCACTGCTGAGGTATTATAGAATACCAGGCATCAAGTGCATCAAGTGCATTCTGGGAGTTGTTGTCTTTCATCCACATAACCCAAAAATAAATTTTCTGTCTTTTCTCAGTCTAGAAAGCTCTAAATTTAAAAAAAAAATAAAAATAAAAATAAAATTTCTTCTACACAAATGATCCATTTTAAATACATATTCATATTTCCAGAGGTAAAGTATCCCTTTAAGAAGCCGAAATGGCCAAATAAGTAGGCCTATTTCCATCATGTCTAGACAGTATGCAAAAACAGCTGTAGGCCTACCTTAATTCCAGGTAAAATTACCATCTCATGTGAAACTTAATAATCAACAATATACCACACATATTAAACAGAAGACCATGGAGAAAATGAGAAAAAAATAGCATGTCTAGCCCACACACAGACATACATTTTTCAGAGAAGAAGTATATGTCATGAATACAAGTATAACTGTGAATGTATGATATTAAAATATACAATAGACAAAAAGCCTAATGGATCAATACAAGAATAATATTTGAAAGGATAAATCATATAAATAACCATAAAAGAATAATTGTAATTATCATACACATATTTTTCTTTCATTTTCTTATACAGCATGTTTAATAAGATTTCATCTTTAATATGAATGAGTATAAATGAATAATTTTTACTTTTAAATTGCATTTGTTTGGTTCTTTGTTTAATCTCAAACAATTATTTTAATTTTATTATTAAGAGGTTTGCACAAAAGTTAACTGCAAACATTAAACTTTGCTCAAATTAAATGTCTTTTACTGGAAGTATTCTGTTTTAACTATAATTACAAAAACTGAAACTAAATATATAAAAACTAAATATAAATGTGTTGACAAAATAAAAACCAAACTAAAACTAACTAAAAAATTAATGAAACTAAATAAAACTAAACCGAAATGTATAGGGAATTTAAAAAATGATCATAAAATGCAAACTAATTAAAAAATGCAAACCTATAATAACCTTGATCTAAACTTCATCCTTGCCAAAATAGGAAAACACACTCACTTTTTGATGGTGCAGGCATCTGGGCAGGTGGGGCACTTCTCACAGGTTGATCCATAAGCTCCTGGCTGAGTGCACTCACAGACACCACACACACAGTGTCCACGCCCACTACAGAGCATTCCTCCACTCCCCATACAGGTGTCTGTGCGGGTCGAACAGTCACAGCTCTCGCCAGACCATCCCGGACTACATTGACAGGACCCGCAGTTGCACTCACCATTACCTAACGGAAACAACAAACATACTGTATTAATCAGGGCATTGCTGAAGGTAATCATGAGGTTTTTCCTTAAAGTTTTTTTCACCCAAAATGAAAATTCTGTAAATGAATGTACTGTAAGCTATTTTTTTTAATGGAGCATAAAAGTAGAAATTTTGAAGAATATACAATTATTCATAGTGACTACAGACACAAAAATCATTAACAAGTACCATATTAACAAGACAAGTATCATTAGCATAGTCCATATAATTCTAATGCCACTAATAACTTTGTGTGGTCAATAGCCGATTTTAATCTTTAAAATCTTTAAAGACTTTAAAACTTTAATCGATCTTGACCCCAAACTTTTGAACGGTATAGTGCATGTAAATATACTGTATATATCTAAATCTAAATACATGTTGTAACATAATACTGGTGTTTGTTATTGAAGCAACAAAGCATTAAACTAAAACATCAACATTTCCCAATTCAACATGTTCATTTCAACACACATGATTAAGAAAAGCGGTTGCATAACCACAGACACTATGTTAAGAATGAGTCTTAAGAACTAGCCTTACCAACTAGCAGTAAGCTAAGGTGTAACCAGTCTTACTTATTTCAAATTAGACCAATCTACCTGTTTAGGTAACTTTAAAAAAAGGTTATGACCGGTCTTTAGAAAATAGATGACTTGATGCGACTGACCACTAGTTAGTTTGTACACTGTTTTGTTCATTGTGTGTGTTTCTGGTAAACCTCAAGTTGTGGAGACAAAATGTTGCAATACCATAAATCTTTGTCCTTGTGGGGGCATTTTTTGGTCTACATGAGGAAAACAGCTTATAAATCATGCTTAATCATGTTTTTTGAAAATGTTTTCTGTGAAGGGTTGTGTTTAGGGATCAGGTTAAGGGATAGAATATACAGCTTGTACAGTATAAAAATCATTGTGTCTATGGAAAGTCCATATAAAACATGAAAGCCAATGTGTGTGTGTGTTTGTGCGCGTGAGAAGAGAGTAGAGAGAGAGAGAGAAAGAGAGAGAGAGAGAGAGAGAGAGAGAGAGAGAGAGAGAGAGAGAGAGAGAGAGAGAGCGTGTGTAAGTATGTGTTTAACTTGCCAATGTTTTCAGTTATTTATACCCAGAGGCTATACTTGTCGACTCTAATTCTTCATATAGTTTCATATAGTAACACCCACACATCAACTCAGATATTTAGCTAATTAGCCTAATCATTTCACTAAGGCATTTAACTAACAAAACCCATCACACATGCTACTGAAAGACTCACTTCTCCAACCAATACACTTCATGCATTTAACTGTTTAGCTGAATAGAGAATATGACATGAGCAACATATCGGTAAATCATGTGACAGGCTTCAGGCTGCTGGCGCTCCAAACAGGATGTGCACAGACATGCAAAACTGATCATCAAAAAAGATCATCCTCACATAACATCTAATAAATCCAGCCTATCTGATTCAGACTGAGTCACTGGTTGGTTTCAAACGTGGATCAAATGGTCTAATATGGTGAAACACTGTCTTCGCGATGAGGCAAGAACAAAAAGCTGTGAGTGATCCTTTACAAACATGCAATCCTTTATTTTTTCTTTTAAGGCCATTGTATCCAACCTTACCTGAGCACATCAGTCCTTTGGAACGGAGGCAGCTGAAGTCGTCACATTCACAGTACGGCCCCCAAACCTTCCCAAATTCACTCGAGCGACAGGCACACTGGCCGCACACACAGTCTCCGCGTCTGCTACAGGCCGGGGTTTCAGGGTTGGGGCTACAGCTGCCTTGTTGGCTGGGTTTATATTCGCCCTCGGTGCACTCGCATCGAGAGCCCAGTCGGCCCGGATCGCACAGGCACACGCCGCACTCCAGGGTTCCATTGCCGTAGTGACAGGACGGGCTGGCGGGCATGGAGGACTGCTGACAGCTACATTCACAGGCAAAGTCCACGGTGACATGAAGGCTGTCTTTAAAACCCATTGGCTTCACGATGAAGGTCCGACTCTTTTCTTTGGGACAGCCGTGAAGTTTCGCCTCAATGTTAAATGAAACCTATGGGAAAGTAGGATAAAGAACTGTAGAGAATGGCACTAGCAATGTTGAGGTGATGAGTTTGATACCCAGAGAACTTGCAATGTCAGTCGCTTCTGATAAAAGCATCTGTCAAATGTGAATACAGTCAAACCTAAATTTATTCAGACGCCCACAACATTTCTCACATTTTCACAGTTTTTTCGCTATAGTTTTATATGGTTGCAATCAACATATGCCGACATGTTAGTAGCTTGTTTGTTTTGTGAGAGTTTTTAGATATATGTATTACACTGTTATAAATGTTCTATTTATTCACTCTTTGCATGTTTCTATGAATTGTACAGCACATTGGTCAACTACCTGTTGTTTTGAATTGTGCTTTATTAATAAATTACCTTACCTATAGTTTAGAAAATGGTAATAAAATATGACAAGAACTCAGAGTTATCAAATCAGTTGATATTCCTCTGGTTTTGGCCATCCTTCCGTTAGACTGTCTCAAAAATGGGGTTGAATTAGGTTGAATAGCTGTCAGCTGTTAAATTTAAGTACGCAATTAGACAATGCCATTTTAGGTCAACCAATTACCAAGCAATGCCTACTTTTGTTCAATTTGTGATGTAAAAAGGTCACAGTAGCAATTAAAGAAAAAACAATTTGGTCCCAAATTTTTATTAATTTTTACTGGTACAATGCATGAAGAATCTTTGGGGATAATATGTCACAGGATGCTTTGTTTTGCTATCCTCACTTTCATTAATGAACTAGTGTCCTGCACCCGCCACTAGTAAAAAAATCAAAAAAAATTATATCTGGTGTCTGAATAATTTTTGGTTTGACTGTATATTCTTTGTTTACAAAATAAACAGTGTTTAAATGAACCACATAGAGTGATATTAATGTATACTGATGGGTATTTTCTAACATCAGAACATCAGATGCTGACCATATCTCCGATTTTGAGTCCGTCGCAGGACCGGACACCTGCAATGACCTCTCCACCCAAGCATGTTGCGTTGATGAACAGAGATAACTCATCCGGCACACCCAACAGCTCCAGCTCAACCTTAGACCTGATCCTCTACAAAGACAAATGGCACATAGAACAAAGGTCAACCTCTCTGACTTCACCTTTTATTTGAGTATATTCAAATTTATTTGGGGATATTCAAATTAAATGACCCATCATACCATTGATCAGCTCTACCAAACTTGGATCTGTTTTTTTTCCAGTAATAAACAAACACTGTTAAGTTGTTTTGATTGATACTGTAAACCAGCTTCGATACAATCTGTATTGTGAAAAGCGCTATATAAATGTATTTGACTTGACTTGACTTGACTTGAGTGTTAGCCCTGCTGGTTTATGGTAAAATATAAGACTGATCAGAGTGGCAAACCACCTACTACGATTTAAACGAAAGTATGTATACTTTATGCACATATACATTATATTTTTTTAATATAATTGGAGAACACTGACTCTGGATGCTGTATGTATTTGTAATGCTAATATCTGGTTAATTTTTAGGAACACGCTTAAAGATATCAGAGAACATGATGATTCAAAGCAAAACAGAACACGAAGTTCTCATAACCAACAAATTCCTGCCAAAATGACTTACTGCATATGCATCCAGAATGAGTTGCACAACATTTCCAGAGTCTCTAGTGAGCGTTCCAACTGCAGAACCAGGAATCAGCTCACTGTAATTCTGTGAGAATGCAGGAAACATGAAAACATGCCATTAATGTGTGTAAATGTTATGCACAAATGTGCTGTAAATATGTATTAGACAAAAATATAGAAAACTCACACGATATAATGGCACCATATTGCTGGTTACAGCAAAGATGAGGTTGATGTTATTCTCAGATATCTTGTCTGTGATCATGCCAAGTGAGGGATAGTCCTAAAAAAATGCATATAAAAATTATATATATATATATATATATATATATATATTTTTTTTTTTTTTTTTTTTTTTTACTGAATTTTCAGCATCATTACTTCAGTACTCAGTGTCACATTGATCATTTAGTATGAAGGTAATATGATGCCATAAAGAATCGCATTCAGGGAAAGATTTGTGAAAATGCAAATAAAATTGCAAGCATAAATAAAAAGAGAAGAATGTGCAAGAGAAGATTTGTGTAAGAAAAAAAAAATATTTGCAGCATTTTACTGTTATTTGTAAGTGTAATTCATGTATTGTGAAGCTGCAGCTTCATGCTAATGGAAAATAAATATGATCTGTATTCTTTTGACTCCTTTTTCCTGCTTACACTGTTGGCACGTTTTTTTGGCACAAATCAAGTAGGAGTCAGGGTCAGGAACTGAAAAACAGATTGATCGCATAAAACCAACCATTAAAAAAATGCCTAAATGAATACTTGTGTGTATGGGGCAAAAAAAACTCCTGAAATAACCCTGTAGAGTTGGGTCTTTCTTTTAGCTGCGCTAAAACAACAAACAAGAGAATGATGCTGAACCAAAAGAAGATAAAGATGTGTTCTGGCGACTGGCGTGTTTATTGAAGATACGAGTAAATCGTGAGAAGCTCATTTGATTTGGCTAACGTTAGATGATAAAAGTGGGCCGGCCCTCCTCTTCGAGCTTGCAAAACTCAATGAGTTTTATTACCTTCATAATTTATAAATATAGTAGTGACAGAGAGAGCTCAACGCGCTGCAACTGAAGAAAACACAACTGAAGCAAATACAAAAACACCCGAAAATTAATAAAATACCTTCAACAGTTTCAAAACACATGTGTGTCAAATACTCACAACACAACCAAATAGAAACGCGCTGCAAATACCAGCACAGACCACAACGGAAATGTTTCCAGGGGATCCCAATAAGTGACGAACCCGGCTGGGACATGCTTATTGCTCGTGAGCTTCCTTACATTATGGCCTGGCCTACTCCCCTTGAAGTGGGAACTTTGGAGTGAGCAGTGCACTTGTGTGCCATCATATAGCCATTTGGAACGCACTTGGCGAAGGGAAAAGACAACGTAATTTATTTTTTTTCGCCTGGATGTTCCCATGACAACGCAGCACAGTGTCCATAAGCTGTTCTATTCTTACGACAGAAATTTCGTATTATTGCTATTAACATAACTGTTGTAAATAAATGTAGTTTTTTTTTTTTACAAAAAAGTTTTTAAAATATGTATTATATATCTTTGTGTGAGTGTCTCATCTTTAAAACCTTCCTTCTCATCTTTGGACCCTGTATTACCAAACATTTCTTATGAAACTTATTTAAACATAACATGACAAACTTTGTACAATGTAACTTATAGTATAGATTAATATCTTACCCTCATGTTATTTTTCTTTTTTCATCTTTTTTTCAGCTCATTGTTAACTCCTCTTTTCTCATTTGTATTCTGATGACATTTTAATATATTGTTAATACATCTTGTATATTGAATACATAGTTATGTTTAAAAAAAAACAAAAACAAAAAAAGTTAAAAATAAATAAATAAGTAGTACTTGTAAGCTACAGTATAAGAACTTACAGCATGTCCTAACCAGGTTTATCACTTATTAGGATCCCCTGGAAATATATCCCCCTGGTTATATCTGTGCTATATGCATTGTGTTTCTGTATTTGTTTTCAAATTTTTCAGCGCGTTTCTGATTAAGACGTTTTCTTAATTTGCGGGTGTGTTTTTTTCTATTTGCATGTTATGCATATGCTGATTTGCGGCTCAAGATTTTTTTTTTTTTAATTATTATTATTAGTTGAAACAGTTGTACTGCTTAATCATTTTGTGAAAAAAACCCCACAATACTTAGTTTCAGGTTTCTTCGATAAGTTAGACAGTTCAAAAGAATAGCATTTATTTGAAAAAGACTTTTGTCTTGACTATAGGTCTTTACTGTCACTTTTGATCAAAACAACCTTGCTGACAAATATTAATTTCTACATGAAACAAGCTTATTTTTGAAATGTTACAAACACAACTCCCCCCCACACACACACATATACTATATATATATAAATATATATATATATACACCCACACACACTCATACATATATATATATATATATATATATATATATACATACATATATACATATATATATACACACATATACACATGGCGAGAGAGATTTGTCCAATATGTGTTTGCTGACCAGTATAGTGGACTTGTCATATTCATTGTTGTCATTGATATAGCACTCTCCATCATGGGGCTGGACGATTCCAGCCAGCTTGGCATCCAAAGCCAAATGACTTCTGTCATCACTTGTGAAGATCAGCAAATGAGATGCATCAGGCCTCCATCCAATCTTTTCCTGGAGAAAAGTGAAAGGAGGTCATACAGAAAGGTAAAGAGAACGGATGAAATGGATGAGACACAAACAGAGTACGAAGATATCATAGAGTTGTTTAATTTTTAGACCAAACCCAATCACTGGATATGCCCGTTCCCCATCTATTTTTATTGGGTAAAGGATTAATATTGTCAGTTTTTCTTTGTGTGTGCTTTATGTTACCTTGCATACTACTGCTTGTATGATAGCATCAAATCCGCCCTCAGGGGCATCTCTGTTTCTGGACACTTTCTGTTTCTTCACTTCCTCCGTGAACCGCTCTACCTGCTCCGTCAGAGACAGTACATTACGATAGCCGAATTGTGGTGGGCAGGGTTCAAAAGACCTGCACCACACACAGCAGGGAGACAGAAAAAATTAGTCAATCTCTCTAAATGTCATATGCTTTTTCTACAGGACAATGTGATATGAATTTGACCTTACTTATGGCAAGGGTTCTTGATGACTTCTTCAGAGTACATGTACATATAAGGTGAGAGCGTTTTGTCAACAAAAGCTCCAAATCCCATTTGTAGATTACTGGTGACAACACGTAAGGCACTGGCCAGATCATTGCCAAGGGCATAAAGCTTCTGCAGGTCGTCCTTCATGGTGTTGGTCATGTCCATCAGGTAGTACAGGTCAACTGGGTAATCAGATACTTGCTTCACTTTGACGGTGAATTGCTTTGAATCGTCTTAAAGAAATCGAAGGGAAGAAGGAGTTAGAACTTACATTTGAACTTACATATAGTTAGAAAGTACATTTGAAGACAAAACTCATTTTTTGACTTCTTTTTCTAATGGACATGGATTGTTTGAGAACATGATCTGTTTGGGGTTAGAGAGACAATAAGACCCTTTTACTAGCTCATGAAACATACTTAAATATCAGGTTTAAACATCATGATTTGTTAAACTCGATAAATGATCTGTTCATAAACAGATCCTGAAATCTGAAACTGAAATATGGTGATTAATATAACATTGGGCTAGTGGGTTTTGATTTGGTCACAGTAACATACAATTTGCATTATTATTATTATCATTATTTAAAATAATAAAAAAAAAAACAATAAGAAAACAATAATGGCAAAATTCATGTTTTTTTCCCTCTTGGATCCCAATAATCAGATAATAATAAATTATTATTTCTTTTGTTGTTGCTGTGGTGTTATTGTCAGTGTTGTTATGGCAATATTTATCTCATAATTTAATTTGAATTATAATTATTATTGTTATTAAATAAAATAAAATAAAATAAATAATAAAATAAAAGTTTAATAACATTTTTTTCTGGGACCCCAAAGATCAAGAACATAGTATTAGGGTTTCAAGGGTTAGTTCACCCAAAAATGAAAATTCTGTCAGTATTTACTCACCCTCATGTTGTTCCAAACCTCTATGTGTTTATTTATTCTGCTGAACACGAGGGAAGATATTTGGAAGAATGTTTTAATCAAACAGATCTCATTCCCCATTGACTACCATAGTATGTATTTCTTTTCCTACTATGGTAGTCAATGGGGAATGAGATCTGTTTGATTAAAACATTCTTCCAAATATCTTCCCTCGTGTTCAGCAGAATAAATAAACACATAGAGGTTTGGAACAACATGAGGGTGAGTAAATACTGACAGAATTTTCATTTTGGGGTGAACTAACCCTTTAAGACGTGTTGTGGAAATAATTCTCTATTGTTCGAAAAGATAGGAGGAAGAAGACAAGTGGAAACCTTTTCAAAAGTCAAAGTATCAAAAGTTTATTTTCTTGCAAGAAAATAATTCCAAAACTTGGCATTCAACATACAGAACAGGCTCTACGTACATGTGAAGGCGAAGGCTAGTCCTTCTCATCATCCTTATATACCTGAAAACCCAGGAAACCATGCAGGCTATGTCTGGTTTGCAACCGGTTGTCTCCTATACCGTCTAACAAGGAAACATATTTGCGCTGCTCTTAACTATTCTTGTAAACCATATATTTAATCTGGACAGCACAATGACGTTTGTGTTAGAATTCCCTGTGTTCAAGTACAGCTTGACTTCACACTCCAACTTATCTCTTGGTTGCAAGTACTGTTCGACCTCACACCTTTCTGCTTTATCTTTTGTTTGATCAAAACTCTGCACAAATATAATTCACACTTGAGATACAATGAGCTATTAAAATGTTTCCATGCTGCTTACTTCTTTTTTAAACACAGAACAATATGTCCTCAAACTGAGCTTACATTACTTATGCATTTCTAACAGTTTAGTTATACCTTAAGCTTACTCTAACTTATGCATTTCTAACAGCTTGTTATATCTTTAATAATATCCTTTGGATTACATGAACATCTTCCTTTAAATGCTTATGAGTATATGTATAGCCATTACAGACGAGACAAGTGAAGTGAAGTGAAGTGAAGTGAAGTGAAGTGAAGTGAGAAGAGAAGAGAGGATAAGAGAAGCTATGGAAAAATACCAAAAAACTGTGCAATGAGAAATATGTTATTGGATTGCAGAGGGAAATATGAGTTAATATATTGAGGGAATATGTAAAACACAAAGTAGCATACCTGGCCTGAGGGTCAGGTGGATTTTTTGTGGTTGGATCTGAGTGATGTCGCTGGCTGAAACCCCTGCCTTGTTACTCAGAGGTACATCCTCGAGGATCCTCATGCTGCTAACTGGAAACTCAATAAACTTTATGCCACAACCAGACTGAATGAGACTGTCTTTGAGATCACACCGGGACAAACTTGACCCCTCCTTTCCAAAGATCTAGAAACACACATACACATACTGATGACCAGGGCTGCCAACTTTTGAGTTTAGACAAACAAAAAAAAAACTTGCATCACAAGTGTATTGTGATTGTCAAAAAGATTTGATAACTAGACAGAATTTTATTAAGTTTAGTGACAACATGTTACAAATATTTACAGGGTAAGATTTCTATTCAATTCAATTATTGTGATTTGATTCCAATCTTGATTCAATATTGATTCCTTTGGATAAATATAGCCTTAATTTTTCTTAAGAAAAAAAATTATCTCACCTAATGCTGTAAACAGAGAGCCCTGTCAGCTGGTATTATCATTAAAGGTTAAAAATTGTAATAGCCTAAGTAATAACTGCATCTTTTCAACATACCTATTGTTCATGCCTGTTTATATTTACTATTAACAAGAGACAAGAGTAGCCTATAGGTAAGGGATCGATCCAGGTGCAGCTTGAACTGAGGCGATCTGGCACGTCACATTTACAAGCTCCGAAACAGTTTTTATTTTTTTTTAATTTCGTGATTAAATTGATAGAATATGAGAGCAGGGAATTTGTTTTATATCAAGAATTTTTGTATATATATATATATATATATATATATATATATATATATATATATATATATATAGGCTATCTGTTTTGTCTGTCGCTGGCTGTGTCCTCTTTGCTCTGCAATTTCACTCTACGTAAGAAAATGGATGTGTGGCGTGAGAGCGTATGAAAAGTGTGTGTGAGAGTTGGCAGTCCTGTGATAGCAACCAGAGAGAGACATTTCAAGCAGCCATTTGTTTATTTGTGCTTGTATGTGAAATTGTGTTAATTACCTCCTGAGTGCACCAGGCACAGGTTGGATGGATCGACAGGCATTCTTTACAGGTACTCACTCCTCTGGAAGTGCAAATGTTAGAGCCTAGAGAAACAAGACTATCATTAATCTCATATCTACATTATAGCCTACTCTTTAGAAATGTCTTCTTTCAGGTTCCATCGTACAGCCTCTCAAGTGTGTTGTAACAAGTGAAAGAGTAATCAAATGTAAAAAAATAATAATATTTATGTTTGTAGCATGCACATTCCTATCATTCTTTGTGATTTACTAAACAACCAATAACAAAAGGCAAACTTACTTGTAGCCGAGGAAACTAGAAGTAAAACTGGTATCCAAACCTCCATCAAATTTAGTCCCATTTTAATAGAACCAAACTACTGAATGCCTCCTGCTGTAACGTTAGAAACTCTGTTTCAACTCGAATTCCTTGATGCACAAACTGGGAGTGGAAACTACCGTCCCGCGACATGTAAGAACAGATGACCAAGTGTTTCAGCATTTCGCAAATGTTATCTGTTTCACCATCAAGACCAAAGGATATGTGTAGCCTAACCACAGGCAAAATAAAACATAGCACATAAGAAATGATTCTGTTGGTGCAATTTACTTAATTTAAACAAGAAAACTGAAGTAGGCAAATTTTTACGCATGTTATTTCAGTGTAATGAAAGGCAACTTGGGGCCGTATTTCCACACAAAATCTTACGGCAATTCTTACGTAAAGGCCTATTTTACAAGGTGATAATCCTATTAAATATGAGGCCTTTACTATTCTTTGAGCCATATTTTCTATTTTTACATGTATTCTTGTTGTTTGTTTTATCTATTTATTAAGTTTATATTTAAGACGTTTGTTTAAAGAAAAAACAAAACAAAACATAAGGGTGTATAATAACCAGCTTTCTTAGCCACAAGGTTGAACAACAAGGTGTTTGCTACCATCTAGTGGCTATATTAGTATTGCGTAAAAGCATACCAAACATTCACCTCAATTCACCTCACAGGATATTTTGAGGCAATTTATGCAATTTATAAACATTTTACTTATGGAATTTTACTGAAAATTATTAAATTTGAGTACAGCATGATCATAATAAAATATACACAAAAAAGCAGAATAAGACAATCAGAAAAATGTGGCTGTATATAAACTATACGAATTTGTAGTATTGCAAAAATATAATTTTTAATAAAAAACAAACAAATTAAATATATGAGAGAAAATATTAATAGTAAACTGCTAATTAAAATAAAAAGAGAAAATCATAGACAAAAACATTTTTCATTTGTGCACTTATTTATGCGTGCATGCTCCTGAATTTTTATTTGGCCAAATACTTCATACATCCGACACGGCGAATCTCTTTCATTGCTTTAATATTTTATGAAACAGGTTAACTCTGTGAATCTTTCTCTTTCCAGCTCTCAGCTTTCCCCCTACTTACCTTCATTTTCAACGCATTCTCACCCCAAGGCGTCACCTTTGACCATGCTTCAATATTTGACGTTTTAGGCGCCCTGTAGCGTCACTTACATGACGCGATCCTACGGCGTCATCTAACTGACGCTAAAGGAAAGCGTCTGTTAGAGGACGCGGTTAGGTTTAGGTGTGGGGTGGGGGTAGGGTACACGCGATCCTAGGGCGTCATCTAACTGACGCTAAAGGGCGCCTAAAGCGTCAGATATTGAAGCATGTCCAAATGCTTCCCAGGGCGTCAGTTAGGTGACGCCTTGGGAGTGAGAATGGGCTGTCATTTTTACAGTCCAGGAAGTGAGGATGGAGGAAAGGATGAGATGGATGCTAGATAAAAACACACATCTCCATGCTGAGCATGAGACAGAAGCCTGAGACATACTCAGACCTCCACAGAAATATAAGACTATGTCTTCCTTTAAAAAAAAATCTTTTCCTCTTAGGTGGCTCACGCTTCGCCTTTCCTGTTATCCATATACTTCTCTTTTGCTTGTTAAACAGTAGATTATGCTTGACGCTGGCTGTGTGTACTATTGTGTATCTCTTTGAGAATTAGGCCTACTGCTATTTTTGATCGGTCAGCAAGCGGCCCTCATGACACTGTTGTGAAAATTACAATTTGCTTAACATGTTAATTGCTTTTGAACTCAACTATGGATTTTGACTGTGTTACTGTATAGGCAGTGTTGTAGAAAGTTACTTTTAAACGTAATGTGTTACAATATTGCGTTACTCCCCAAAAGAGTAACTAATTGTGTTAATTAGTAGGCTATTAGTTACTTTCTTTGTGTTTTTGCATTACTTTTTCTAACCTGGACTGGACATAACATAACAAAAAAGTTCTATTTTTGGCAAATTTAAAGGCCGCTCACACCGAAAGTAAAATGCTGCTGGAGAAGAAAATTCAACACACTCACTTCAGCGATGTTTAACTGAAGTAATTTTTGCTTATTAGGTTGAATTGGATCTTCGAAGGTCAACAGCAAACACCTTAAAGTCCCCCTGTAGTCAATAATTGTATCCCTTATCATTTATCATTAAAATTAAATGTTTAAACTTCATATTTAAATTTCTTTATGCCTTAAAATAGCTTGAATGTAACTCTACATCCTTCCTTAATGGTGACAAGTTTCACGATGGGTCACAAGTATAGGGTAGTTTGTGAGTTTTAGGGAGATAATACTCAGCATTGTTGTTTGCTTATGAAATTGCACATTTTTGTCTTAAAACATATTGTAAACACAACATATACATAAACAACAATAAAAGCTTGATTTTTCACCACAGAGGGACTTTAATAAAGTGAGATTAAATACATAAATTATCTATTTAACATTGAATTATTTCAGGTTTGCTTAATAGTTTTCATTTCACTGTTTTTATTTATTTTGAGGAATACTGTTTTTTTCTGCAAGTGAGATGAGTAAATGCCTGCTCCCATTACAATAACCATCATATTCACAGCACACAATACTCCCAGTTTCTCTCAACATGGAATCAGGAAACGTGTCAGTCAATAAATGGGAAATCAAGGTAAACTTGAGTTATTTATTTGAAAAGGTAAGTCGGATATTTTATTAATCACGTAAGTCTTGTTATTTGTAAGGCATTATTACCCCTAAAACTATCTGTAGGTGCTACTTCAGTTCAAGAACATATGCAGTAAAACAGCCATAAGGGCTTGATAATTAATGAAATATATGTCCTCGTAGACCAGGGGTGAAATGAGGATGTGAAATCAAGTAAAATGTGTCATATATGAGCTACTGTATGTGTAAGCAGAAAGGCCTTTTTGGAAGCAGACTCTGGTGACAGGAAAGGTGTCTATATTACCAGAAGGACACCTGCATGACAACCTGTGTTTAATTCACAAATTGAGAATTTTCAATCACAACACTTGTAACTGTGTGTATGCATATGTGTGCAGGTGATAGAATTAGAGACAAATGACTCAAAGAACAATTACGACTAGTTAAGATGCACGTTTACAGTGATCATGACAGAAATTTTGGTTATCAGTTCAACAGTATGCTCAAAATAATTAATTGGTTTGAGTAGTGTAAGCTTAATTTTTAAAAATTCGTTCAATTAAATGAACTTTTATGAATATACAACGCATTCTCACCCCAAGGCGTCGCCTTTGACCATGCTTCAATATTTGACGTTTTAGGCGCCCTTTAGCGTCACTTACATGACGCGATCCTACGGCGTCATCTAACTGACGCTAAAGGAAAGCGTCTGTTAGAGGACGCGGTTAGGTTTAGGTGTGGGGTGGGGGTAGGGTACGCGCGATCCTAGGGCGTCATCTAACTGACGCTAAAGGGCGCCTAAAGCGTCAGATATTGAAGCATGTCCAAATGCTTCCCAAGGCGTCAGTTAGGTGACGCCTTGGGGGTGAGAATGGGCTGGAATATATAGAAGTTTTTTCTCAACTTAGAAGAATTTCTTAACTTAAAAAAATGTTGACATAACGGATTTTTGTAACTGAGTTTTGCAAACTTTTTTGGGTTTGCAGTGTGCTTCTATCACCAAATAGCATACACTTGAAAAAGCTACATTATTTTCTTTCCATGTACTTGGAAAATAAATGTAAAGTGATTATACTCATTTTAAAGACTACTCCTTTCCAAAATCAGCTTTGTTAATCCACATTTGTTCAATTAAAAATTAAAAATGGTTCATTAAAAATGAAGGTGCATCACAGGATTATCTATGCGAATAACCTATTGAAGTAATGCATGAATAATTACATTATATATATATATATATATATATATATATATATATATATATATATATATATATATATATATATATATATATATATATGTAATTATTAATCAGTTAATCATTGGAGAGAATAAACTAAAAGCAGTGCAATGTTTAAACAACTTTATTCAAAGCATGCTGCACAATTTCATGTTTGCAATTCAATATTACAAAATATCCCATGCTTCATTGAGGTGTTACTTAGAAAGTGTCTGACACACACACACACACAGCGAGCACCGCGCATGCAGAAGGAGAGACGTCAGCCGCTGCGACCAGGGAAGTATTTTGGAAAACGTGCAAGTGCCGCAACAGACGAGCATCACCCCCCCATCCAAGAAAAATACATTTTGACATCTTCAAAATCAAAACACCTGTGATTCAAGGTACAAAAGTCAGCGTTCACAAAACAACATGCTTTTGGAAGTGATTGTCTAATACAGACCGGGCTGGTGGTGGGTTTGGGGAAGTCAGAATTTCTCCAAGGCTTGAACCCCCCTACCCCACCCCAAAACTAAATGTACATATTTTTTGCCCATATAGAAGTAAGCTACTATATGTAGGTTTCACTTATGGTTTTCAGTAATAGTTAGGCTACACCGACCGCTAAATTGAGCTGGCAAGGAACGAACCATGACAACACGTATAGCTCATGCGCTTTCCATTATGACGAAGTTTGTGCGGGTGCGTCAATAAATCATTAGTTATCGCGGTACTTTATGACAAAAAAAATGTTTGTTCTATATTCTAAATAAGGGACTTTCTTGCGCCCAAAGAAACAATTTGCGTTTGGCAAGACGAACCGTCGAGCGCCCTGCCCTGACGCTAAAGGCATTATTTTACAAATAAATGCAGAAGGTAGCTAGGCTATTCTGCTTTTTATGAGGTAAAAACGTGTAAACACTTCACTGTAAAAAATCACATGCAAACTGACCTCAAATACCTACAAAAAGCTACGTAAACATGAATAAATACATTCTTATTTTGTAAACGTGCAGCTGTCATCTTTGTTTCAGGAACAGTTCATCCACATTTTCTTCACAAAGGGAGTGAACGTAAAAGTTGCATATCTTCCTGCCTCCCAATCTGAGGATAGGCTAATTGCAGGCCGGTTACAGGTGACACCCGTGGCTAACCCAGTCCGATCATCACCGCTTCGACGTCTTTGGATGGTCTCCGTTCCTTGACAAGGAAGTTAATCATACTTTCGGACTTGATCATGAGGTTGCACCCGAGAAAGAAGATCCCGAACATCACCGTGAGTGAAAGAACGCACAACACCGCGATCTGCACCACGCGCGTAACGAACAGCTTGCGCTCGTCGTGAGCGAGAACTAAAGACCCGCCGCCGTCGTTGGCGGGCACTTCGCTCCCGTTACCCGCGCAGCAGTCAACGAGAGTCCCCGCGAGCTCCTGACTTCGGTTGAGCAGAACGCCGTGCGTAAACATCGTGTGGTTGAAAAACGTTCCGTTCATGCTGAGCGGAGACGCAGAAGACTGTGGCTGAAGACGATCGAGCCTCTTATGGCATCAACTCACTTTCTGCAACTGCCTGTTGAGTCTGGCAAGTTTTTATGAGGAGAAAAAGTAATACAAGTATCTCCTAAAAACATTTGGAATGGTTCATGTCTTCAGTTTACACGCAAATTGGATAAAAAAGTGCCCCGTTTCTGTTGCGTTCTCTCACACTTGGCTGTCAGTCTTTACTAGCACGATCAACGCCCAAGGCACTTGCAAAGCCACTGCAACTCAGCTGAGATCTGCGCGCAGGTTTCGTGCGTGTGCACGTGTGCGCGTGTGGTCCATGGGAGGTGTGGGGGCCGGGAGGGAGAGAGAAAGAGCGCGATCAGCCTGGATGTCGTCAGGGAGACCATTCAGTGTCTAGAGAGGGTGCTCCTCTAATCAATGGGATTTCATCCAGCGGTCAAAAATGTCAAACCTTGATCGCTCTGGAAAATCACAAGAAGCCCATGCACGCATTGAACTGGATGTACCTCTATGGTTGGTGAAGTCTTTCCTATTCAGACCCTGCGTTTTCCCCAATGGACATCACTTTCTTGAAGTGTTTTTAGAGTGAAGCCAAAGGCACTTTTTAAAATAAATAAAAACTTTGGAAATAAAGCAGGGCAGCCTAATACCTTTGTTAACCCTGTAAAGCCAAATATATGAACTAACAGTCAGAATTTTCAGCACAGTTTATTAAACTTAGACAAAAAAAAATTAAAGAATTATTTAAAATAATAAAAAAAAAAAAATAGTATCATATTTGATACATCAGGATTTTACCCTTCAATAAATTGTTTCAAGGTTGTTTTAGACTTGAAGGGTTAGCACCCCAAAATTAAAATTATGTCATTAATGACTCACCTTCATGTCGTCCCAAGCCTGTAAGACCTCCGTTCATCTTCGGAACACAGTTTAAGAAATTTTAGATTTAGTCCGAGAGATTTCTGCCCCTCCATTGAAAATGTGTACGGTAAACTGTCCTTGTCCAGAAAGGAAATAAAGACATCATCAAAGTCCATGTGACATCAATGGGTTAGATAGAATGTTTGAAGTATCGAAAATACATTTTGGTCCAAAACAAACAAAAACTACGACTTTATTAAACTTATATAAAACTACGACTTTATAAAACTATGACTTTTTATAAAACTATGACTTTTGTGTTCTCCGGAAGACAATACACTGTTTAATAAAGTCAAATATATTTTCGATGCTTCAAACATTCTAACTAACCAACTGATGTCACATGGACTACTTTGATGATGTCTGTATTTCCTTTCTGGACAAGGACAGTATACCGTAAACATTTTCAATGGAGGGACAGAAAGCTCTCTGACTAAATCTAAAATATCTTAAACTATGTTCTGAAGATGAACTTTTTATGGGCTTGGAAAGACATGAGGGTGAGTCATTAATGACATCATTTTCACTTTTGGGTGAACTAACCCTTTAAGTCGAATCCGTATGTTCATTTGGCTGGAAGCTAGTTGTTTTATAAAGTTTTAAATATGGATCTTTTTCTTACAAAGCCTTTTACTTGATAATAAAAGTAGTATGAACTATCAAATCAGATGACGGACGGCATATACAACAGGTTTTTCAGCAAAGTTTTGACCATTTGATAAATGAAATCATATTTTGACTCGGTTTAATCAGGTCAAATATGATTTAATCTCGCAGAATATATTTATTTAATATATTTACTACAATATTTCGTTCGGGAGAAAAAAAATGATACTCATCAAAAAATGCATGACTTTTTTTCTGTTGAAAACAAAGATATTGTGTCTTTTGTGTGTACGCTTGTTTTGTCCATACAATTAATCTGAATGTGGCCCTACACAACATTCAACCCCATTGCATTGCATTGCATGGACAAGCAATTTTCTAAAAAATATATATTTCATTTACTGCACTTAGAGTAGAAATAAAAAAGCAAATAAAAATTCTAAAAATAGAAATGGCCACTTGGCCATAATTAGGGTTTGAACAGGTTAAAATGACACCTGGTTTCCCAAGAGACCAAGCCCATGCAATTCCAAATATCACAAGAATTATGAAACAAACAAAGTCTATTTGATTGATTTACACAGAGTACAGTTTTCTCCAGTGAAGCTGTGACAATAATTTGAAAAAGCGAGGACAGTGCGAGTGTGTCGAGAGCGCGCGGGCGGTGGCTGGCAAATGTCATACTGACAGAGAAAACCGTGGGAGAGAAGAGACGGGGATAAATTAAGAAATGAAAAACGAAGTATCGATAAAACCAGAGAAAACTTTTCTGTGAAAGCCAAGCTGTTCTGCGCTCACTATTGAGCCTTCACTTTCTTTATTAAAGCGTATTTTAATTAATAGAGACACTGAAATATATTAAAACAGGGTTATAGGATTATATTCTGCTTCCAAGTAAATGTCTATTTTCTACCTGTCAGACAACCTGCCTGTAAGAATGATTTGCTGGTTTAACAAAAGTGCCTAATTAATTTGTGCATATGGTCACTTCCAGACAGACTATTATCACCAAACCCCTCAGCATAATGATGTGGTTAAATTCCATCATTGTTTAGAATGCAATTAGCCCAGCTGTTGCTATAAATGAGACTGCACTGCCATGTTTTTCAACCCTTCTTTGTGTACTCGCCTTGTGCTTTTCATCATTTATTGCATGGATTAATATGAAAGAAGCTTAAGAGCATAAACACACATGCTGCATATGATATCTCTCACAGTTTCAGTGGACTTCACACATTACTAACTTCCGTAGTGCTCTCTCTTGCAGTTCCTGGCAAGATGAGACACATATATTACTATTCCTATGAGTCCAGCATGTAGCTGAAATACTGCGTATTTCACAAATTTAGATACTGACGTATCTCTACACTTCTTAGCAACAGGCAACCTTTATGCATAGTGACAGATGGCTGGTTATTTTGGTTGGAAAAAATAGATGGAGGAAAGGAATGAGATGCATGGATAGAGACAGAGGAGGTTGCAGGGTGAACGGTCAGAAAAGTGGGGAGATGTTTCCACTTAACTGAGGGAATTGGCAGCCTAGCAACAAAATTTAAGCAAAGATGTCCCCTAGCAACCAAGGCTTCATGTTCTTATCCTACTGCACAGACACTTGCACACAGAAACTAAAGCGGTAAAGTTCAGCAATGAGACACAAAAAATGTAATGCACAGTTAAACAGGATGCACATTTCAGTTTACAGTATAATTGCTGCAGTTGATTCTGAATAAAACAGGAAGATCACAAATTTGTAACCTTCCTTTGCCACATAGTTACAACTGTTTGTTGTCTGTGGGGGGTTCAAACCTCCTCTCTTTATCTAAATGGCACTTTGACGAGATCACCCAGCGAGTGCATTAGCAGTCTAGCGCTAACCAGAAGACCCAGAGAGGTCTCGCAGCATGATGCTGTGCGCGCTCACATCTGTTTCTGACTTAGAGTTTGTGTTAGAGACTCTGTGTCACTGACATCATTTATTCTGAAAAAAAGCATCAAACTCTCAAAGCAAGCACAATTAGTTTATGACAGATGTTTTTATGTGCATTTATTTGCAGGGAAAATAAATGTATCTGGCCAAAATATGTTTCAGAATATATTTCATATTTTTTTTTGTACTATAAATAAATATAATTTAAAAGCCCCTCTTTAATCAAAATCCCAAATATAAGGTTGCTAAGTAACCCTGGTGCTGATCGTGTGGCAGTCAAAAATGATTTTAAAAAATGAATGTACTGTATTTCAATTCAAGTTTTGACTTTTATTTTGTATTTTAAGGGATTTTATGGTGCTAAATTATATTTATGCAATAGTTATGATCCATTTATTACCATTTAATCTGTTTTTGAGCCTGAAAATGAAGTGTCCTTAAACTTCCTTAAATGACTTAAACTGTCAGGCCTATAATTAAGTTTGGTCTCTTTTTATAGAGGACAGCTAGCAGATTATTCCTGAAGATATAAAGTGCAGAAGTGAAAAAGGTGAAAATAAAAATAACTTATAGAGCAGCAATAACCCTCTTAGGGTAAACAGAACAAAACCAACATGAATGTATTGCAGATATCATTCATTCAAGATTTTAAAGTACAACATAATTCAAGAATTTATTCTGATTCACGGGAGATCACAATGCCAAACTGACTGATGAGAGGAGGAGCTGGGGATGGAGGAGGGTAACAAGCTCTTGAGAAACGTGATAGCTAATACTGAAGGAGCTTAAGATTTCGTACACAATCAGTGGCCACAGCAACCACGGCAGTAGACCAAACTGAAAGCACCAGAGTTTTAGTAAGCCTGTCAGAGCACAGCTGTTTATGGCTTCAACCCTTCCACTGCTTGTCGTCTAACTTCTCCCACTCGAACTGTGTCCTTTAGATCCCCATCGTACCATCTCCCAAGACTCTTCACTGGCTACTCAGAAACTGTTGGTATTGCCTCACCATTAATGATTAATGAAGACTGTTTTACCTTTTCTTTAACTATCGAGATGCTCCTTGATTTAGAGGGCTTAAATTGCATTTTGTGCTCATTCAATATTATTAACTTCCCCAATAACCGATTAGTGCAGTCTACTGTTGTAGTCATGGTTGTCATATCATCCATGTATGCTCTGATTGGTGGTAGTCGGATCCCAGAAGCCAAGCGCTCTCCTTCTACTAGCCATCTTGATGCCCTAATGATTACTTCCATTGCCATGGTAAAAGCCAGTGGAGAAATGGTGCATCCTGCCATGATTACAATAAGCATTGCCATGTACTCCTGAATTTTGAAGTTGAGAAACTAAATTGCAAATCTCCAAAATAGGCTTTCACTAAATTTGTTATTGACATTGGTACTCTAAAATCAAATGCTGCCCAAAGAAGCTCATGTGACACTGATCCATATGCATTAGCCAAATCCAGGAACGTCACAGGAGCTCCTTCCTCTCCTTTATAGCTGACTGAATTCGTTGCCAGATAACATTGATGTGTTCAAAGCATCCTGAGAACCTTGGAATGCCCGCTTTTTGGACTGAAGTGTCAATGAAGCCATTCTTTAATAGGTATGTGGACAATCTCTGAGCAATAACACTAAAGAAAACATTACCTTCAACGTTTAATGGTGAAATAGAATGAAACTGACATTTTCTTTATAAAGAATCCACCTGCTCTGCGCCATGCTCTAGGTACAACCTGTTTTACCCATGCCACTTTTATCAATTTCCACAGTATTCGCAGAACTCCTGAAGCCCTCTTGTACACTCTGTACAGACCTCCATTAGGCCCTGGAGATGATGAAGCCCTTGCCTTTCTCACAGCCTGCTCTACCTTTTTCCACTTAGGTGTACAGACCTCCATTTGGTATTCTGGTAGGTTGAAAGGTGGTATGTCTGTTGGAATTGACATAGGCTCATGCCTTTTTGCATCTGTATGCACTTCCTCCAAATTTCTCTCTAGCTCAACCCTAGATGCTTTTAAGATACAAAGAAAACAGCAAATTCATGAGTCGTAACACTTTGTAAGAGATTGAGTCCCTCCTTCTGACTTTGTTCTGCTCTTTTCCATTGCTTCCTCAGCTGTCTCCTTTCTCTAACCAACCCTTCAATTTTCTGCTGCCGTCTAGGCATTCCAGGAGTAGTTTGTACTTTTTCCTTCCTTTTTTCCAAACAAACCTCTCACTTATATGCGTAAATGATGTCCCCAAATTTATCCAGCTGCAACACCTACCGCAAAACACAATATCTGCCCGACCACCAGTCATTCACGCAATATACACAGGAACATAACTGTAATTACTATGCAAACTATACTAATAAACCAACAGACTCTTCGAGTTTTTCAAGAATTCTATGAAACCGTAGCATGGCGGCCTGTTCACAGCCAGCTAGAATCTTTCCGTCTCAACCACAGCCACTTGCTGCTCCTTTCTCCTGCTTCAGATAAGTTCTTCAATGTGCAACGCAACTCCAACGTCTCTGAGGAACCGGGTTGTAGAGTGTGCCACAAATCCTTGACACCCCACTTCCATTGGATAAACCTGGACTCTCCATCCTCGCTGTTCTGCTTCAGGGGCCAGATGAGCATACCGCAGTTTCTTCCTCTCATGCCTCATCTATCCTCCCATGGCACTCTTAACTCTGTCAATTGAACAATGCGTGCTGATCCTGACCACAAAACAATATCTGGTCAGAGGTTAGTGGTGGCAATCTCCGTTTATCAAGATCAGCCAGCATTTTCCAGTCCCAAGCAGCTTCCAGTTGTCCTAGGCGAGAATTGGTTTTCACACCTTTTCTTGTTTGTACAGTGATAGGTGTCAAATTCCTATAGATGGGATCAGCAAAGAGTCAGCTGATGCGAGCTTGACTAACGTGACCTGCCAGAACTGACGCTACGCTGAATGTTAATATGTTTATTAAATTAAATTGCTTAAATATGTTTAAGTAATATGTTTTTTTTTTTTTGCTTAAAGTCAATTGTTTAATAAGCGATATCACAATGCACGGCAATTGTGACTTATTTTGGCCAGGCTGTCAAAAAGAAATTATGAACTAGGGCTGCAACTAACGATTATTTTGATCATGGACTAATCTGTTGATTGTTTTTTGATGTTGTTGTTGTTGTTTTTTTATTAGTCCGATGAAAAATCTAAAAACTATTATTCTACATTCAAAATATTTTTATAATTAAATATTAATTTTAATCTATTTTAAAGCGTAACTAAACCCCTGGTCAGAGCCTGACTCCACCCACTGGCAATATTTGAAAAATGCTGGAAAAGTGGGCAGGGCCCAGCGGAGGGGGGCGTGAACCTGAGACGCATCTCTTTGTATGGAACTTTTCTACGTCACCAACAACCGCTGTGTCACGCACCACCTCAAACATCCAATAGGAAAAATCAACTGCAGTAGCCACCGTTCAACCTGAAGAGGGCAGCACTAAGACGTTTTTACACCATATATTGTAGAAATAGAACACTTTATAAACGAATGCCAAAATATTTACTCGAATCAATGACTGCTATTAATAAAGATCAATTCTTACAGATCATTAACTGAAAAAGGTTGGTTAAGTGTTTAGTTACTGTTTAAATAGTTGCATTCCATATCCTGCCCAATGTTGTCCTCAAAACAATGTGTCATATAAAGACTATGACAACAAAAATTGTGAATGTAGCTTTCCTTTACATTATAATCAAAAGAGGGTGTAAAACAAATATTACATCAAAACATATTTCAAGTGTGAAACTAACTAACAAACATATTTTAGAATATGTCAGCATATTTCATAGACAAAGCATATTTGGGTATATTCAATGATCACTACTGTAAAGCGTCATGACTAGCTGATGTTTCCAAGCACAGCGCACAGACGTGACTAATCGATAATAATAGATTTTATCGATTAGTTGTTACAGCCCTACTTTTTGTCACAGTCGTACATGTAAATGAAAATACATCTTTCGGATTGCATTTAAAACATTGCTGGGGGGGGGGGGGTGGTTATGCATAAATTATTTCTAGCAGAAGGATAGGGGCCTACAAATGCACTCAGCAAGGAAATTGAGTTTGGTAGATCAAACACCACTTGCTGGTCACTTGATTTGATGCTAAAGAAATAAAAATGACTTGGGACCGAATTAAATGTCTAACAGAGTTAATTTAGTGTCATGGAGGCTGGAATGATTTTCAGAGTGTTCTAAGATATCAAAGACATCTCCAATCATCAACTCACATCATATGCAATATCATCATAATATCATAGAATAATCATATAATAATAAAATTCAGCTTTGATAACTGCAATAAATTACATTTAAAAACATATTTAAATAGAAGACCCTTATTGTAAATTTTAATATTTTGCAATACTAATAATGTTTATGTATTTTTATTGATCAAATAAAGGCATCTTTAGAGAAAAGTTTTACTGACAACAAATTTTGAACGGTAATGTGTTCATGGAGTAAAAAAGTGTGACGACTAGCCCCTTCAGCCTATTTCTGGATGAGATATCCTCCATCCATCCTATCCCTAAACTTTCAGACACAACGTGAGATAACAATAATTGGGCAAATAATGAGTGCTTAAAAAAAAAAGTTAGACCAGCCTGATTAGATCAATGCTAAAGAAACCTAGATACCACTGGACCCAATATCACCCCATCCCTTCTGTGTGTGTCAGTTTTTTTCCTCTTCCCCTCTCTGGTCTGTTGCTTAGTTACTGCTTAGTGTGCTGGAATTGTGTTTGAGACAGAGAGGTAAAGGGATAAGCCACAGTACACAGGTTTGATCTGCACCATTGTGTGCGGGTAGGAGTTTGCGCCTCTGTTCTCTTGACAATCCTTCCTCATTACTCACCTGTGACTCCACTTTTATTCATGCACTTTTGTGTTTACAAGAAATGCCTATTAGATCTGTGGAGCTCTAGACCCGATCTGGGGGTCAGCATGGGCTAATAACACGTAATGTGTGTTTGGATTGAGCTCTGGTGGAGAAACTGATCTTTGACCACATAAAGCGAGTGTGTGTTGTGTGCTCCCAGAAGAGGGCTGAAAGGTGACAAAAAAAGAAGCAGGAACAATTTAGGCAGAAGGTTGAAATCTTGTGTTGGACGTTTGTGCAGAGCAAGTTGGAACTCTGCAGTAAGAGGATCTCCTCACAGAGAGAGTCTGCCTTATGTATTTTTCTTTTTTATATATCAATCCTTGTTTTGGTTAGTCAGGGAGTGGAGGGAAGCATATGTTGTTTATTATTTTCTTTTACCGGTGTTGGTTATTTAGTTTTCCTTCCTCTTTCGTTTGTTGTTTTGGTCTGACCTTCTCCTGAAGATTGAAAGCTTCCATTTTCTTAGTTTAAATACAATAAATCATTTTACTTCAACACTTGCATCAAGTGTTGGCTCACATTTTTATATTTATTTAAGTTTGTTACCCTCTCCTAACCCTAGACTGGGAGTATATCATAACAATGTCCAATTCCCCCAGTATTCCCTCTGACACTTGATACCACTGGTCAGACTCACTCTGGGGCTACGGCTTGATGGTCGGTCCTGTCCCTCCCTTGTTGGGCTCTGTTGCATGTTGCTTTATTTAACTTTTAAAAAAATTCCAGAAAATTGAAATAGTCTGGCGAGGTGGGACCACGGGTTAGCACATTCACAGGATGAACCTGCTGCATCTTCATCCATTGTTTCGACCATATTTTTGTCTCTTATGTAAATCTGACCATGGAGCTGACTTTGGTGGAAAGCTGAAGGTGATTGCTGATAGGCTGTTCCAATCAGTGGAGTGGCACCTACCCAATCCAATCACGTTTGAGAAAGAAACAACAAATTAAGGCTTTCCGAGATGTTTCTTTTTTCTTGAAGTAGTTACGGGTACTCACGGTTATGAAATAAATAGTGAAGTAAATATAGTAAATATAAATATAAGTAAATATAGTGAAGTAAAGAGTACAATATTTCCTCTCAAATGTACTTGAGTAAAGTCATGAGTACTCCCCAAAAATGATACTCGAGTAAAGTACAGATCCCTCAAAATTGTCCTTATGTAACGTACTCGAGTAAATGTACTCCTTTACTGTCTGGCTCTGGTAACCATGACAACACTGAAACAAACAAAGGAACACATGGAACGCAAAACTAATGACATACACATGAAAATCTACACAATTTGTATTTCTCGTGCCATTTATACACCAACATTTTTTTTTGCGTGTATATGATAAGCAGTTTTCACATGCATATGATACGCACTTTTTGCCGGGTATATGCACGCACACAACCCTAATCCTACCCAAGAGATTAACAGTGCATAGCATATAAGCATTAGAGCATTTTACTTCTCTAGTTTGAGTGATCAAAGAATCAGGACTAATGGGTTCCTTAGATAGTGGGGTAATTTAGACAGGCAGAGGGCTCTTCATCGGTTCATTACTGCTACAAATTGAAGTGTACCCTGGATATGCTTAACCTCAAGAATTTGAGCCATTTTACGTACTTATGCCATATTGTGTTAATGATCCAGTGCTTATAGCAAACAGCAGAACATTAAAAATCTCCCAGCTTGTGCTGTAAGGGCACTAGGCATTTCCAAGACCAAAAAGCTCACTTTTAGTCCATCCAAAACTGATGTGATTTATTGTCTAAAACGTTTAACTACTGAAAACCAGTCACTGGCAGTGACTCCATCATTTGAGTACTCAGGCACAGTCAAATCTCTCTAAGCAGACAACGGAAGACAGTAAGGTCCTATACTGGGACCTGATGTCTTAAGCTTAAAATTTTGTGGATCCTAAAAGATTCCTCAGATGTTTGATCAGGTCTTTGATCGCTATAGTTTGACTCTTTCACTGACAGCCAATTAATGACCATTGCAATCAAATTTTACCTTTTAGAACGAAATTCCGGCAGTGTCAGAAGATTTGACACGCCGTCCTGCAGTGTGGCTTCTGTTACGACAACCGTCAAATCAAAAACCAATAGAAGCGAATGGAGCAATTATAGTGTCAACTACAAAAAAAAAACTTGCTCAACACACATAGTCTTTGTTTTCTTTCTAGACAGTCCATGATCAAAATTATTGCTAGAGATTGTTTTTGTTTGCTAGCCAGTAGCCACCAATTCTATCCTGTGTATGCAGCTCAGTCACTGAACATGTCACGGATAGATGATGGTGATCTCAGATGAGTCTTCTTGCATGCGTCCGTTTTTAACATGTCTTGAGCGCCAAAGAGTCTGACATTAATGACAACTGAGATCCAACCGTGTGACATTGCCGGGTTCACGTTTTTACTGTCTGACCAACAACAGTCATAAAGGACTGTTAAAAATCGTTCAGTGCGCACCAGGCCAACATCAGTTCGGCAGAACAAAATGTGAAGCGACTTGCCAAAAACATGCTTAGAGGGTTTACAGTAGCTTGCCAACTTGGTCCATAAAACTAAGATGGAGGTGATGGAGTATGAAAAGAGGTCAAATAGAGTCATGGATGAATTCAAACTTTGTCTTTTCTAATAAACCAATGACTCAACACTGACCATTATCTGCAAAATAAAAATAAAAAAATAAAAATGCTTTTTCAGTTTTGGACTTTACAAAGACTCAGAAGAGCATAGAATCAATGTCCACAACAACTGAGACTTTAGAAAGTGTGTGTTCGTGTGAAAACAGCACATTCACTAACAGCATTCTGTACTGGATGAAACTGATATCATGATTGTGGATTATGCGTGTGCATTTGTATGTTTATACATGAAACGTTTGTGGGTTGTCACAGTTTGAAGGCACATGAGTGACATCATTAGTTTTAAAAATAGTAACTGCAAATTAACTCAATATTCCAATACCAACATACCTTATAAGCGCAGAGCGCGCGCACACACACACACACACAGTCATCACCAACTAAAGTCTGCGATAGGAGGTTAGGGTTACCATAGCAACCAAAAGAGATAATGGCCGTATAGTTGGGCACATGCCGCAGGGTGTGTGTGTGTGTGTGTGTGTGTGTGTGTGTAAGAGAGATATGTCGGTGTCAAAAAGTCACTGACACTAAGTGAATGATGTCTAGTCATCTTCTTTATTAAACTATCAACCAGTTTAGACCTCGGCACTGATCTGAATGGTCTGGATTTTTAAATCACTCAGAATATTATGTTATTAAATAAGACCATTTGGTGTTTATTTTTACAGATTATGATAAAGAAAGGTATGATCACATTTATATAATAATTAGTTGACATTTGGGCATGAAACTATAGCTTACTAAACAATACCGCCATTAATAAACCACTGTTATTGACAGAATCCCCAATATAGCGTTATAGAGACTTAAACAGACTGACACTAATGATAACACAGACAGTGTTATAGTGAATAAATTTGTCATCAGTCTCTAACACAAGATCCCGCTGGAACACCTGGCACTTGCTAATTTAAAATATTAGATGAAAAAACAATCTTTATAATGAAACTAAAATTGGAAAGGTTGCCCTGGCAACTAACTAAAATTAAATTGATGTACTGAAATGACTAAAACGAAAACGCTGAAAATGTAAAAATAAAAGCAAATTCAAAATACTACAATAGCAATAGTAAAATAGCACTGGTTTAAATATAAACCAGCCACACAACCTGTGCACTTGTTGGGGATGTCAAAAGTCATGTTTGTAATTCTATTCTATTCTATTCTACTATTATATAAGACTTTTGATGCTGTTACTTGAAAATGCTACTACTGCTTGTTAGCTTTTGAGATACGTTTTCTCCTGATTAAATAGGCTACACAACATACATTACATAAAACCTGCAAACAAACCATACTGTACACTGATAACAGCAGCTGAAGTTTGTGATTAAGTATAATTATTCGAACTTTATACACGTCTGTCTTAAAATAGCATCGAACCAACTGGCTACTATAAACAGCGTTGGCATTGGTTTACGTTCTTGATCAAATCGGTTCAGGTCCAAAATGTTTGTAAGTGTTTGTCATAGACACACAAAATAGCATAACTAAGTGGTTACTAAAGCCAGCACTGCATGGCATTTGTTTACGTCCTTGATAAAACTAAAACATTACATCTGAAATTATACATGCAAGTACATTTCAAACGATTAAGTCTTACTTACAGGTTGTGGCCCAACAATGGCTGCCTTTGGTTTTAAAGTTGAAACGGCTTCATGTTTTAGTAACATTCTCTTGTTGAATCCAGCACTGAATTCACGAGTTCACACTAACATTTAATTAGAGTGGATAAGATTTAATGTGTATTTGGCGTTCTGTCCGGGGAGAGGGCTTCAAGCTCGGAGTTTGGTCCGAACCCCCAAAAGGCTAAAGAGCAGAAGACAGCCACCGGACCAATGCTCGCTGGACAGAAAGAGAAACCAAAAAGAGAGGAAAATGAGTACTCAACACAGAGATTTTCTCACACTGTGTTGCTGGATGAAAGAGAAAATGTAAGTGCTTTACCGGGAAAGTTCTCACTGTGTCCGCTGAGGGACCAAAGCTGGACAGAAATAGGAAAACGGGAAAAGAGAAAAATGGATGCTCAACCTAGTCACTAGACGAAAGAGAAAATGTTTTTTTGTTGTTGTTTTTTGCTTTACACGATGAAGGTTTGGCTTTGGAGAATGGTTTGCTCACTGTGTTAGGGTAAAGTACAGATCGTACAGCTCCGCTTTATTCAATTTTCAAGAAGCCTGTGCGTCTGAATTTCCCAGCGCTTGCCTCAATCGACGGCTAAGCTGTAGGAGGAGGCCAGAGAGGAAGATGGAAGTGTTGCCGGGGGCGGCGAAGACTGGCCTCGGCATCTTGGTGAGCGCAGGGCTGATTGGGCCGGTGTGCGGCCACGTGTAGAAACTATCGATGGAGTGAGGTGAGATTGCTGAATCTATATATACACCTCATGTCATTGATTTCTGAGTGCACTCCACTCGGGTTAATTAACTGAACGTGCTCCTCCCGAACTTTGTTAATAAAACATCATTTCGTGTAGATTCTGGAAGTTGTCTTCTGTAAATGAGCAGCACAGAGAGCTAAATTACGATTGTAATTTTCAGGAACATAATCAAACATACATTTTAGCCATTGTTGAAGAAGTGTCCGTAGGACGCCTGAACACAGAAGACCTGACAGTTGGGTGAAAATAACACACTTTCGACGGCATATGGCTAGAGCTCTCCACTAACTCTTCCTCTTCGACAAAAACCATGAAGATTTTTGAAGTTTGTCGCGAAGACAAACTTGTTTTGCATATTTTGCAGAGGGAGGAGTCGTTTTTGTAGGCATTAAACTTCCTGATTTTTTAAAAGACGATATCTCTGCTTACTTTGAACTTTCAGCACTGCAACTTTGCAGATACTATTCATCACCAACAGCAACATTACACACTATTTAAAATGAAAAAAGTGAAATCGCAATCAACCATCCCTTTAACGGTTAGGCTGCTATAGCCAAACCTTTGGTCACTCGTGCCAACCCCAAATGTTGGTTTCATTGGTGCCAACAGTGCAAATATTGTGCTGTTGACAATGTGAAACATGTATTGTTCTCTGACGAGTCCACCTTCACTGTCTTTTCTACATCCTTCACACTCTGCGGTAGAGAATGCCCGAAGAGTGTTGTGAGGCCAGAGTGAAACACAGGGGGTGGATCAGTGATGGTTTGGGCTGCAATATCAGGGCATTCCCTACTGCGCTTGATGGAGACATCACTGCCAAGTACTTCAGAACCATTCTGGAGGAGTAAGTGCATCTAATGGTTCAAACATACCCTGAAGGGGGTGCCGTGTATCGGCATGATAATGCTCCAATACACACAGCAAGACTTGTGACAGAATGATTTGATGAACGTGAAAGTGAATTTGAACCTCTCCCATGGCCTGCACTGTCACCAGATATAAATACTTTTGAGCTACTTTGGGGTATTTTGGATGAGCAAGTCAGAAAACTTTTTCCTCATCACATACCTGGCCACTGTTCCGGAAGAGGAATGGCTCAAAAATCCCTCTGGCCACAGTGAAGGACTTCCATCTTTCATTCCCAAGATGAACTGAAGCTGTTTGGGCTGTAAAATAGTAATTAACACCATACTAATTATTGTGGTCTAAAATCAGGTGTTTCATTTTCGTGACATTGCTATTTTTGCATTTGGTTTTAAAGACATTTTGTTTGTGTGTAATAAAAAGGTAATGGTATTGAGTTGGATAAAGGATACAAAACATTTTATCAAATGTGCTTAATTGAAAGAGTTTAATTCAAGTCTACTTAAACTCATCCTAAACACATTAGGTATAAGTATAGCTCTTTAGGTAACTATTGCAGAATACCACTAGAAAAGCACTGCTTAACTAAAAACACGGCTCATAGTCTTGAGGCAATTGTGTTTGTGAAAGAGTGAAGATTGTATAGAATATCATGAAATGAGATGAAGAGAGAGACAACGAGGAAGAAAAAGCTCATGTATCTAAATTCCTCTTTGCACCAGCTTTAATTTATTTATTTTTCTCATCCAGAACAGATTTAATGTGAAGATATAAGCAGCTCAGATGGAAGACATCGAGCTAAATGTTTTACTTGATATCTCAGAGACAAAAGCACTCATAATAAATGAATCAGTCTTGTTGTCTCTCTCTCTTTCTCTCATCTTGTTTCTCGATGTGCCCGCAGTGACAGGGCTTTTAAAAATAGCCGCTCTTCCTCCTGATTACGGCACGCGTCTTGATTAATTACAGTGTTTGAGGTGTTACTGTGGGGTGGGTGTGATCGTCGTGGGAGAGGAGCATTGAAATGAGTGAGAGAACAGGAGAGTGGGAGCACACTGAAGGAAATGTGCAGCGTTTTCATTAAAAACTCTCGTGCTTCTAAAGTTTGCTGCAATGGAAGCACTCACTGGTTCAACAACGAACCCCTATACTCTTAAAATAAAGTTCTTTTATTGACATCAATGGTTCCATGAAGAACCTTTAACATCTATAGAACCTTTCCTTTCTCCAAAAGGTTCTTCATAATGAAAAAAGTTCTTTAGATCGAGGGCCGACGTCCTGCAGAGTTTGGCACCGCTTGCCTGGAAGACCTTGATTATCTGGTTCAGGTGTTTAATTGGGGCTGGAGTTGAACTCTGCAGGTCAGTGGCCCTCCAGGAGCAGAACTGGACACAATCAGATTATTAAAATGTTCTTCTCAATAAGAGAAAAATTATCAATTTATGAACAATATATATGTGAAGATTTTTGGGGGGAACCATAAATGGTTTCTGTGAATGTGTGAGACTTCCGATTCATTAGCTGCTCAAGGTAAATAACTACAAATAACAAAGTTCAGTAAACGGTAAAACTATTTGTGCTACAAACCAGTGTGTTTAGAATTAAAATACTATCGTAAGAAATACCAGTTTGCAATTTCAAGCAGCATAAAAAGCTTTTTGTACAGCTAAAATTAACTGGAAACGGATGAGACCAGAAGCCAGACACATTCAATTTAGAAATGGCTGCGGCTGCTCTTGAAAAAATAAGGTGGATATGGTGGGTCCAAAAGTCTGTTAATTGGGGAATCAAAACCTAATTTAAACCTGGAAATGAAAAGTCAATTCTAAACGAAAATGATTTCAATTCACATTTTACATGGCACAGATCATGACACTCAAGATGCCCTTTGGATCAGCTTAGATCATGCTGAGAACAAGATCATCAGGTTTTACACAAACTTGTTGATATTCATGTTCATATTTGAATCCCCTTTTGTAATAAATACAAATTGTATTAATTTAGATCAAATGCATGATAAAAGAATTTTCGCTATTAAAGCAAATGTGAAATATATTACTAGCACAATAATAATATTAATGTGTGAATAATTAAAACAAACAAAAAAATACACTTTGAATTAGAGTAACTGATTCTCCTGTATCAGAAATTATTTTAGTGGTTTTCTTCTTGCATGAAATTTAATCATGGACACCAGAAAGGAAGCGCTGCCACACCATATCCACTGTCTTACTCCTCTTGGATTTGACCACGGCTTTCTTTCTTTTTTTTTAGCAGTGGATATCAGAAATGTCAGCCTGCACATCTGAGACTATACACAACAGTGCACACATGAACACACTGTATTTACAACAGCACACCACAGAAATGAACTGGACCATGCCAAACTGTTTGGGTTTGTAACAGAACTGAATTACCAGAAGCAGGAAAAATTACCTCAATAATGCACATAATGATCAGAGTGTTTATATTAGTTTGATATTTCTTTGTTTCATTGTGATAATGTTAATCTGTGGTTTTCTTTGTAGGTAAGCATGTACCCAAATTCTTTTAATGATTTAAGAACCTGTTACAAGTGTGACAATTTGTTCACTAATTATCAGTTCTCCATTTGCCTTTTACAGGAGAAAATCATACATGTTTGGCATGACATAAGGTAAATAATGACAAATTTTAATTTAAAACTTTAATAAAAATGTACTGTTCCTTTATCTACAATATTTCTACTACTCCACTAAATATGCCTACCATTGTTGAGATAACAGGCCTACTGGTTCTTTATTTGGTCAAAAACAACTATACAGTGCCATCGAGTGGATATTTTGGGTGCTTCAAAGCACTAATATTAAATGTTAGAGTTCTGTAAATATATTTACTAAATATATCATACTATAATCATACAATGGCATCTCATTGCAAGACAAAAAAAAAAAAAAGAAAGAAAGAACCAGCAACAATTTGCTTTAACGGCTCAGTCTAAAGTGATGTTTATCATTAGTCACACAGTGTAGTCTTATACATATTTTGATCGCTGATTCCGGATAATGAAAACACATTGCATCTACACCTGCCATTTGACATGAGACTCGATAAATGGTATCTGGGGAACTGTGAAATGAATCGTATGGATATGGATATATGTATGTGTATATGGATAAGACGGCTGATATTGATTTTTTTAACCAGATTATTCATAGCTTCAATTATATCAAATGATACATGAAAACTTAAGAGTCAAAAATGTCACATTTAGATATTTGAGTAACACACAAGAATGGACCTCATTGGTTCTTTTAGAAGCTCTAACGTGCTGTGTAAGACAAGAGAATGAACCTCATTGGTTGTCCCGCGTCAATTGAAAATTCTTGAGCATCTGTTTACCACAACTAATGTGTGAGTTGAGGAATATTTATACGTGAATACAACCTTAATTTAAATCTGTACAGTGTATAAAGCGATCGTGTCTCTGCAGAAGATTTTGGACTAAACTGCTCAATTCATATATGATTAGTTTTTCGATCTTTATGAACTGTTTCAAGCGTCAAAAAGTGTAAATGTTGTGTAGCTGTCAATGAAGGGACAGAAACTGCTCATGTTTCATCAAAAAGATCTTCATTTGTGTTTCGAAAAAAAAAAAGTCTTGCGAGTCTGGATCTGGAACGAATTAAAGTTATGAAATAATTTTAATTTTTGGTTGAACTAACCCTTTAAATATCTTGGGATCTCAAAGTAAAACAGATTTTTATTTATTTTATTTTTAATAAATTAATAAACAAAATAAATGTATTTATTTACAATTACAAGGAAATGAGCCAAAACATCATTCCCTTAAGTAAATTAAGACCATATGTGCAAATTCCATACCATTAAAGGAGCATTTCACCCATTTCAACATTAATCTTTATTGAAAGTGGATCATACTGTATATGTAGTCGAAATGTAAAATAATGTTTGAATTTGGTGCCCTCTTGACCGAGAAAAGGCCGAGGGGTGCATTTGTATGCAAGACAACAACTCCCACAATGCACCACATTGCACAGCTCAGCAAGCCACTCCCACTAATCCGGAACAGCGCAAACAGAGAATTCACTCTTCCGTCTACAAGGCTAAGTTATCTGTCACCAGAGTTTGAAATTCATTTCACACAAAATTTCTAGTTAGTTGGCTGTGGCGAGCAGGACGATCGAAGGTGAGGGACGTAAGAAGACGGCGCAAGGCCGGTGGCATGAGTGATAATGAATCAGGTCACACGTCTCTCATGGAGGAGCGAAAGCATAAAATGAGGAGCGACGACAGAAGATCGAGAGAGAAATAGGCCTGATTTTATGATGTGTTTTGTTTCTGTTGTGAGTAACGTTACAGCAGTCGTCAATGAGGGGCTGCTGGCTCACTTTCGTTTTGTATTTGTTCATTTTACTATCAAAATGTTTAAATGTTCGCCGGTTCCTGCCGCCTTTATCCCACAACAACAAACCCTGTAACTTTACATTGACAAACTCATTAGTTGTTTGTATTTATTTCTGTATAGTGAATTACTACTGAATTAGTTACAGATACATCATGAAACAGTTACACATAAATCACAATACCACTTTCTCACAGAAATAATAAATAAATGCTATTGAATCTTCAAACCAAATTAAACACGATCATTAAGTTTAACCTAGGATTTTAACAAGAAAATACCAATCCCATAATTAAACTCATGTACATGTTACTTCTGTCAAGTCTCAATATATTCAAACACAGTCAATCATAAATTGTCCTACCAGTTGCGTCTTTGAATGATCAGGAGCTGTAATCATATATGCTTTTCCAGGAATAAATGAGAGAACCAACTGAAGTCTCTACAAACATTTAAAATGCCATGCTCTCTCTGTGGGTGCGCAGGCAAATATAGTCCCAAAAGCTACTTCCCAAAAAGTTGGTTCCACCAACTTTTGTTGCATGGATGCCCCCTGCAGTTTGGGAGTGCTCTGAGTGTCCTGGGTGAATCTAGGCTTGGAGTGCTCAGAACAACTAAAGCAAAGTAACCATGAATTGACACAACAATACCTGGATGTTCAATCAGGCGAAACTAGGATGGTTCACATCATAATAATAATATAATAATTCGTTACATTTATATAGCGCTTTTCTGGACACTCAAAGCGCTTCACATAGAAGGGGGGATCTCCTCAACCACCACCAATGTGCAGCATCCACCTGGATGATGCGACGGCAGCCATATTGCGCCAGAACGCTCACCACACACCAGCTTACTGGTGGAGAGGAGACAGTGATGAAGCCAATTGGTGTATATGGGGATGATTAGGAGGCCATGATGGACAGAGGCTACTGGGCAAATTTGGCCAGGATGCCGGGGTTACACCCCTGCTCTTACGAAAGACATCCTGGGATTTTTTATGACCACAGAGAGTCAGGACCTCGGTTTAACGTCTCATCCGAACGACGGTGCTCTTTTTGACAGCATAGTGTCCCCATCACTTTTGCTGGGGCGTTAGGACCCACACAGACCACAGGGTGAGCACCCCCTGCTGGCCACACTAACACCTCTACCAGCAGCAACCTGGCTTTCTCAGAAGGTCTCCCATCCAGTTACTAACCAGGCTCAGCCCTGCTTAGCTTTAATGGGCAACCAGTCTTGGACTACAGGGTGATATGGCTGCTGGCTTAAACATCACAACACAAACGTCCGTGTGCTCGTCTGATTCAGAGATTTCATCCAGGAGAAATTACCATTGTTGAATTCTCTGCAGCAGACGGACTCCATGTGTGTTCTTAGTTCACAACGAGAGCACATGCACCAGCAGTCCGCCTCAGCTCGAGCCAATCAGGGCTCATCGACCGCAACAGGCAGCCGCCTCCTGTTCCTCCATCAGCCTCACATGCTCTTCACTATACTTCTACTCATAAAGACAGCCACGAACATCGGATTCGAGGAGCAGAATTTCAAAATCCTCTTCTTCCATATTATGTTTAGTTTCTTCCGTCATTATCATACTTCCTATCTCCACAGCGCTTGTTAGCTTAGCTTCCAAACAAGATGGCGGATATTGATTCAGTATCTGCAAGTGAGGTCCCACCCACTGATCTGTAATAGGCTTGTAGGGTGAGTGAGCCCCACACCCTTGAATGATAATGAGCTAATGTTTGTAGTCTCTACACTTTTGAATGAAATGTGACTTCCTGCTTATTATGACGCAAAATGACGATTTTTACGTCACGACAAGCAGGAAGTAAAATACTCAAGTCCTTGTTTCTCCCATCTAAGGGGAAAATAAGGGAATAAACCATGACCATTCAAAAATTTGACTGGGTTTCTAAAGATACAAAGCTTAATGCAAATGGGTGAAGTGTCCCTTTAACTTTCTGCATGTGTCACTTGGCAAAGATATTGGTGTTCACCCATGTGCAATTCGCAAACAAAAGAAGAACCAGTTTCTGTGAATGAGAGAGAGAAAGAGAGAACGAAAAACTATCACGCAAACTATCCTTGATTACAACATTTATGCACACATGGATTTAAGGACAATTTGAATCAAAAGGTGAATCAAAATAAAAGAAAATGGTTGATATTATGATTTATAAATGATTAAAGACAGGGTAGGTATTTGTTCCAGAATTTTTTTTTGTTGTTATGCTGGTGTAAAGTCTCTTCGCATCCTGATTGCAATCACTAAGTTATGTGGTCTAAATGTATGTATATGTATACAGTCTGTGGAAGGTGTAGGACCATAAAATGTTTGTCCAATCACAGGTAGGATTTCAATATTAATACTCTACACAACCATCAACTGCCTAGGGGAAAAATCAGGTTGGGTGGAGGCAACAAAACTCCTTATACTTCACAGGCCAATAGGGACTTGACAGTAGAAGAAACAGCAGTCACAACACAGACCAGAACAGAAGTATGAATTTTAACACCGTCTTCAGTGTGGCCGGGGCCATACTTCTCAACATAGCAGGTAATTCTACAAATAATTTGCTTTGTTACATTATTTATGTTTATTTTTTAAAGTATGTTAAATAATTGACTAAAATAGAATTGAATATGTTTAAAGTCTTAACTCGTAACTCGCACAAACGTATATGTGAAAATAGCAACAAAATTCAAGAAAAAATAAGATAAACAATAAAGTAACAAGAGAAGTCATAGAATATAGACGTAAAATGATAAGTGATGATATTTAAAATATTTGAAAAAATAAATCATTTAATTTTCTTTCTTTGTAACTGTTGAATAGCCTTGTTTAATATCCTACAATCTATGAAATGTTATTAAAACATTTATTAAACATTAAAGCCGTGATGGTTTTGAATTCCTTGAAATATGATTGAAAATTGAAAATACAGTTAAGTGCAACATGTCATATACCTACCTAAAATTAATGAGAACATTATAATTGTGTGCTTGGGACATAGCTTTTAATAGGGAGACTTTTGTTTTTGAAATCAGGCTCTTAAAAATTCCATAAACTTTTGGATTTATATTTATCAGCCAATTTAATTTATCGGCTTTCAAATATAAAGAAGTATCGGTATCTGTATCAACCAGAATTTTCAGATCGGTGGATCCTATACTTTTTAGTTCCTGGTTAAATATAAATGAAATGTAAATTGTTTGTTAAAGTTTGTCGTTTTGTTTTATTATTTTGAATAATAATTATGTAAATGTTTTTGGAAACACATTTATAAGCCTATATTTACCATAGATAGCTGACTGTGTGAAGATGCTTTCTTATATTTTCAGGTAAATGAAGGGCTCTTTTAATATATGTAGGGCTAATACTTTTACTGTAACAATTAATTGTCGGTGACTCTTAAAATCCTTTTTATGAATGTATAATCTTTTTTTCTATTTACAATTTGTCCGTTTATCAGCTCTGTAAGTGTTTCCTCCTGTATGGGATCAAAAAAACATTCACATGTTTTTTTTCTTTTTTTCTTCTTATATAGCCAGCCTTGGTCAATTGGATGGTAAGTTGTTCATTCAAACTCATGTTCAGTCACACAGAATGTTTTGTTTCAAATGTGTTAATTAAATGTGTTAATCAATTATCTTTTCTCTCATAAGTATGTGGCCAAGCCACCCCCCAAAACACCAAGATTATTGGAGGGCAAAATGCGACGGCAGGGTCTTGGCCTTGGCAAGCCAGCATTCAGCGTGTGTCCTTTGGAGGCTATTTATGCAGTGGGACTCTAATCAATAAAGAATGGGTTCTGTCTGCAGCTGACTGCTTCAGAAAGTATGGAGTGCCCACATTTAAATATATATATATATATATATATATATATATATATATATATATGGAGATATATTAGTGTAATTAAATCAGTCTTGTATTTACAGCAACCCCATATCTGACTTGGTGGTCTACTTGGGACGTCTAACCCAAAATGGCTTAAACCCACATGAGACAAACAGGACAGTGATTAAAGTCATCACACATCCTGAATATGATAATCTTGACCACAAACTAGCACTGCTCCAGCTGTCTTCACCTGTGACTTTCTCTGATTACATTAAGCCAGTCTGTCTGGCTGCTGCTGGTAGTATATTTGTTGATGGTACGGAGAGTTGGGTCACCGGATGGGGCGTGATCAATGAAGAAAGTGAGGAATATCACACCCATTCAAGTTGTCACAAAAATTTGCTAGAAATTATGAAGCATTTTATGATGTTTCCACTAATCAATATATTTATTTTGTGACAGATTTCAAGTTTTCTGACATACTGCAGGAACTGAAGAGCGCTGTTGTGAACAACTTTAAATGTAATGTTGCCCATAGAGGCATCATTACAGACAACTTGATATGTGCTGGATTTTTAAATGAGAGTGGCAAAGGCCCATGTATGGTGAGACATTTTATCAGGCACTTTTTATCCATAACCAATGTTTTTCTCTATAAAAGTGAGAGACCTAAATGTTGTCTCATTTTCTGGGTCACTCTACTAAATAACCAACCTAGATCTTTATCCATTTGTTAATCATCATAGCTGTGGTTGCAGGAACTCTTACTGTAAACTGTATTAACAACACAATAGGTTTTGCTGGGGGTAAAACATTTTTACATCTACTGAAGTACTAATATCTAAGAAAAGACGAAATGGTTGTTTCAATGAAAAATCATCCAGTGTAAGCGGTCACACATTGGAGTGTCAATAAATGATAAGATAACTTGAATTCTTCACTTCCAAAACATGTCAAAGTAAATGTCCGGTTAGATTTTTTAGTTTTTCACTGTATTTAAAGGCAATTCATCTTTGGCTAAGCCACGCCCTAGAATGTAGATTGACCAATCACAGCGCAGCCAAGAATGAGCTCCCACAGAGGTCGGACACTTTTTCACAGCGCTCCATTGACTTTCAACACAGGCGTCTCATATTTTTGGTCTCGGCAGGCTATTACCGTCGTAGTTTTATCAAAAAATATGGTTAAACGTTGTGCCTCAGGCATTTGTAACACAGATACGCATTTCCCAGAGAGGTTGGAGGGGGGTGTCCGTTTTTTCCCTTCCCAAAACCGAAGTAAAATCCTGACAAGTGTCGTCTTTGGAAACTGTGTGGATGTCCTCAGTCAGCTAAACCCCGCAAAGATCAACAAGCACATCTTTTTTTTGCTTCTAACCTTACTGTGAGTGTGAAGTTATACTAGTTAGACCGTTTTATAATGTTTTAGGTTATGATTTCGGTTCTCATACCGATTGTTGATACGCTACAGTGTTTCCCAACCCTGTTCCTGGCGGCACACCAACACTGCGCATATTCTTTATCTCCCTAATCAAACACACCTGATTCAACTCATCAGCTCATTAACCCATCTGATCATGAGCTGATGAGTTGAATCAGGTGTGTTTGATAAGGGAGACAAAGAATACGCACAGTGTTGGTGTGCCGCCAGGAACACAGGGTTGGGAAACACTGCGCTAGCACACTCTGTTAATAAATACAACGTTATACTCGTGTAGTCCGTTTGCTTTATAATAACGATTAGAAGTGAATAGAGACCTACTCAGCTTTCCATGAACAGTGTTGCTCCCTGTTAGCCTCCGTCTCGATTAGTAGGAAATGCGGTGGTTCATTTTTTGACTGTGACCGGTAACGTTATGCTTTTGCCTCTATTTTGGATGCCTTGTTGTTTCTTGCGTTTCACCTGTATGTCTTGAATATGGCCTTCGAACGCATATTGCAGCCCCTTTTGCCCACTTCTATCGGACACTTTATCTGCTGCTTTTAGTGCTTTATATAAAAGTTTGATAACATTTCAGCAGGAAGAGCTGTTACAGAATAAGCCATGCAATGCGCAGATGAAGTTTGACGGATGTAGCAACAGTAACTAAGGGGGACGGGGCTTAGCCAAAGGTGAATTCTTACCACCAAATTATGATAATTTTTCACACTGTCTCATACTTATGTCTGTATCCATTGTTGACAGTGATATTGTAGAGATTTAAAATATGTCTTTGCAGGGAGACGGTGGAAGTCCACTGGTCAGTAAGCAGGGCTCCAAGTGGATTCAGTCTGGAATTACGGTGTACTCCATAGGATGTGGTCAACCTGAATATCCTACTGTATACATCAGAGTGTCTGAATATCAGGACTGGATCAGCAATTACACCAACAGCAGCATGCCTGGATTTGTCCCATTCCCCCTGATTCTTTCTGTCGGAGATGGAGACTCGATCAACCTCCTCCCATTTTCTGTTGCTCTCGCATTTTCCATCATCCCTCTCATCTTCTTACACTTTTAAAGTTTTATGAGTCATGATCATTTTATGGATACAGTTCAGTAATGATTATGGCAGTTTTAAATTCACATAGTAGAAAGGTGATTATTTTTATAATCTCTTCTTAGATAAAAACTTTCATATTGATTAGATTCTGGGATCATACATATGATTATAATGAACACATAAAACTTAGTTAAGCATTCTCTTAAAAGAGATAACCTTTACTAACAGGATTCATTACAAGTGTACCGCATTTCTTTATTTAATACGATTATATTCAAATAAATCAGCACCTGTTGCAATGTGATCATGCACATTGTCCTGTATTTTTCTTGAACTAATCATTTACTTTGTTGAATAAAGAAAACATGTATACAAATATTTTTGGTGAAAGCTTTTGAATGATTGTACATCTCTATTAAAAAGTACTGAAGTGAGTGTTAGTGTACATGAAAGTCAAAGTGAATTTCTGAAATCATACAATTTCAAGATTTTACTTTTGTTTTCAAAGCTGCATAAACCTCATTCTATACATTAAGGACACATTTTGACATGCTGATGCTTTTAAGCTTAAAAGTGTGTGGGGGGATGAAAATAACTGATAACATTTATTCATTTAGCTGACTTACAATTGCTATATACGTCAGTGGTCACACACCTCTGGAGCAACTAGGGGTTAAGTGTCTTGCTCAGGGACACATTAGTGTCTCACAGTGGATTCGAACCCGGGCCTCTCACACCAAAGGCATGTGTCTTATCCACTGCACCATCACAACCCCTTACAAACAACAAAAATGGCGTGCACATCCCAAACACCAGAATTGGGCTCAGGTGCAGGACAACTAAGTGATATAAACAAATAAAGAACTGTGAAGTCCGCACACTGAAAATTATGCTCCAAAAGAATTTATTAAAAGGCAACGTTTCGACCCTCAGGTCAGGACCCTTCTTCACATCAGGCTTCACCACACTCTTATTTAACAAATCAATCCCGCAGTGTACAAAAGAAGAAAAACAATAGGTTATTGTAAAATGTATTGCACAGACATTTGCATGAAGATTAGTTGTTCATAAAACACACAACTTGCAAACGTGTGGAAAAAGTCCCCAAAAAATGCAATTCATCGTGACTACATTGATACACATTTCTGTCTCCCTATGCACATGACGTAAGCTAAATGTGGAGTCTCCTATTCGACACCTACAAAATTATACTGTACTAGGCAGTTGAAACCTTCTTCGAGTCAGACGACATCTCGCCCCAACACTATCACTTGGAAATAAAGTCTATAGTGTTCCACTTCCTCACTATCACTTAGGAATGAAAATAAGATCTCTAGTGTCTAGCCTTCTGCAGCAGTAATCAGACAGACTCCAGTCAATGCCTTCCAATACACTTTAATTATGGCCGGGTGGATCTCAGACCAATTTCAGAGAGAAATCCCCCCCAACAAAAGAGTACAAAAGTTGTTATAGTAGCATTGCCAAAGTGACATGATTCATTAACCTACATCAATTTTCTACAATATGTGGTTCTTCATACCATAGATTTAATTCAGCAAACATTTCTGTTACTAGGTAAAAGCAAATCTGGATTTCTTGTTTACTTCCCATTGTTATTCAAGTCATGAGGTTAAATGTCTAGGTTTGTTTCTTTTTTTAGTTCTCAGACACACTAACTTTGGCCCAAGTGCTGAGTACGTTAAGTTTTCGAAAGCATATAAATGTTAATCCTGCAAGAAAAATAAAAATAAATCTTTCTTTCATTATTTCCTCTTGTACTACAGATCTGTGGCCATGGTATGTTTTATATTTAGCACCATTGTACTCATTTTCTTATTTATCTTATAACAATGAGATGACTTGAACTTGAATAGCATTAACTTAAAGAGGCTATATGCAGCTTTTTCCCCAAAATAAACATAACAATAGCCTTTTTATTTTACCATTTATGACTCAAACATCTCCTGATGAGCATACTGACACATGTTGTCCCTGAGCTCCGTAACGACATCTCTCATAAAGATTTGTGTCTTTAAAGGAGCTGTATGTAAGAAATTTATTTCAAATAATCATAAAATGGTCCTGATATGTCACTAGACATTAAGAAATCACGTTCATTTCAAATACTTGTATCACTGACAACAGTAGTCCGGCCAGGATATTGTCATTTAATAAGTGAATTTGCAGCCCTCAAATGTCATGTTGTCTTTTGTTCTGATGCTCCACCCTCCACCGATCTACCAATCACAAAGTCAGTAGAGTTGCAGCATTCGGGTTGCCATCTCTGCTCTAGTTACCACAGCTGCAGCTACAAATCTATGGGATAAAAAAAATGTTGGATCCTGCAGCCTATCTGGCAACCTCGAGTCAGGGGGTAGGGGATACACCGCAGTATGTTGAAACTGATTGCAGTACCAGTTTTGGCCACAATCCTACATACAGCTCCTTTAAATAGTAAAATAATTCTCTGAAAAACAGCTAGCCTCTTCGCTAACTAACACACAAAATACCATTGGAATGCTACTTCCGCTGCCTCACCGGAAGTTTCACCCACTTTATTTTTTACAGGAGCGCCCCTCGGAAACTTGTGGATATGAGTTCGCATCTCCACGGATTTTTTTTGTGTAACAATGTGTTCAGTTGTACATTAACAGTGCAGTCGATGCTGTTGTTTACATCCGAGTGCCTCCATAATTGGCCGCTCATCCGGGTTACCGCCCAGAACGTGACGTCGGCGAAAAACCTCAGATCACTCGACCAGTCCACCACTGCTAGTCAGCAAGTAGCCTACACTCGCAAACAGAACACTTATCTCAAACAATATATGTATTTAACTGTTCTTACCTATGTAAACATAATGTTGACCTCCTTGCAGCAGATGACTTGTGAAGTGTGCATGTACGAGCGTGCGCTACGAGAGCGAGCAGAAAGGAAGAGCAGTTCTGTTTTTGGCCACAGGTGTCAGTCGCGAGTTTAAATTTCAGGAAAACGCATGTAAAGGACTTTAAAGGAGTAGTTCACTTTTAAAAAAACTTTTGCTGATCATTTACTCACCCCCATGTCATCCAAGATGTCCATGTCTTTCTTTCTTCAATCGAAAAGAAATTAAGGTTTTTGATGAAAACGTTCCAGGATTTTTCTCCATATAATGGACTTCAATGGGGACCAAACGGTTCAAGGTCCAAAAGACAGTTTCAGTGCAAACTGTTCAAAGGGCTTTAAACGATTCCAGATGATGAATAAGGGTCTTATCCACTGAACCTTAATTTCTTTTCGACTGAAGAAATAATTACATGGATATCTTGGATTACATTGGGGTGAGTAAGTTATCAGCAGAAGTTTTTTTTAAAAGTGAACTACTCCTTTAACCAAAACTATTGAAGGAATGCAACTTAGCAGGTTTGCATAGATTTATGGTGATTCACCAAAATGCATGTGACTTCAGTATACAAAATATAGTTTCGAATGAGTTATTATTATAACAATAATTAGATGTTTATTAAGGTTCGCTTGTAGATGTTTATAAAGAATAGATAGAGCATTGCAATGTGTGAAAGTGAAAAAACTTTCAGCAGTTATCAGGAGAAGTTTTTTTTAAAAGCGAACTACTCCTTTAAAGGGTTAGTTCACCCAAAAATGAAAATTAAGTCATTAATTACTCACCCCCATGCTGTACCAACCCCGTAAGACCTTCGTTCGTCTTCGGAACACAAATGAAGATATTTTTGATTAAATTTGAGAGCTGTATAACTACCACATTGGCTCCTAAAGGACTGCCTCTTGACGGCCCAGAAAGTCAATGAAGAAAATGTTTAAATATCCCAAGTGACTACCGTGGCTCAACTATATGTTTATCAAGCGACGCGAATACTTTTTGTGCGAAAAAACAAACAAAAATAACGAGTTTATTCGACTATTTCTTTTCTTCCTTGTAGGCCAGAACGAGACTTCCTTAGATTTCCACGACGCATGCGCGAGATTTGCGATCTGCTCACACCAGCTTACACTACTTCAGATCGCAATTCTCGCGCATGCGTCGTGGAAATCTAAGGAAATCTCGTTTCTGGCCTACAAGGAAGAAAAGAAATAGTCGAATAAACTTGTTATTTTTGTTTGTTTTTTCGCACAAAAAGTATTCGCGTCGCTTGATAAACATATAGTTGAGCCACGGTAGTCACTTGGGATATTTAAACATTTTCTTCATTGACTTTCTGGGCCGTCAAGAGGCAGTCCCTTAGGAGCCAATGTGGTAGTTATACAGCTCTCAAATTTAATCAAAAATATCTTCATTTGTGTTCCGAAGACGAACGAAGGTCTTACGGGGTTGGTACAGCATGGGGGTGAGTAATTAATGACTTAATTTTCATTTTTGGGTGAACTAACCCTTTAACCAAAACTATTGAAGGAATGCAACTTAGCAGGTTTGCATAGATTTATGGTGATTCACCAAAATGCATGTGACTTCAGTATACAAAATATAGTTTCGAATGAGTTCGTTTTTTCACTTTCACACATTGCAATGCTCTATCTATTCTTTAAGATAAAACAACAATAATTAGATGTTTAGGGCTTTTTGATGAAGATGAAATAACTTTTTTTTTTTAAATCTTTTCTAAGAAACATTAAGATAGAATCATCAGTATATGGTTTATAAAACAGATGTTTTTTTCTAGTTTTACAATAATCTACAAGCTTTGTCTCATACAGTATTTGAGTGAATTTGATATTTAAAAAAGAAAAGAAAGGTAACTTTAATAATGTAATGTAAAGCTCGGCTCTAATTATTTGACTATTGTTTTGTCAAGCTGTCTCTTTCTCAACCTGTCTCTCTCAGATAGATGGTAAGTTGTTACAGCCCAAACTTATGTTTTAATGAGTCATTTAAACAGGGAATTTTCATATCTTCTTTTCTCACATCTCAGTATGTGGTGGAGCCCTAGATTGCTGAGAGGAAGAATGCAACCGCAGTGTCTTGGGTGTGGCAAATCAACACTCATACAGGCCTTGTCTTCAGTGGGAGTCTAATCAATAAAGACCGGGTTTTATCTGTTTCTCTGTCCATACTCAAGTATGTAGTGCCTTGAGATAGTTAAGTACCATTTAGGATAGGCAGCAGTGGATTCATAACAGTAAAATTAAGACTGATTATTTGCATTGGTTTAGCATCTAACTTTGTGGTTTACTTGTGACGTCTGACCCAAAAAGGCTCAAACCCACATGAGACAAACAGGACAGTGGGAAAAATATTTTCCAATTATGACAGCTCCAGCTCTCTTCTTCAGTGACTTTCTCTGATTACACTGATTACAAGTCAGTCTGTCTGGCTGCTGCTAGTAGTCCATTCGGAGTACATGTACAGAGAGCTGGATCACTGGATTGAACTCAAATAGGTAATTTTGCTTCAGAAGGCCTTTATTAACCCACAGGAGATGTTTGGAGTTTGTTTGTGATGGATGGATGCTCGTTTTTGAGCTTCAATCTGTTGGTTGCCATTATAAAACTTGAAAGAGCCAAGATATTTTTTTAACATAACTACGATGGTATTCATCTGAAAGAAGAAAGACATATACACCTAGGGTGGCTTGAGAGTGAGTAAACCATGGGCTTATTTTAATTTTAAATTAAACTAATCCTTTAAGTCAACGCACATTTCTAAAAAAAAAAAGTCCACAAAAAAAGACATGGGAGAAGGAATGGATAATGTAAAACAAATTCAATATACATTATTTTATTTTCAAAGCTGCATGAACCTCATTCTACACATTTGGAACACTTAAATATACTTCAAAGTACAATACAAACTAGCAATTATAAAATGCATGAAAGTATAGAACAAACACATCGGAGGGAAAATCCAAACACCCTTCAAACATTGAGGATGTACACATAAAAATGTGGTGGTTCATTAGAGCAAGTTTAACAGTTTGTTGTAAAACAGAGAGCAGGTGCAATACTCGAACCAATTGTATTTAGAAGGCACTTGCCGTCTAGTCGCTCTCCCCATCATCACTGATGATTCCCTGCAGGTTGCCCCAGGCTGCTCCTCTCTTACGGCCGGTGTTTGTGTGGTCTTCCCCAATATCGGAGTCCGAGTCCACAACACGTTTATAGGCAGAGGGGGGAGGAGAGGAATTTTGTGCGGGAGGCCATGCTGCTGCTGCTGCTCTTCTTTTGGGACGTCCTGATGAAAAAAAGTTGTCATTTCATTAGGTTTAGGGCTGAACAGGGTAAAATTCCCTGATTTCAAGGTATTCATACACATGGGAATTCTTGAGATAAAGAATCAAGTGTCATTACCCTGAGTGGTGATGATGTTGCTGAGGTCTAGCTCAGCCAGTTCCTGCGCTTCTTCTCTCTTTAGTCGAGCTTTCTTACACTTCTCTATGGAGGGCTGACCTGGGACAGGCACATTTCATGGGGAATAAATGTGCTTGTACTTTTAATTTTTTCCCAAATTCTGTGTTATTTTCTCCAAAATTCTGTTTTCCATTTTATTTTTTATTAAAAATGGTTTAATTACATTTTAATAGTCAAATCATGGCAAATCAATTGAATTCACAAAACTTATAAACCAGTGACAGGGCCTTATGAAATGTGTTTTTATTTCTGTTATAATTTATGTATTATGATTGAATACAAATGTATTATCTAAAACAGTTAATGAAATGAATGCATTAAAACTTTACCAGTTCAATTCATCTTTTAAAATTTAATCAAATAAAAATGTAACAATTCTTTTTATTTTTTTAGCAAAGTGGTGCACAATAGAGGTTTACTGTTATGTTAAAACTAAAAAGCACAAACAAGTAGTTTGATATTTGTTCAATTAATGTTGAAAATGTTTTAATAAACTATTATTATTTTCCTACTACTATGAGAAGCACATGTACTGTACAAAACAAATACAATTCTGTCTTAAGAACTTTGAGTTTCTGTGCACCTGACAATAGTATTGGGAGACGCTGACAACACCAAAAGCGTCATGCATGTTTGTGTATGTGTAGTAAATAAAACAGCACCACTCATTCACAAAGACAACACGCATATGTAAAAAAAGCAGTCTTATTGAGGGTTAATTGTGCGCGTGCTCCCCCGCGTGTCAACACATGCACAGTTGCACACTAACCTTCCACACCCAGCTCCTCCAGCTCTTTTTTTAGCACAGCCACCTTCGCCTTTACTGATCGGCAGCCGTCTAACAGCTTCTTATAGTTCCGTCTCACACCACAGAGGGCGATGTAGCGCTTCAGCCTGGACACAGCCTTATTCTCTTCATCCTGATGGTGAAAAAAAGGATTAAAATCAGTTATTATTTTGAGTCTCTTAGTAATTTAATCATTGTATCGTTGTTATAACGACGAAGCTGAATTTTCAAGAAAAACTGCTTAATATTTTGTAGAACATGTTATACATTTTTTTTTAGAATTCTTTGATGAATAGAATGTTCTAAAGAACAGCACTCATTTGAAACCGTGAGGACATTTATAATCTTACAAAAGATTTCTGTCACTGCTGCTATTCAGAATAACAGCACTCTTGCTTGTTTGATAGTCCTTAAATAAAACAGACAGTAGTGGAAAAAAACAAGTTGTGTGTTATTATATTTTTTGAGTTCTCAATTCATCTTGCCTTTCCTCTGGTTGCGTTTTCCCTATCCTCACTGCGTTTTTTCTTCGTCGCGCTTTTTTCCTCCTTGTTGCCCTTCTCTCGCTCCTCCTCGTCCTCCAGTGAGGGAAGAGACGAGGAGTCGGAGTCCTCTGCTGATTCCTTCTGACTGTCCTTCAATTTCTCCTCTATAAAGAAAAGAAGACATGAACAAATGCAAGTAGAACGATTTAAACGTGCACCCACTTTGACCACTTTGATTCTCACCATTTTTCTCATTCTCTTTAGATGATAAATCAGCAGCATCGTTTTTTTTATCTGTCTCCTGTTCACTGTCTCCAGTGCTTTCATTTTCAGAGTTGCTCTTGTTTTTTGTTTCAGTGCTCTCGGTTTTCTCCTCCTCGCTTTCAGAGCTGCTCCCAAACACTTCCCTCTCCACTTCTTTCACAATATCCCTCTCGACCGGCTTCTTTATTCTGACATCTTTTCTTTTGCTCTGTGTCTTTGCTTTGCTCTTCACTTTTTCATCCTCAGAATCACTCGCAGACTCACTTTTTGCTGGTTGATCACTGGTTTCCTCATTGTCTGAATCCTCTTTCTTTTTCTTTTCTTTCAATGGTGGTTTTTGCCTGGCCTCCTCCTCCTCATCAGAATCCTTCAACTCCTCATCTTCATCGCTATCCATCATGTTCTCTTTCTTCTTCGTTTTCCTTTTCTTGTCATTGTCCTCTTCTTTTTTGCCCCGTCTCTTATTTTGTGGTTTTCTTTTAATGTTCTTTTTCTCTTGCTCCTCCTCACTTTCTTCACCCGTGTCTTTATCACTTCCAGCTTCTTCCTCTTTTTGCCCTCGCTCGTTCATAGCCTTCTCTATTCCAGAGTCAGGGGAATCTGGAAAAGAGAGATTATAAAGTTACTTACACAACATCCAATGAGGAAATAAAACGAGGACAAACTCCACAAGTACTACACAGATACCTGGAGAAGACTCCTCCAGCCGTGATCTCTTTGTCTTTCCCACCGTTTTATTCTCTTCATCCTCACCATCATCATTGTCATCATCCCCCCTTTTCCTTTTGTTCTGGCTCTTTGACGGATTCACACATTTAATAAGAGGCTCATCATCACTGCTGTCCTGAAAAGATAGATTACCTTTACTAAACCTCAACTTCCAAATGTTACTGACAAATCGCAGTGTTGATGTACACCATATCATCAGACAAGCTTATGTTATTTTCTCTTTTGGGGTGTTTGGAAAGCTCAAAACATTTGGCCAAGCGTTGTGGTTGATACACTTACAATTAGATATTGAAAAGTGCATACTATGGTTCAAACTGTGTCCATCTTCATTCCCAATCCCAAATAAACGTAAAAGCATCTTTAACTGATTTAAGGAATGTAACTGTCAATAAGTTGTGTTTATTATGTGTTTTCACTCAGATTTTAGAAGAGATTATCAAAGTAACGTTGGATTTAAAAAGTTTGCAGATCAGAGGCGGCAACGAGACATTGCGTTAGCTGCCGTGCTCGCTGTTTGGTCAGCTGTGCTAGCATTCAGTCGTGATTCTGACGTAATTGTCGCGCCCATGCATTTTATACTGCCCGCGAACTTGTCAGTATTTGCATCCTTCGCGTCAATATTTTTTTACTTAGGCTAGAGTTAGTGGTTTTGTGATATTGAAATTGGTGACAAGAATAATGAAATTTTGATATCATAAAAAACTCATTTAAACTACAATATGTAAAAAAAATATATATATAATTTTTTTTTTAAATCACTGCTAGGGATCGCTAACTTCTTACAATAACAATGGCGTAGGTTGATGACGCAGTGATAAGAGGAATGATGGAACCTGTTGCCATGCTGATGGATCCAATTATGTTTATGAATAAGTGAAAACATTCTTGTTTTTTAACATGACTGGTATGAAGTAGGGCACGATTGCTAATAAGAGACAGATATCACACACGAGTCCCACAGATATGAAGGAATAAGAACATTTAATCCTACCGAACTACCCGCAAGTGCTAAATTACTCGCACAGCAGGTCAGTTTATTTGATAAATTAAAATTGTGAGGTAACTCAGCACCGTTTCACTTAGTGTATCTATCATACTAAACTGCATTTGAGTGAGTTGAAAGTTATGGTATTCTTTGTTAGTTTGCTTGGCATTTGAGACATTTCATGAGACATTTCAACATTTCATCTTGAGCTATATTGATTTGTTTTATGTTGATTTGGCGTCTCTGTCAAGTCCAAGTTAGTCGCTGCATCTAAAATGTTTTGTAATGTTACAATTCATTCCTGTCCATGAAAAATTAATCTCCGATCAATTTTAACCACTTTATGGGCACTTTTCACAAAAAATTGCCATGCTCAAAGACCTCAACTCTGGAAAAAAAAGTGCAACACTCACTCATGTTAAACATGAGTAGAACATTATTTCTTTAGAAACAATGATTATTTCACAACTCCAATTTGTTCTGGGACTTTCTGTAAAGTGTGTTGGAGTTAAAGTTTAATAATCAATAATCAAAGGGTGGAGCTTAACAATGGGTCGTTTTGAGACAGATGCATGATGGTAAGATCATCAGTCTCTTCCTCACCTCAGTCACCTGCATCTTCAAAAGTTCCTCCTCGACTATTTTCTTCATCAACTGTCTGTCCTTGGTGCTGAGTGACTCTCTACCCACCTTCTCCAGGTATCTCCTCCGCAAAATGCCTAAAGTCAATGTACTTGAATGGTGGAAGAGTAACAGTAAATTAGACATGCAAATGTATTTCTGATGGACCAATACAAATCCGTGCAAAATGTCACATGACATAACACCACATATTTTGTAAACAACAAAACAAAAGCACACGATCACTTAATAGTGGCTTGTCTTAGGACATGATTGGCATTTTTGTGCTGTCTATCTGTCAAACCGCTTCAGCGTACTATTGAACTAACTTACACAGGATTCCCTTCAGGCTTTAACGTAAGCTGCGTCACACATCATTGTAGTGTCCCTTGATCGTGTTTTTTTTTTTTTTTTACACGTTCAAAATAATACGCTTCTTCTGCGCTGTGACCTTCTTCATACAAGAATCCAACATAACCGTCCCTTATATCTTCCTAATCCGTTCCTTTTCCCTTGATATCACTCACTAGCTAGAAGCCGATGCATGCGTGCAACATGTCTCATTTAACGAGTTCATAATTCAGCCCTGACTTCCACATAACATAACGTTCTTTGATATGTAATGATGATAACCATTTTTGACAGCATTTCGCATTTCTTTCAACCCGCAGTTTACCTGAGATCCGTACACTTGTGCAGTTCTCTCACAACGAACTCTCGTATCACGTCCTCTTCTTTGGCCATGTTTTTTTTTTACACATTTGCGCCACTTTTTACACCACTGCGTACTGTGCGAGTGTGCGTACTTAGCGCGACACCTTGGCGCGCTTTGCTGTGCTCGGTTACGTTGCTTTACGTCATCACGCACAGTTTCCGACAGACGCGCTTACGCAGTATTTATAACAACATACGGTCAAAATGTTTCTTGTGTCCGCGTTACGATTCATGAATTCTCTTATAGATACGCTAACTAAAATATTTTAGGTTACAGAATTTATACGTCTTTAAAACTTAAACAGATACTTTTATGATTGATTTAGGGTTTTCTTGTAAATATTTGCATATTTATTATTACCTCTATCTGTTATGAATAGGTCATTTTGACACTCTACTATGATCGACTGTGTTTTTAAGGTGTAATTCTTTGGAATATTTGTTTAAGAAAAAAACAAAATAACTTCAAAACCACAAGGATTTTACCAAAAAGCATTTTTATTGAAAATGTTAATAGAATATTAATTCAATTTGATTAAAATTCCAAGTCAATATTTGGACGGCATTCCACATAACGTTACTAGTTTAATTGGCAGAATGAAGAGGTGTTTTTTGGTCTAGGACAGTGAGTGCATACATGTATGGCTTACATTGGTCAATAAAACATTGTTTTGTGAAGTTGTTTGTAACTTAGTGGAAACTACTGTCATCATGCCATTCGCCATCTTTGTCTAGAAATTATTTGGAATAAAATTATAACATTGTTTAGTGCTGGAAGTATTTCAATCCTACTGATGCGTCTAACCCATTGCTGTGTGTATTCAGTAATATCATGTTAGAAACAGTGATCATTTTCTTTTTAAACAATAACAATATTAGTTTTAGAAATATTGTTTAACATGCCCATGCAAATTGTACGTACCAAATTGTGAGGCACAGTTGTGTAAAATTATTTACTTAAGCTTTCTATTTGTCTTAAAAAAAAAAAATTATGTTTAAAACTGGATCCCTGCTATCAATGGCTGCAACAACAAGCTGCCCAAATTTGGTCAGTTTCCCAGAAGATCTGACAGTCCTATGCAACATGGCGCCCCCATGTACCTCTCATCATTCTTAACACCTCAAGTCAGCGTACATCACAGTTTACTATTAAACACTGAAAGATAAACTTTCACATGGCCCATACAAACAAATCAGAACCTTAAAAAAACACAACTTATGTCACATTGAAAATTCTGGACAATAAATTAAACGAATAATAAATTAACAAAAAATGAAAAAAGATAAAATGTAAATTTATCTCACAGAAAAATAAACAAAACTGTGCCACACTGTGGCAACTTCAGTATTATTTCTAAACTAGCCCCCACCCCTCCCATTTCAGTGCAGTATTAAACATACCAAAGTTGTTTTTCTTTTCTCAACCATTTTTCACATGCATGATTCAGCACATCTGTGTACCATTCTGATTCAGTCTTTGTAGACAGTCTGCTGTCCATGACCCCTTTCATCATGCATAATGTGCCTCCGAACATGGATACGCCTCACCCGCCTATCCCCACCCCCTACCCCCGCCCCTTCCTCCTCCGACTGACCCACACCTGGTGACGAGACGCCCCCTGACTCCAGCAGGGCCATGCCTCCCGAACCTCGCCCATTTTCATAGATCAAAATGTTGAGAGTCTCCTCAAAGATACGAGCTTCTGGAAACTCAACCTATGTGAACAGATGAAAAAAAATTAAGAGAAAAAAAACAAAACAGATATATGCACACAGATAAGGGAGTTTCATTCTCATTGCTCACTTTGGTCTGCTTCTTCTCAGTGGCATAAACAATGGAGGTGCAGCAGACTTCAGCAATCTTGCGCCCCTCGCCATAGAAAGACCAGCAGCATATCTCATCTCCCAACACATCTTTAATAAACAGCACTCTGCCATTGAAGCGTAGCCCCAGCTTATCGAACAGCTCGATGTTCTTCAGAAGGTTATCATCAGAGTTGCTGAGGGAATAAAGGTTCATTTTATATAGAAAAGGGCACCTCTCACTCACATTTAAGAAACTGGCATCAAACTTACATTGTATTCAAGCTATTCATTTTTACAATTCATGCATTCCCAGAAATCGAACCCACGGCCTTGGTTTTGCTAGTGCCATGCTCTACTGTTTGACATACAGGAACGGTTATGCGTTTTAAAATCATTTTGGATTTTTCTTACTGCTTCCTACAGTCACCAGGCATAATTACATGGTGTCATTGAGCTATATAATTTTTCCAAAAAATGAGGTGAGCGTATGACAACAATTATTCATTTAGAATAGGTGACTATAAGTCACATAATCACATTATGGTTCATATGCTTTCTGAAACGAGAAGGTGTTATGCTCAGAGAAAACATTGTTCTTTATGAAATAGCAGAAGGAGTGAGAATGAGGGCTGAATGTACCTGGTATAGGAGTATTTATTGTTCCCTCTGTTATTCTGCAGTTTCACCACAGGCTGCAATGAGGAAAAAATTATTCATGAAACAAAGACCACTTTTTTCCTCCATACTGTACGCAGCAGAAGGGTTTCATTTGGATCCTTAAAGGCCAGAATACACAACACCAGGAGTAAGAAAACATTTTTTTGAATTACTGAAAGTTTTCTGAAATGTTATGCTTAAATATAGAAAATTATGCATTTTCCAATTCAATAATGCTCTAATTTGCATACATTTCCAGAAAAGAAATGTGAACATTGGATAAAGCCAGGTTCAAAATTATTATTTTATTTATTTATTTATTTTGCCACATAAGAGTTAAAGGTTTTTATAGTGGGGATTTTGGCTTTCTTTTTTATCACTCTATAAATTAGAAAGTACTGTCAACAGTCAGAATAAAAATCAGCATGTTTTTAGGAATAAAATCATGTATAAATCAGGCAAATGATATATGAACAAACCCCTATGTCTTTCAAGTCCGTCTGACTGCCCATAATCTGCAGACTGGCTCAGACTTTTAGCAACAAGCATCGACTCAAAAGCATTATAGTGTATTCCAGCCCTAAGAGATCACATTTTTCATGTGTTGTTTTTTTGTCAGAGGAGAAGTAAATCTCACCTTCCTACAGGTGGCTATCATTTTCTGTTCCTCTTTGGCTGAAGTGATCATAGGAATGTGACAACCCCTGCAGACATCCCTGCGTTTCTGCATCAACAACAAAAAAGCCATAGTAAGTGTCAGCTGTCAAACACCTTCCTTGGCTCAAAGAAGCATTTCAATGCAGACATATGCTTCTTTGAGCCAACACTAAAGGGACAAACACAAGCCCCGTGGATCCTCGAACCTGTAATGTGGTGAGGCAGTGCTGTACAAGACCCTGGAGCCTGTAGTATTGCGCCTCTTTCAACACTTCCTCCAGCTCCCGTGTGCTCTCCGGCAAAGGAACTGTCCCGTCCCGCAGGAAGTTCAGTACCAGGGAAAAGTGTCTCCCACATCTGTCTAACACCACCCAGCCTTAAAAGATGAATGAACACACATTATATATACATCTGTTCTAGCAACTTTTTTAAAGAAATAAAGTGACAGTAAAGACGGTTGGTGAGCATAAAGGCCCGTTCACACCAAGAGCGATAACTATAAAGATGTAGTTCTAAAAAAAATGTTTTAAAAATAGTAGAATCCCCACCACAACTATAACAATAATTTAAGAATGATTAACTTTAAGAATGATTTTGTCCAGCTGATTGACAGCCTATCAGAATCCATTCTCCTTTAAGAGCTCGAGTCAACTAAACCGCAGCACGTACTTAAAATAGACAGAACAATATCATCCACTTGTGTGTGCATATAGTTATAGGTATCGTTCTTGGTTAAGATACTTCTTTCAAAATCACACAAAAACTCAAAAACACACTGCTTTTTCTTACCCTCAGAGTCAATGGAGACCTCAGTGCTCCCATCACAAATACTTCTGAGCAGACTGTCCTCCTTGCTGAGTGTCTGGACGGTGGTGTAGTGAAGAGTTCCCCCAACATTGAGCTTCACGTACTTACTCCCTGCCAGGCTCCTGTCAGCCTTTCCTTCCCCAACATGGCTGGAGAACGATGGGGCAGAACCGGACACAGTCACCACATTCCCACCAGACGAACCAGATGCCTCAGCAGACATCAGGGGAGTAGAAATCAAATACTGCTTATTTATTGCCTAAAAGTATAAAGAATACAAATCCAAAGCAGACAGAATTTCAAACTTGAATACTTCATAATTGCTTTATTCATCCAAGCCTGGAGGATTTTCTTACATCTATGGAACAAACAAGGAGAGTTTCTAAAGGATATTCTCGTTTCTGTTCATTTAAGGAAAAGGAAAATATAAGGAAAATGTGCCATTGGAGGGCACATTTTTCAGTGAATAGACTCTGTTCATATGATTTCAAAATGATCATGTGGCGTCAAAGGAATACAGCACACAAGTGGATATGGATCCTTTAATAATGGTTTTTAACATTTCGAAGCTTGACGGCCTAAGCCCTTCTAAATATAAAATGAATAAATGTTATTTAATTAAAGAGTAAATGAGTTACAATATCGTTTTTTTTTATCTATTTGTCAAAAATAGATAAACAATCTCTGGTGAGATGTACAAAAGACAAACAACTTTATGATAGCTAAATAAACCATATTCAAATATATGCATAAACACGGTGACATCATAACATTAAGTGTGCACACCTCATGATATGACAACAACCACTGAAACTATCTCAGAGCACATATAACAAAAACATACAGAAAGCAGCAGAAACATAATATCTGATACACAAAGCAATGCATTTATCATCTGCCAAAGAGCATCTGCTAATCGATCTCACTGGTCTAAAAACAAAAAGATAAGTGCATAACACCCGTTTAGCAATAGTCTGGAGGGTTGTTATTGTGAATATCTGTCCACTCCACTGGGGAGGCCACAGATGTGTTTCTGTACTGATATCAGAGGAAATGTACAGAATTAGGTCAACACATTGAGAAAGATCTTAACTCCAGCTGAGAGATCTCGCTAATCCTCGTCTAGACCACCCCAGATTTGTTTCCCCTCCATTCACTAGTCATTTACAACTTGACAACTGAAAGTTAAAAGCAAACACATGTACAGAATCTAGTAAGCATGATGTATGTGTCTTATTGATAAGCTTATTAGCTCTTGAGCTAGCTCTTGAACGAGCTGTCAACAAGCAAAACACTTACCGAGCTGGGTCCCCGCGATAAGGTGCACAAAATATAAAGTAATCGCTACGGACTGTTACATCTATAACAATAAACCTGAAATGTTTTTACAACAAATCATAATTTCCTCTGTTGTCTCGCAGCACGACTGTCCTCTTCCTCTTTCTAGCTTGTTGTGGGTTGACAATGGCTGCTGCTGCTCACCCTCGCGAGGAGTGTCTTTCGTTGACTGATTGGTCCAAATCAACGTCTGTCAGGGGAGTTAGCCCCGCCCCCTGCAACGGCCTACAGCGGAGCTGTTTGAATTGGGGTTATTTCTTTTATTAGGTCAATGTTTTCTTCTGTAACAGGACATTCTTTCAAGTTTTAAATCTTTAAGTCTTAAAAACGTGGATTATGTAAATGAGTCTAATTTGTGTAATACTCAATCTCTGTACGGTGAAGGGTATGTGATGATGTGGGGCTGGCCACGGGAACTTTATCAGGATGCATAGTATGCTGGATCCATGAAATAACTGGCCTTTAAAAATAAAAATCTGCCTTCCTCTATGTGAATTTTGCATAGGGGTGTCCTGACTTATGTCCCCTGTATTTGGAAGAACATTTATTTATTTACGATACATTATTCATTCACAAAGAAAATTGCTGTCCATCAAGGTTGGATTTTTCCTCATTTTTTTAAAATTAAGGCATTAAGATCAATTTCCAAAAGATTATGCTAAGCACTATATATATATATATATATATATATATATATATATACATGGGGAACATGGAATATATACAGACACAAAGTACTCATATTTCTTGCTATTAACAAATTTATTGATTATATATCAAGAAATGATAAATATAGTATAAATAAATTATATATAATATGTATATTTCTTACTTTAATATATAATAAAAACTATTTCTTATAGCAAGAAATATGTATTAGTATTATTAATCATAAAGATTCATTTATAAAAGACATGTTCACCATCCAACAGAGACTTTTATTTAATCTTAAATCTCAGCAAATTAATGTCTTCATGACAAGTATAATATGTTGATAAATAAATAACAATCAAGTAATACTATAATGCAACAAAGCCCTCCACAACATGGGCTCTGGTAATGGCACAGTGGAAAAGACGAAACTCACTGCATATTAACAACAAACCATGAGATAAATAATAAATAAAAAAATGCAATTTATAAAAAGCATTTCAATTCGATTACTGCATCACAGCAAGCAGTTTTTTTCTGTATATATTTTCCTCAACATAGTGCATATGCAACAACATCAACTCTGATAACAATGACAGTAAGTATAATTGATCATGAATCCTAAGCTGAAGCGGTAAAATATACAATCGTTGCGTGCCGTAAGCGAGAGGACATTCCGCTCCTCTGAAACATGGTCATTCAACATCAAGCAGAAATAGATTTTTAAGAAACAGTAAAGAACAATATGAAATGCTGGCATTGTCCTCATTTGTACATAATAATGTGAGAAATACTATGGCAACCAGTGAAATGTAAAGTGACGTCACATTTTGGGATGTATTTTGGCACGGAATCTGTTTTGTATACTCAATATTCAATCAAAATATTTACATTCAATATTTTCTTCTTATCATGTGCATGTATATGAATGTGTGGCCATGTATCTGTATACAAACATGAGAGTATAGTTTTTGTATTTTGGATTATATAGGTATATGTACTTATCTTTGTCTCACTTGTGTCAAAGTCTCTCTCATTCTTTCTCTACCCATCTCACTTTCTATTTCTCTTTCAATCCTTCACCACTTTACAGTCCTTAAGGCACCAAACCTTCTGTTACAAAACATGCCTGACTGTAGAAATCATACTTACAATATGTACTTACAGCAATTGTGTTGTTACCTTCTCTACTTCAGTACTTTGATGCCAATAAACATACACACATATGTAAACAAGCTAACATACAGAGCACACACACACTTGTTCAGCACATACATCAGTGAAACGGCAAAGAGAGAGGAGAGAGAGACTGTGAAAAGTGAGATTTATGTGTTGTAATTAATGGAATAAAACAAATAATTGTCTGGCGGAGAGAGAGAGAGAAAAATAACAGTATCCTTCCTTTTCTTCTCCTTTTCAATTTGGATTCATTTGAAGACTCGTCTCAGATGGACACCTCATACTCTCGCGTGTCCTACAGTGAGAGAGAGGAAAAAACAAATACACTTTACCAGCATATATAATATAATATAATATAATATAATATAATATAATATAATATAATATAATATAATATATAATGGTGGTATTTATCCACATTTTTTCAAATTAGGATTTATGAATGAACTCATTAAGAACTCATTAACCAATATATTGACACTAAATACAACAACAACAAAATAAAACGTCCTAATTTATAACTGAAACTAAAACAGCAACATCTACAAAAGCTTATAAAATTTGGGGGTCAGTAAGATTTTTATTTTTATTTTTAAGAAATGAATATTTGTATCCAACAAGGATGCATTAAATAGATTAAAAGTGACAGTAAAGACATTCATAATGTTACAAAAGATTTCTATTTCAATAAATACTGTCCTTGAAATTTCTATTCATCAAAGAATCCTGAGAAAAAAATGTACCATGGTTTCCACAAAAATATTAACCAGCACAACTGTTTTCAACATTAATAATTATAAGAAATGTTTCTTGAGTACCAAATCATCTGAAAATTCAGGTTTGGCATCAAATCAATAAATTACATTTGAATTTTTGTTTAATAGTTAACTACATCTATAAAAATAGAAAAAAATTTAATAATATTTCACAAAACTTGACTGATCAAAATAAGATACTTACAATACATGTTCTTCACATAAAATATGATAGAGAATGCTGTGCTGTGACTTCTGCTCAGAGACTCAAATGAATCAGTGAGTCATTTAAATTATACCGACCAAACCGATTGTCTACTACAATGAACTTTAGGCTTCCCAAGATTAGATACATGTGATCAAACATAGCAAACACACTGCAATTCCTTAAAGCTACACTGTGTGATTTTTACCCCCATCTAGCAGTGAAAAGGTATATGACCATCCAGGGAATATTAGTTTCTGTTCCTCTCAATTCCGATTTCGTTTTAACTCCTACGGTGGCCAGTGTAGTCCAAGATTAACATGGCTTCCAGTTCGACCTCGTCCATGAGTGTTAACTCAAACGTAAACGCGAAAGACGAAGCTTGAATTAACGGGTATGTCCCTCTTTGGCTAATGTACTTTCAAGATGGAGGGGCAACATGGCAACCGACATTAAAACCCCTTACCCGTATGTATTTTCAAATGCATATTATACTCTCACGAGAATATTTTATTACTTGAACGAAGTAAATATACATTAATGAGCACATATATTTTTGAAAGAACCAAGTGTTTTTAACTAAGAATAAACTAAAAGACTTACACAGTGTAGCTTTTTTAAGGGAATATGCATGAACATGCATTGGATTTGGTATTCAATTGTACACCCTAACAGTTAACAAGTACAAATTCCACTTGGTTGTGAGCATCTTACCCCTGCCTCATAGAGAGGGTTGTTAAAGTCAGACTCCACTGTAATGGGGCTGTAGGAGTGGGTGTGAGATAGAGACTTCCAGAACATCGGTTTCCACTGCCACCTACACACACTGAGACAGCGAGAGGTGTTAGCACAGAAGAGATAAATAAGAAAGCAGCTGTGAAGCTTTTGACAATATTCAGTGAAAATAACTGAATTTTAAAGCCAAAATAGCACTTACATGCCATTTTTCTTGGGTAACGTGAGTTATTTAAGATTGAATTGGATAAGGAAATCATGAAAAGTGGCTGTTTTATGCCAGAAAAAAATCCATACCTTTCTTTTATTTACTTATTTATTTAGCAATTTCCAGCCAACACTTCATGAAAGATTGCAGAGAAAATGCTCAATAATAAATAATAAATGTATGAATCAAAACATGTTCAAACGAACGTTCAAAGCAAAAGCATTTAAAAACTCAAGCCTCCTAAACTTACTTGGTGTAGTACATGTATATTCCACCGATTAGAAGGATGACCAGAATAATTGGCAGGATGATAGCCAATGCAATGTTCTCACTCAGCATTTGATGAGACGCCTCTAAAGACTGAGAAACTGAAAAGAGGAAAGTTGATAGCATGGACATCATTACATGACAAAGTGGGCCAGATTAGCAAAGCAATATGAATATCACTGATACAATGATAATAAAAGTTACCCTCTAATTTATGATCGTCCAGTAGCCCTTCATAGGCCACTAAAAAAAAATAAAACGTGACTTTAATTTCTTCAGATAAAAATGGTGACTCAATGTATTGGACTAGATCACATTCGCATACCTTTACAGAAGGGTGGTGGGCTATTCCACTGTGAGGGGTGTCCTGGGACACAGTTGATGATGACTTCCCCAATGAGCTCATAGCCCTCATAGCAGAAGAAACGTAGCGTCTCACCTGCCTGGTAACTGTGCTTGTACAGTGTCTGGTAGCCATTGTCCGGCACACCCGGGTTTGGGCATGGGTCATATTTTACTGATTAGCAGAAAAATAGCAGGCAGTATTTTTGATTGATGGTTTATCGGTTTGTACAATCTTCATTGTACTTGGGCTGAGATATCAAAAGTTTGGGGTCGGTACGTTTTTGTTAAAGGTGTCATGCCATCAGAAATTAAATTTGCCTTGATCTTTTGACACAAAAGAAGTCTTGGTACCATTTTCGAGCTTATAACTTCCTCCTTGTTATAAACAAAGCATTTATTTAATCAATCTCCGAAAACAGCTCTTTTGGATAATGGGTGACGTCACACGGACAAATGCATTAGCATATGCCTGCCTTTATAGCAAGACGTCAACAAACAGTTTTACATCATCGCACCAAAGGTCAAAAGCAAACATCACGTCAAAACCCATTATAATCACTGACGCTGTCTACGCTGGATACAGTTATACAGATGCCTATACTCCACGAGCTCAAGTCTGTTGAAAAGAGGATAAATAGAAGCGTAAAGGAATGTTGGCTTTGATGCGTCCTGTTTAAACAGCTTATTTGTGTCTCTGTACAGACTTCAGAAGAGAATTTCTCAGAGAGAAGTGGATGGTTTATTTTTAATGGTTATTTTTTTATCGTGTTGGAGGATAATATGTTTGTTCAAAGACTTTTCAAAGAGATTTTTTAAAATCAATGTTTTATTTAGTTACAGTGTAATGGAGAGTTCTTAAAGAAACTTTAGTTGACGGATGAAGCAGCCAGCTGTATTGGATCTGATAGCAGCTGCACTACAAACCTTCAGTAAACTATTTCATGATGCTTTGATTGTAAATTAAGGTTTTATATGGTTAATGTTTTCAAAACACTTACTCACATGCAGCAGCAAGGGGGCGTTGATAGTGTTTGCTGTGCAGTGGTGTTAGCCAATCATAACAGTGACCGTTTACTGACCAGCCTTAAAGGAACCACCTTGTCATGACACCTTTGAAAGTCTCTTATTCTCACCTAGGCTGCATTTATTTGATAAAAAAATTAAAAAAATATAATATTAGGAAATATTGTTAGCATTTTAAAAAAACTGATTTCTCTTTAAATATATTTAAAATGTAATTTATAACTTTGATATCAAAGCTGAATTTTCATCATCATTACTCCAGTCTTCAGTATCAAAAGATCCTTCAGAATCATTCATCTAATATGATGATTGCTGCTCAAAAAACATTTATCATCATTATCAATGTTGAAAACAGTTGTGCTGCTTAATAGAGTATTTTTTGTGGAAACCATGTTATATTCTTTGAAGAACAGAAAGTTCAAGCAGCATTTATTTTAAATAACAATTGTTTATTTACATTGTAAATATCTTTACTGTCACTATTGATCAATTTGATGGATCCTTGCTGAATAAAGGTATTTATTAAAAAAAATCTTACTGACCCCAAACCTTTGAACAGTACTATATGATTTAATAATTTATCATAATTAATAAGACTTTAGATAGATTACAATCTTTAATCAGGATTATTTTGTTACTTATTGTTTTTTTGTTTTGTTTCTTATTTTAATTTCATTCAATGTATTTAACCATATGCATGTATGCATTCATTATCACAACCTTAAATATTAATAACAATCCATTTCAAATTATACAGAATCAAATCCATCACAAAAGATTTAAAAAAAATTGAATGACAATCAATTTTTCCACGACCAGATCCGTCACACACTTTACTTACTAACATGTACTCACAGACACACTTTGGGCTGCGGTCACTCCATTTGGGCATGCCGGTGTCTCTGCCATGGCAGGAGATCTGGCTCGGGCCTTCCAGCTGATAACCTTGGTTACATGTGAAGCGTACCACAGTTCCCACAGCAAAACCAGATTCTGGATGTACTGAGCGTGCTCCATTGACCACTTCTCCTGGGTCAGGGCACTGCTGGACTGGAGGCACATCAAAGCCAGGAGAAAAAGAGCGTGTGTACAATATTAATCGATTAATTAATTATCCTTATTATTAAGTATTACAAAGTGTTTTCTAATCATAAATATATATATATATATAACTCGGCTCACTTTTCACACAGGTGGGCGGGTTGTTGCTCCAGGAGAGATCCCATTGACAGGTGATGATGTCAGATCCAACAATGTCATAACCAGGCTGACACTGATAGGTTAACACACTGCCTCTCACCAGAGATGGGTGGGAGGAGCTGCTCCAGCCAAACTCAATTTGCGGAAGGGCAGGACATGTGTCATTTGGTTCCACCTCTGCAAGAAATGAAAGGAAGTGACATCACAGCAATCAGTAACACAAAACAAATGAAAAAGTCACAACCCTTTTGATGTAGTTACCTCTGTAGTGAATGAGGAAGCCTTGGCTCAGTATAAACGTAGAGTCGTCGGGATCGCTCTGAAACTGAATGGTGACCTCTGAACCTCCTGATACAACCCTGAACCTCTCTCTAGAGCCCAAGTACTGACCAATCACATGTGACATCAGATCATGACCATCGAATAGAGTGAGAATGTCGTTATGGCGAATGTTCAAACTGCAAGCAAAAGAGAGGGAAATAGAATTAAACCATAAATAGATTTAAACACAAACTGGCACAATCAAATAGATATACTACTTACATTTGTACATCCAATTCGATGCGTTTGTCCTCACTGACATGTATTTGCCACACACAGTCCTGCCCTTTAGAGTAGCTCTGTGGCCAGTCAGGAGACAGCACTGTTCCCACTGTGTCCGTGAGCTCCCCGCCACACAGAGCTAACAAGAGGAGAAATGTTATTAGAATAGCTTTCATATTATCGGGCCAGAGGGATTAGATGAGATGAAGCCCCCTTGGAGCCCCATAATAGGTAAAATCTGAGACTGTTTTGACATTTTCTAAATGTACTTAGAATGATGATCTTTGAATTAGAATCACTTTAATTTTACAAGGATTGTTTTCTTCGTAATTGTGTTAATCAATGGGTTGACAGTTCTAATGATGATCAACATTGTGCAATTTGTTTTTGAAAGAAGGTTATTTTGTCACCAAGGTTACTTGATCAGAAATACAGTAAAAGTAATATTGTGAAATATTATTACAATTTATATTTTTGAAATGTAATTTATTCCTTTGAGTGCTACTTAATACTATGGTGGAAATCATACATTTTTCAGGATTTTTGATGAATAAAAAGGTCAAAAAGACCGAGAATTATTTGATGGCAACGTAAAAGTCTTTACTGTCACTTTTGATAAATTTAATGCTTCCTTGTTGAAAACTAAAAAACGTAATCTTACTTACCCCAAACTTTTGGATGGTAGTGTACAGATGCTTTACAGGTATGTTTTGTGTCAAATATGAGGTTATATATAATGTTATACCTCTACAGACAGGTTCACTCTCGTTCCAGTGAGGGTCATTGGGGTCAACACACTCCATAACTCCTGATCCCTGCTCCATGACGAAACCAGGAGAGCACGAGAAGGTTACTATAGTACCCAGAGGGAAGGTGATGTCGCTGCTGCTGAAATTCCCATGAGGCAGGTAAGGTTCATAACAGTGTTCCCCATCAAAGGCTGAAAGAGATGTTATTAAGTGAGAGTGAAAGTAGAACCCAGACATGAGGGTACAAAATTGTAATTTTGAGTTACTTCTTTTTCCTGAAATTAGTGTGACATCACAATAAGCAATTGTATTCGGCATTCTTTAAACAAGTATCTGTTAAGAATTATATACATTTAAAAAGTTTTTTGTGTTAATGAAAATGATCAAGTAAATACGGGTTTATATGGCTTAAAGTGATGAAATATACTTATGCTTCGTTTACACTGGCACAAAAAATCCAATCTTTTCCTCACATCTGACACAGATGGGAATTTGTTGCACACGTGTAAACAAAAAAATCTGCACAAGATCCGTTTTTACCGCATCCGATCCAAATGTGTTTTTAAATTTAGATACATATCCGATATCTATTATCTAGGCATCCAACCTACATCTAAACATGCACATCTGACTCCCTTTAAATTCCAACCCACAACAAGCCGAGGACGACACATTTATTCACAAAGATAGCTTTTTAATGTTGTATAATTCATGAGGCAGATGTGGTGTTATGCACTCGCTCACAGTTTTTTATTGAGGTGGGTATGTTATTTTTTGTAAAGAAAAGGCATTGCGCAAACACAGAAACATTCAGGAGCTGGTTTTCAACCTCTGCCTGTGACTTTTATCAATAAAACAGCTTCACTACTGAAAGCTAAATTATATTTCTCAGCAATGAGGTGATAACTTCACTCGCTGTAATTAAACCAACAAGCTTCAGTATTAGATTACTTACTCGTGCGTGCACTCTCTCTCTGGTTAATTCATTTAAATTAATTTAAAAATATCACAGGGCTACTTTATTTCACTTCAGAATTCTAGATCTGAGCTGTAGATAAATGAACATTTCTCATTCATGAGTCATAACAGCTGTTATATTGTCCATGCTGGCAAATAATCATGACCACCCAACATGAATTATATAAATAATTTTGATAGCACGGCCGTACAAAACCAGGGTCTACCATGTGCATAGTAAAACGATCACTGAAAATCATTTTGGGTGGGAATTAATGTAAACGCAGACATTGGATACCAGTCCTGTCTATGGTGAATGTAAACAGGCGAGCCAAAAAATCAGATACTTGCAATGTAAATGCAGCCTTAGACTCTAAAGCTATTTTGTTGAATGTAAAACAGGTTGTCTTACCCTCATAGCGGAGTGCCAGCAACAGTGGGATGGAGGAGGAATCTGCTGTGAGCTCCACATAGAGACACATTCCCTCGCTCACAAAGCCTCGTTCTGGAACGTCATCCAGATCCGAGTCGAAGAGGAGCGGAGCTGTAGAGCTATTCCCACTGCGCACAATCAGCCTAGGAAAAGGAGGAGCGTGGAAAAGGAACGAAAACTACATTAGGAAAGGTGTGACATTAAGAGAATGAAATGATTCTGGAAGAATCACGATCATGGCAGGTTGTGCAGGAAGAAGAGGCATATCTCGGATGTTCGTTTATCAGCAGCAAACTAAAATGTTAAAAATAGTCTAGTCTAAAATGTAAAAACAGGTTTAAAATAGTGTGCTCATTTAAATGAACTGGTTCAAACAAGATTAAATGATTCACTGATTCTTTTATAAAAGAATAAACTCCCTCCACAGCATTCTAGTCAACTTTTTTGTAATGAAATAAAAATTTAGACAATAATACTGCCATTTATGTTTTCAATTCAGTAATATACACTACCGTTCAAAAGTTTGGAATTTGTAAAGATTTTTTTCATGTTTTTACTACTTTGAATCATGAGTAGTTTTAAAGTGGCTTCTCCAACACTGATAGAGATATAAGATCAGTAACTTAATACATGAGTGAGCAAGACATGAACTCTTACTTGTCATTGTCTTCATCAAGAGCCACCCTCTCAAAATGAAGGTGGAGCCTGTGGCCTTCCTTGGCTTCCAGCAGCCAATGACAGCTCAGGTTGCTACCGCTGCTATGGTTATTTGCAGAGGGGAGGGTTGGAGAGAGGATGCGGCCAACGGTAGCATTTCTAATCCATCCTCCACAAGATACAGCTTTAATATACAAAAACACATGTGAATGATTATACACAAGGCAATAAATGGAGGTGTCTTGAAGCCACTGTAGATAAATACGTAAATAACTGATTGGGGAACACATGCAACCCACCCACACACTGGGGCTCTGAGGTACTCCATCTGGGTTGGGTGGAGTTCAAACAGGTTGCAACCTCGTGACCCCTGACCTCAAATCCTGGATCACAATGGAAGTGAGCCTGACCACCAGGATGGATATCAGTTACAGTCACTCCACCGGCCTCAGGGGAGAGGGGGAATGAGCAGGACAGGAGGAACGCTGGAATGGATGTTTAAAAGATTAATGAATTCTGTCATTCATGTCATGTCAAAACAGACAAATTACAATTCAATTACCGTACAGTTTAAAAGTTTTAGGGTGAGAAATATAAAGAAATTAAACTTTTATTCAGCAAGGATGCATTAAGGATAAGGATAAACTTTTTTAATCCCACAATGGAGAAATTCCTGTGTTACAGCAGCTCAAAAATATACACAAGCAGCTCGTAAAACCCAAAAATATAGGGAATGGAAAATTCGAAAAGGATAGAGTAAAATTAGTTAAACCAACTGTATTTTCACAATAACCAACCTTATGTAAAAAAAAAACTATCTATAAACACAAATATACAAATAAATTTGTGAATGGATAAAGGTAACATATTGCACAGTTGGAGGTGACACAAAGTAATAAATAATAAATAGGTAAAGAAATATACATAGTGCAAAATATTGTCCAGTACTACTCAAAGTTCAGCAGCAGCTAACAGTGCAGCATTATGATGTTGCATTAAAGAGTCTAACTGCTACTGGGATGAAGGACCTACGAAAGCGCTCCTTCTTGCACTTATGGTGCAAGTGATAGGGTTATAATGTGTAATGTTACTAAAGATCTCTGAAACACTTTATAATAAGGTTCCATCATTCCATTAATTATTATAAAGAATGATTTCTGAAGGATCAGGTGACTGAGTAATGCTGAAAATTCGGATTTGACATCACAGGAATAAATTTCATATTATAATATATATTGAAATATAAAACAGACATTTTAAGAATGGTTGTAATGATATTTCACAATATCATTTTTTTATTGTATTTATATTCAAATAAACTGCGATCATGGCATTTCAACTTGTAAAAAGCATCCACAACCTCATAATTACAACTCAAATTTTGCTGCAGATTCATTTAGGCATTGATAGTGTTGCCATAGAAATGCATAATTTCCGAGGATGTGAACAGGTTAGAATAGGATGCTAAAAGTACGGTAATTACGACATGTTGTGTTTTCAGCATAAATGCAGCCCAGGAGACTTCTTTCCAAAACATAAAAAAATGTACATACCCCAAACTTTTGAACAGTAGTTAAAAGAAAAATGAATACCTTGATAATGAAAGCTGAAAACACCATGATTGGCTTGCTTCAGGCTCTTATAGTGGATCTGCACTTGATTGGTTGAGCTTCGAATCACCTGACCTTCGCTCATTAGTGTCTCATTGGCCAAAAGCTGTGGAGCTGTCCCACCCAGCTCCAGAATGGTAAGTGACTCCTCCTTGGACAAGTTTACTTTCTTTACCTTTAAGACAGACAGATGGTGTTACCATAACAACATCTAATGATGTCATTCCCCAAGATTGTATCAAGGGCAAAGCTTCCAGAACTCATTAAAATGACATCCACCATGCAAATGCCAACGAGATCCATCAGCTGTGTTAACAGGCAGTAACCATATTGACCCACAGAGAGACTAAATGAGGGTAAAATGGAAACCTGGCTAACGCTGATGCTATCACACCTGTATTTCAACCCCATATCCAGGAAACACAGTGATGCTGTAGGTGCACTCCAGTGGGGAAAACAGAGACGAGGAGGAGAGCGGATCAGGGGACTCGACTATTCCCTCCGTTCCTGAGAGGCTGGCATTGCATTGAACTTGAGAGAGACAGTTTTAAAGTCAACATAAATTCATTTAGAAATCATTTGAATGTCATTTTGAGGGACATAATCTGTGAAGTTTTCATAGTGAAAATGATTTGATGTCTTCAACTATATGCGGTATTGTTGGTTATGATACCTGGGGTGTGCACTGTTGTTATTGTTGTTGTAGTAATTAGAGTAGTTGTGGTCTCTTCTTCAGCTGGTGGTGATGTCACGGCGCTCCCAAAACCTGATTGGCCTGCATGAGGTGAAGCTGATGAGGTCACTGCAGTAGTGAGGATTCCTGGTGACATCACTGTGGAGGCGGGTTCTGATTCTCTGATGGACGGGATGGCCTGGGTCGGGTTAGTAGTTGTACCTGTGAGTTAAATCACACATTTAGATGAACTGGTTCGTTATTGAAATGATGCAGTTTGCTGTGTTCGTTTTAGGAAAGACTGACCTCTGCTATTAGGGGTGTGGCCCAGGTACTCCTTACTCAGTAGTGCAGCATGGAGGAGTTCTCCCAAGGGGCGGGGACTAGAGGTCATGGTGGGAGGAGCCTCAGTGCCTGATGTCCCTAATGATGCACCTGAAAAGACCACGGAACTATCAGACTTAGTTTATTTAAGATAAAGTGATCGGCATGTACTATGCACATTCACCTTGCATTAATAGTTAAACATACTAAAGCACTCACACAAGTATGTACACATTACCTGAAGTCAGATGCAGCAGTGTGACAGACAGTGTCACAGCAAAAACTGTGGACACCATTATTTAATATGAGAGGAGAGCCTGGGTGCAAGCAAACGAGAGAGAAAAAAGAAGTAGTAAGAGGTATAGAAGAAAAAAATGGAAATATCAAAGTTAAGGAAGACATATTTATCATAAAGGACACATTAAATCAAAGTGTTTTGTGACTTTAATTTCCTGTCTGTAAGATTTGAAGTCATCTATAGGTACTCCTAAAAGTGGAAATGCATAAAAATTTTACTCTCCTGACTCTCCGATGATTAACGATATTACAAAGATTTCAATCTCAAATAAATACTGTTCTTTTGAACTTTCTATTTATCAAAGTATCCTGAAAAATGTAGATTTCACGACTCACGATTTCCAAAGAAATATTAAGCACCAAAACTGTTTTCAACATTGATAATAAGAAATGTTTCTTGAGCAGCAAATCGCCATTTTAGAATTATTTCTGAAGGATCATGTTGACATTACAGGAATAAATTACATTTTAAAAAATATTTAAATAGAAAGGTTATTTTAAATTGTAATAATATTCCACAGGAATAAATTACATTTTAATATTAAAATAGAAAAGTTATTTTAAATTGTAATACTATTTCACAGGAATAAATTACATTTTAATATATATTAAAATAGAAAAGTTATTTTAAATTGTAATAATATTTTACCGTTTTACTACATTTTAATCAAATAAATGCATCTTTGGTGAGAATTACAGGATTTCAAAAACATAAGTCATCCCATACTAGCAATTTCTTTCCAATCAGCTCAGTGTTGAGAATGAAAATGTCCCTCCCCATATCCTACCTGAAACACACTATTAAAGCCTGGTTCATAACCGTCACATTAACCAAAGTTTAGCTATTGCTTTATAAGACCCACCTAAACTTCCTTTAAACAGAAAATACAGGAACACTAGAAAGAAAACTGTAAGTCAAAGAACTTTTATGTCTGAAATGTAAAATAAATTATGACATTGACATGTCGCAAAAATTAATAGGTTTAAAATAAAAAAACGGCATATAATGCGTCATCTCGTAAAATATTCCCTCAAAGTCATTGGTGCCACTGCTTTTGCCATTTATCAGATCTTATTATGGCCCCGCTGTGGCCCTCGAGGCTTGAAAGTGCACGAGACATATGGCCCTTGACGTGCCTACGTTCAGTGATCAATGATGTCACCGCTAAGGCAGGTAGCAGAGAGAAGGTCTGGGCTTTAGTGGCCCAGTCACCAACATGAGCCTCATTTGGTATTTACCGCACACACCGACGCTATATATATATAGCCTATAGTTCATAATACAGATTGAGATGAAAACATGTTGAGGCTCGTCATTAGATTATAATACCCACACAACAAAAATGATGCCCACGATCAAATATGCTGGCAGATGATATTGCTGACACTGCGGGCAGAAGCGTTCAGATAATTTATTCAGACGCTATTCAAAAACATTTCCTTTTATCCTTTCCTATGACGCAAGACGCCCATTCCCCCCAAATAAAGCATTAGCAAGCCGTCTAGACGAAAAAAAACAAAGAAAAAAATCTAACGAAAAGCAATACTGGTTCAATATAAATGGTTTACAATGATTTCATGAACACATCCATTGCATCTTCATGCAGCTGAGGGTCGCGCGACATAACAAGCTCGCGAAAACACCAGAGGGAAACAAAACATACGCACCCGCAATACGCAGTTTCGCTTTTTTTATTCGTCAGAATGAATCCACTAGGTTTCTTCTCTTGTCCTGGTGATTCTTTGAATGTTTCGTATGTTTCCCCCCCAGCACCGTTCTCGCTGCTGCGTTTCTAGCGTGATCCTCCGTCTCTCGCTCCTCCACCCCTCCAGAATACCACAACTGGCGCTGCACGTCAAAGGGATTTTAAAGAATCATTAGAACGCTCCCGAACGCTGTCAAACACGGGTGTTCCATTCGATCCCTGAGAGAAGACAGTAACGATTTTGACCCAAGGAAAAGAAAATAGTTTGCCTTTGTTCTTGATTGTATTTTTTCAGTCGTTTATTTTTGTCCGTTTAGGCCTATAGCAGGATAGCAGGTGAGTGGAACGAACATAGATGGCAGCAGTTCCTACCCGTATGGTTGGCGCGTTGACTGTCAATTAGTGAAGTCCGAATCGGTTCGTTTTAATGAACCGTTTCACAAATCCGTTCTGTACGATTCACCCACGGACTGAGCGGGCCCGAGGACTTTTCGAGACAACAACAGTCTCACTGACACGGTTTATTACGTGGCCGTCCTTTAATTAGGGATAGGCATCATCATCATCACAAATATTCAATGAATAATGAAAAGTGTGCGGACCAAATATTTTAAAACGCCTTTATTTTTAAATCACATGGACCATGCAGAAAAAAATAAATCAGATGTATTTTTTTTAAGTAACAATATAACAACAAGGTTCAAAAACAGTGTTTCTGGTAGATAGCCTATAGGCTACATATGAGAGAGAGAAATTGGTGAAAATTGTCTGAATTCTGTGATAAATCGTGATAAAGCAGAAATAAAATTTCTCACAATCCCCATATTTCATTTGAAAATAGGAATTTGGCCATTTAAGCCTTGTTGACTTTGTCGTCTTAGAATTTGACTAGAAAACACGAAATTGTGGAAATCATGGAGAGTTGAAATATTAGTAGCCTAATTTGTGTTATGGGCTATGTGTCTGACTCTCAGGTCCATTAAAAAATTGCAAAAAGTTTGGGACAAAGGTTTACCACTGTGTCACATCACCTTTCCTTTTAATTGCACTTTGTAATCGTTTGGGAATTAGGGATTGTTGCAGTTTTGCAAGTGGAATTTTTGCAAAATTTTTGATACAAGACATCTGCATCGGTTTATTGGGGTTGGGAACCACTGGTTTAGTACCATTGACCACGTGATGATATAAAAATCACCGAACAGTTTTTGGATCCTGTTTAGTGTTCATTGAACACAACTGTTCGAAATAACCGATTCGCCACTATTAATCGGACTCCCTACTGTGGTGCTTGGTTGGTTTGAGGGTGTTTTTGTGTTCATCTCATTAGCGCCACACTGCGGTTGTACTGCAGTAGCGCAAGACGTAGACGGCGCTCTGCATAGGAGCTGTCCAGCGTCTCGGTGCTGAAACTTGCCCCGGTGGCTCTCGGCTAACAGCAAGAGGCTTGGTAGAATTTTAAAATACAGCTTTACAACCCAGCAAAGAGTGACACTCTGATTCCGATGCGTCAGTACATGGACAAAGGTAATAAAAAACATCTTCGGCCTGTTCCGTAAAGAAGGAGGAGTCGTTCTTCCATCCTTACGGAAGCATTGAATGCGGAATTTACTGTGTTTTCAGGGCTGCAGATAAACAGAGGAAGGGACGTGGTGAGAACGAAGGGGGAAAGAGAGACTGAGTAAGACGTGGAGAAGTGGTAAGCGAACACATACAGCATAGCTCATTTAAAGTGTCCGAATGGTAACTTGTAGCCTAACGTTCGGTAAATATCGGTTCTTTCCGTTGTCACGCTCTCTCCGGATATCCGTGTGAAATGTTTCAGCAACGTGAGTTCTGAGAACGAAAGCGACCACACAAACTGACTGCAGCAGGAATCATTATGCAATAAACCTGAGAGAGAAGCACTCTATATCTTCGAATGGATTCATATTAACACTTTACAATAAGGTCTCATTTATTCACATTAGATAATGCATTAACTAACATGAACTGTAACAATGAGCAAAACATTTGTTACAGTAGCCTATGTATTAATCTTTGTTAATAAAAATCCAGCTGTTCATTGTTCCTGTTAGTTCACAGTGCATTAACTAATGTTAACAAATACCACATTTGATTTTAATAATGTATTAGTAAATATTGGAATTACCATTAACTAAGATTAATAAATGTTGTAGAAGTAAAGTTAATTATTGTTAACCAGTGAAACCTTACTGTAAAGTGTTCATTACCTGTGATCAGCTGAATAATTATCCATAAACTTTACTCTTAAACACAGACAACAAGAATACTGATTATACAGACCGAAGAAAGTCATATGTATCAAGCACAAGTTCATGAATATCATATTGAATAACTGTATCCTTGTAGAATAAATGTATTAGTTTTTCTCTTGCTTTCGTTCTTTCTTGGTGAAGCTCACTCTCTCAGCATCATGTCCTGGTCTCTGGACTTGGTCCCGCTTCCCCCATGTGCGTTGCTAGGTGGTCCTCCCCTCAGCGGACTCCTTTGGACCGTCCTGCTCCTCTTCCTCTGGTACTGCTACCGCGTAGGTTCTGACCCACCATCCCACTCTGGAATGCTGAAAAGCAGCTCTGGCCGGTCCTCATTCTCTCGGTCATCCAGCCGTTCCCCGGTCAGCCCCATACACTCTGCCCCTAAAGCATCTGCGGCCATCACTATGGAGGGGGTGGAGGATGAGGAGGGAACGGAGAGCTACCTGACGCCGGTGTTGAGCCATGCCCCGTTCCCTTCCGACGCTTCAGCAGGAAGCAGGAAGTTGTATAGAGCACTACAGGAATATGCTAAGCGCTACAGTTGGGCCGGCATGGGGCGAATTCACAAGGGTCTGCGCAATCAGGTCAGAGATGGGACAGTAAAAAAAGTAGGATAACTTGAGGTTTATTTACAATTTCTTGAATATTTGTGTTGTAGCTTAACATTTATGTCACTGTTTGTCCATCAAGGCCAGGAACAATGATCGCCCATCTATTCAGAAGCCTCATCTTTTCTACCTCCCAGATGTTCCCAGCATACCTTTCTTTCCCAGGGATGCTCATCGTCATGACATTGAGGTTCTGGAGGCCAGTTATCCCAAAATCCTTGCTGAGTTTCAGACAGTGTACCAGAGGGGGATTGATACAAAGCTAGGGTGGAGCTACCCAGGACCAAAGGTGACTAAACGTAATAGTCTCAAGCAACTATTTCAGTTTATGTAGCAAATGTAGTAACAAAAGTTGCATCTGATTTTTAAACTTTCACAACTGAGTTGAGAAATTGACAATACCTTTTTAAATTGTAGATAGATAGAGAGATAGATATGTATCTCACAGAAGAAGAAAAATAACAGCAATTGGGTTTAAAAGAACATGAGGGAGCGAATTGACATTTTTAATTTTAGGTAAACAATTCACTTGTGTTCTGCTTCACGCTATTTCATCCGGCATGCTCATTCACCAAGAGTATTTCATTCTCTGGCTGTCCTTGTCAGGCTCTCTTAACATCTTCCAATCAATATCTGTACTGCACTGCTGTTAGGGAACTGCTTGCATTCAATTCATCATTCTCTCATAATAACCAGGCTTCAAAAATGCTGTGTCTGTTACAAAAGATTCCCAGCAGGTATATAAAGAAGGAAAATGTGTCGTGTGGATATGCATATATGATGAGCTCATGTATTCATCTCTCAGGGCCAGACAGTGTTCCCACTTTACACTGCTGGGGTGTGTGTTGTCAGTAACTGCCGTGCGTGTCCGTGTACATACCGAACCCTCCTCTCGCTCAGAACCTTCATCAGCAGTAACTCTCTGGGGTCCGCTGGCTTCTGGCTCCTGGGTCCAGGGGCCACACTGGGAGGAGCCTATGGCCCTACAAACACACGTCTGCGCTGCCATCTGGGTAAGTCACAACACTAAATCACAGAGAAAAACTTTTTGGCTAGATCCTCTTCTGTGGATTGCCCGTTAAAGGTTGTATCAGCGATTTCAGGCCCAAACAAAAATGATCACGTTCAACTAATCTTTCCTAACAAACCGCTAGCTGCCCGTCCAATAAGCAGGCAGTCAAAAAATGTGTCTCTGTAGACAGCCTAGGTTCTGAGATCTGCACACAAAAACAAATGGGTACAACCACCACTCAAAATCAAAATAAACAGTGTTCTAACCAATCACCGACAGAGGGTGTTTGTTTTTGCGCTCGTTCACGGCTCCTGCACGCGTAGTCGGAACTGAAGAATAAGCCAGTGTCTATCCCTTTGCTATCAACGGACCAGATGCATATAACATGGAAGAGGCAATCCCCAAGAAGAGAAGGAGGATTTTTTTCATCAAAGAAACAAATAATAATCGGGAAGGCTTTTGAACAGTGGAGAGAACTCAAAGAATTGAAAAATTTTAAATCGGACGCCGAGGTTGCACTGTTTCTTCTGAACAGGTCAGTATCTTCTAATGCTGACTTTTTTGTATGTGAACTGTGTGTGAATTTATAATTCTTTAAAAAATATGTGTGAAGCTCGACTAAACTTGGATAGCTCTAGCAAATATCAGATTGTTGGGATTTAGTGTGTCAATTTTTCATTGGGCAAGCTAACTTGGTTTGTTTGGGATCTCGCTTCAAACACAAACAGAAGTGAAGTCACCCACAATCGCTGATACAACCTTTAAAAATGGGCTAATGATATATATATATATATATATATGATATATATGAACGTGCGTGCGTGTGCTTGTGTGTGTTTGAAAAAATAATAATACACCAACATAATGTCAATGAAATTCCTCTCCATTGCAATTGCTCTGTCTCTGTGTCAGGTCTTCAGACGCCTGCTCAGTGTGAGCTGGTGGTGGGCGGGGAGCCTCAGTGTTGGTCAGAGGGACACTGCCTGCTTGTGGATGACTCCTTCCTGCATACCGTCTCACATAATGGTCAGAAAACTAAATCTTCTCAAAAAAGTCCTAGATAAAATAAGCCATGACCAAAGAAAAAAAAAACACTTTTTAAGTATGTTGCATTTTTGTAAAATTGGATTAGTTGAGTGTTACATAAGTAAAAATCTGAGAGGGCAAATGGATCGTTTTCAATGAGCATGATGCTTTTTCATTTGTGTCAACTGGGTCTCAGATGTTTCTCTTAAAAAAAAATTTCGATTAAAATCAAGAAATAAAACCAACACAAATTGTTATTGACATACACTACCATTCAAAAGTTTGGGTTTGTTCGTTTTTATGCTCGACAAGGCTGTAAATATAACCATTTAAAATAACTGGTTTTATTTTAAAATGTCATTTATTCCTGTGATGGAGAATGAATATTTATTTATTTTGTTATTAAAGGAGCTGTATGTAGGATTGTGGGCAAAACTGGTACTGCAATCAGTTTCAACATACTGTAGAGCGGTGTATCCCCTACCCCCTCCCCCTGACTCGAGGTTGCCAGATAGGCTGCAGGATCCAACATTTTTTTATCCCATACATTTGTAGCTGCAGCTGTGGTAACTAGAGCAGAGCTGGCAACCCGAATGCTGCAACACTACTGACTTCGTGATTGGTAGATCGGTGGAGGGTGGAGCATCAGAACAAAACACAACATGACATTTGAGGGCTGCAAATTCACTTATTAAATGACAATATCCTGGCCGGACTACTGTTGTCAGTGATACAAGTATTTGAAATGAACGTGATTTCTTAATGTCTAGTGACATATCAGGACCATTTTATGATTATTTGAAATACATTTCTTACATACAGCTCCTTTAAAAACAAGCCAAGCTCAGGTGAGACAAAGTAATGTAAAAGTATAACATAACGAATTACTTTCCATAAAAAGTAACAAAAATAGTTACTTTTTTAAAAACACAATATTGTGTAACACTGGTTGAGACAGTGACAGACAGGGACCTGTTTCAGAAAGGAGGTTAAGTGGAAACTCAGAGTATGTTTACCCTGAAATGAGGGGATTTCCGTTTCAGAATGGGAGGTATGTGGACTTCTTTTTGTCGGGTGCTGTTGCCATGGTGAATTATAATTTCGGAGATCCATTATCATGGCTTTTTATATTCGTGGTGCACTTGCTTAACTTGCTTTTTTTCTCAGGGTAAATAAAGTCAGAGTTCAAGTTTTAGAGAGGGTTGGTTGAACCTTCTTATTGAGACAGGCCCCTGGTCTCTTCTAAAGTAGAAATTTGAGACAAAGACACATGGCACATGAATTAAAAAAATCCTGCAATATTCCACACAAAAAAAAAGAAGAAGAATGTCAATTTTGATTTCATGGGGACTTTAAACTGTAAAAAAAAAAAAAAAAAAGATACTAGAGATCTCATATGTAAGCAACATTTTTTGTTTGTCCTCTAGGGGGGGCTGAAGATGGTCCCAGAGTTATCTTCAGTGTGGACCTGTGGCATCCTAATGTGGCTGCAGCGGAGAGACAGGCTCTAGACTACATCTTTGCCCCGGAGCAGTAATTGCCAGGATGCACTGGTCCAACCCACTTCATGTCGTAGCAAAATGACAAAAATGTTGTTTTAACGTTCGCAAAACATCTTTTGGTTTAGTTGAAAGTTCACACTGAGGATATTTATTATTTACTACCACTTATAGGATATTTACTACCACTTATTTATCGTGTCTCTGTTCAACCGTAACCTTTTGAAATGTTTTAGTCAAAGTAGTTCAGTCAGAACTGCTGAACTTTTGAGCCCTGAGCACACAGATACTGTGATGACATGCGAACAATTTTCAAACTTCATATCTACATTTAACTCGTGCCTGTCTTTATAATCCCACACTCCTGTTCTATCGTTTTTGTGCCTGATTTCTTATCCTGACCTCTCTGATGTATACTGTGATACATGGTTCTCCGTAAATACTGTACACGCGAATCACAGCTATGCTATGAATCTGAGTTTATTTCATCAGATGCCGATTTATTTTCAGATCTGTGAAGCACACTGAAGACAGCATTCTGTATGTGACCAGACTAATTGCATGCGTCGTGAATTTTGATCTTGTTGCCAACAATGCACTTGATGACTGTCCTGCAAATCAAGTATGTATTCATCTGAGTTCAAATAAAACATTTTGTTAAATTTACACTCTCTAGTCGCTGATGACATTGGAGGGGGAGGAAGTATAAGTTTACTTTCACCTTCACACACTCGCAGCAGGAGAGTACCATTCACTCAGCACCCAAACACACCTGAGGTTGGAGGTCTCCTCTGTCAGCAATTTTATCTTCCTGCATTGAACCCTGTGAGAGTAGAGAAACATAAAATAAAGAGGATAGAATATCACGAAGGGGTATAGGGGCCTGTGTGTGCGATCAAATATGCATGCGAGACAGGGCCAGATGACGAGACAGACAGGATAATGAGTTTAGAAATAATGTGTGTGTGATGTAATGTGTGTTAGACGATCTGTTTAGCCAGAATTCTGAATGACATTTTTTCCAGTTAAATAAACATTTTTCTTGTATTAAAAAGTGGTTGATATTTCAACAGATGTTATAATCCCAACAGTTAATCTGACAATGTGCTTTAACAGTGGACACAGGACACACACAAAACAAGATTAAACAGCCATTATACTTCACACACACACTGGTTTCCATGTTTTATGGGGACTCTCCATAGATGTAATTTTTTTTTATACTGTACCAAATTATCTCCTCTTACACTAACCCTAGCCCTAAACCTACCCATCACACAACACTTTCAGCATTTTACATTTTCAAAAAACTCATCCTGTATGATTTATAAAAAAGTGTGGGGAAAAAAAGTGAGACTAAAAAAAAAGTGACTAGTGGCAGGAATTTATAATGTTACAAAAGTTTTTGTTTCAAAAAAATGCTGTTCTTTTGAACTTTTTTATTTAAGAATCCTGAGAAAAATGTATCACAGTTTCTACAAAAAAAATTAAGCAGCAAAACAGGTATTTTAAATTTTAATATTATTTCACAATATTACTGTTTTTACTGTATTTCTGATCAAATAAATGTAACCTATTTGAGCAGAAGAGACCTTCCCGACCTTAAACTTTTAATTATAATTATATAAAACATTTAATTTTTACTGTAATTTACTGTAATCTTTCTATATTCATAATCTTATATAAAATAAATACAACCCCAATCCTAAAAAAAAAACGTTTTGAAAACAGACTGTGACTCATTTTTATTTAATTTTTTTTTTTTTGTTATTTTATTGATCACAATTTTGCCATAAGTCTTCTTGCATGCTTTTTAAGAATTTCTGTTCATCTATTTGCATTTTGCATCTCTTCAAGCTGTTTCAGAGGCAGCTATAATAATGTTCTTCTACTTTTATCCTCTCAAGATATCTTTCCATCTGCTCCTTGTTGATATTTGAGCATTTGATTTCTTCTACTCCACAATTCTAATCCTCTTTTCTTATACCTCACTATCTCTCTCTGTCTGGTGAATGGACTGTTAAGTAGTAATCTTAGCATCCACACACTATAGTGATGGTGGGGACTGCAGAGAGCTCTGGGATTACTGGGCTACTCTTACGCAAACACATTTCAGGATGTAAGAAATTGCTTAGCATTAGCACTTTATGTAACATGTATGCATGCATTGAAATATACTGAGACAACCGAGCGTGATGGCGGTGTTGTACGTCAGTTAACTCAGTTCTTATATAAAACTCATACACACATGCAGATTTATGATACATTGGCATCTGAAGCATGAGCACTGAAGAGCATTAAAGGTAACCTTATTTTGTGCTTTTGGGACTATTTTATTTGAAAGCAGATTATTTTTTAAAATATTGGACTTGCATGTAACATCCAGATTAAAGAAAAAAATCAGAGGAAAAAAACTATAAACAAAATAATCTAGTTCATGTTAGTTATTTGAAGTCACTTTTGCCAGGTTCCGCTTAAGAAGCTAGATTTGATCTTTCTCTCTCTCTCTCTCTCTCTCTCTCTCTCACACACACACACACACACACTGTCACTTGCTCACTTATGCATGTATTATTTGACTTGCTACCTCCCTCTGTATCGTTTAATCATTCAGGAGCTGCTGACTGACAGTGAGAGAGGTTTGTTCTTGCACTGAATCAAAGAACAGGAGGACAAGAGAGTTGGCTGGCAGAAGCAACAGAAAGCAGAACAAAACTAAAGAGGACTGACCTTCTTCCTTCCTGTGGACCGAGCATCTGAACAGGTGAGGGAATGTTTGTTCGAAATTTCTGAACTGCAATGTAGTGTCACTGTTACATTTGTTACACAAATATAGTAATAAATATAATTTATGCATAATTACATGCAACTAACTTTAAACCAAATCAAACCCTTATCCTAACCCTTTAGTAAGTAGTACATGTAGATTTTTAGCAATATTATTTTGTAATTATATAATTACAGTGTAACAAAGACGTCTTAAAATAAAGTGTAACCAAGTTGTTCTCTGTTTCATTCAAGAAATGCCAAAAATATGTCAAATTATAATTCAAATTCATAATAAAAATTAAAAAAACATGAAAAATATTTTAAATACCAGCGGTGACATATTAAGATGATTCTTGCTGCAAACTTGTGATTGGTGTGAATTTGGTGTTATATTCAATATTTACAGAGTTATAGTAATATTTATTTTGGCTTTTGTCATAATACAAATTACAGTATGTTCAATATCTGAACATTTTTTTTCTCTGACACTCAGAAGACACACAGAAGAGGCTGTCAGATATGAGTCTGGGGCCGGCATGCATTTTCCTGAGAGGATCTAAAAACACTGTAAGTCTTTTTGGCTTATATATATATATATATTCTGGTACTGTAGTGATCCAGAGTTTATTGGTAGACATTAAAAACAAAAACAAGCAGTTGATTTTACCTAAAGTTCCTCACTGTTGCCCGATGATGTCACTGTTTGTTTACTCACTAAACTTTTGCTGAGGTCATTCAGAACCAATCTGTTCATATCCATTATAAATATCTGAACTGGTCTAGCACAAGGATGATCTTTCTAATGCTTTTGGATGTAAGATATTAATGGAAGCTTGCAGAAGAGAGATTGAGTTCAAAATCTGTCCTAAGCCATGCATCAACAGATTGTTGCTTGTATAAACCTTGCATAAAAGTTGTTCTGAATCCAAAAATGTTGGTAAATATGTAAAGTTGATGCACACACAAGGAAGCCTAACTGGAGCTGTTTTACAGGAGCGTCCACTCGCTGATGAGGAGCTAGAAGGTCAGTGCAATTGTTTTACTGCTTTTATTCTACAATAAAACTTTACAAAATATGTACAATTTACTTAAATTAAATGTATTTAAAACCAAAATTTGAAAAAAGGCTTTAACAGAGAGTCCCTGATTATTTCTTGAAATTGAATTTATTGCACTGGTCAATTTTTTTAGAAGTCCTCTGATTCAGAGATAAAATGTGCTGTTTATGTATTTTTGATGTGCTGAATTCAAATATGTAAATTGACTGATTATCTACTGTTTCCAAGATATTTAAGTATTATTAAATAATCTATGTTAAATATTGTAGATATTACCCGTCACCTATTCTGTTTATGTAATAGCCTACTTTAAAAACAAAAACAAAAGGGTTGTATATCATATATATATATATATATATATATATATATGATATCAGATAAGCTTAAAAAGAAAGATGGCATCAGAAAGTTTTTGTTGGTGGTTTAAATTGAGATCACTTCCCTTTATAACTCACTTATCTTCCGCCATTCCCAAGTCAAGGGTCCCATACCGAGCCAATAGCATCTTGAAAACTAGAGCCAATCATCAATTTTAAACATCATTTTCTTTCTCAGTGACCCATAATTAGTAAAGTTTGACTATATTTATTTCAGATACATTTTGGCTGTAGAACAGTGTTATTTATTTCATTAAACGGTTTTATTTTCTAATGTTTACCTTCACATTTATATAACCACTTTAATTGTACAACATGCAAACCATGCTTGAAGTGCCAGATGCCGATGCAATTCAGTGAAGTCAATGAGTCTGAGAGTACTAAAAAATTGCTTCTATTTTATAATCTTTTCTAAATAAATATAATATTTGTTGATACAAACTGTATTTTCGTCAATTAAGTGAAAAGTTGACCTGAAAAATCTACACGAATTTCAGAAGTCTTAGTATTGGGTTTGTCCTCTCGCTTTAATGACAGAAGCACTTTAAGCTTCAAGAATCTACATAGTCAAAAGATCATTTTCACAAACTGTTCTTAGCTTACAACTTTTTCAAACTTTTTGTATATTTCTATTAGGTTTAAATGAAATACTAGATTATTAAGAGATTATTGAAAGAGTTTGTTGTGTACCCAGATCTCTGTTCTAGTTAATTAAATTGTCTTGTGTGTATTACAGAGCTACGTGAGGCGTTCGCAGAGTTTGATAAGGATAAGGATGGTCTGATCAGCTGTAAAGATCTGGGCAACCTGATGAGGACAATGGGTTACATGCCCACTGAGATGGAACTGATTGAACTTAGCCAGAACATCAACATGAACCGTGAGACATCTCTGTTACTGTTTTGTGATGTCAAGTCAATGTGTTTTGTACTGATACTGTTTTGTCTGCTCATCACTCTGGCTGAAACACAGTATGTTCCATCTATTTATTTATCATATGTTGTTGATCACATAGATCTCACATAGATCTTTATTCTCTATCTGCCTCTTTTTTTTTCAGTTGGAGGAAGTGTAGATTTTCAGGATTTTGTTGACCTCATGGCCCCAAAGCTACTGGCAGAAACGTCTGGAATGATCGGACTGAAAGAGTTGAAAGACGCATTTAAAGAGGTGAAGGATGTACCCTTTTCCTTTTCATTTCCCAAACATACTTCCAACAAAAAGCATAAAGGAGTGTAATCTTTTTATATTTTTGTGTAGTTTGATATGGACGGTGACGGCTCTATCACCATCGAAGAGCTGAAGCATGCAATGCTAAAGCTGCTAGGTGAAAACACAAACAAGAAGGAAATAGAAGCGGTGGTCCGAGAAGCAGACAATAATGGAGACGGGACCGTTGATTTTGAGGGTAAAATAGATTCTTATACCAACAAAATGTAGATTTTTTCACCAAAAGCCTATTAGCACAGTTATTCTTGGCAATACAATATTCAAAGCTATTTCCTCTGGTATTTCTGCTGTATTTATGACAATAGTAATCAGTGCTGGACAAAGAAATAAAGTAAAGTATAATAGGCTACTCCAGTAAATAAAAATAAAAATACAGTAAATAAAATAAAAAAGTTTTCAACAATGTGGCCCACTTACGTAGCTAAATACTGGATTTGTTTATTTATTTTCCAATTTTATGTAGGCTAGTCTACATTCTGCTCAAAATAATAATTTGTATTTCACTCGTTTGTGACAATTTTCATTAGGCAAAATGTGTAAACATTTAAGGAATGACGCTAACTTACATTCTAGTTTTTCATTCACTCATTTGAAACTGCCATGCCAGTGGGAAAGGAGCATTTTTCGCTATTTTAAAGTTGTGGACATGTCTTCATTCAGGTAGCCTATTTCATACTATTTCATACTTTTACAGCAAAGTTCACAGACCTGAACTGACAGACCTTTCATTTAACCTACTACAACAATAATCAATCCTAAAATTGGGCATAATCTTTCACGCCATCAGTCGCGCGTGCACTCAAGCTCCGAGGATCTCCCGCTCTTGGCTCAGTGTTAAAGGAGTAGTTCACTTTAAAAAAAAAAGCTTTTGCTGATAATTTACTCACCCCCGTGCCATCCAGATGTCCATGTCTTTCTTTCTTCAGTCGAAAAGAAATTAAGGTTTTTGATGAAAACATTCCAGCATTTTTCTCCATGTAATGCACTTTACTGCAACCAAACGGTCCAAAATACAGTTTCAGTGCAAACTGCAAACTGTTCAAAGGGCTTTAAACGATTATAGATGATGAATAAGGGTCTTATCAAGTGAAACGATCACTCATTTAAAAAAAAAAAAAAAGTTTAAGTTTTATAAGCTCAAATGCTCGCCTTGCTCTGTACTGTGGTGCGTGTTCATGACTCTCCTGTTCAAACTCATTTATCAAAATGAACGAATCTTTTTCCGAGTCATTTGGTTTATTTAGTTCGTTGAATGAACCAAATGACTCGAAAAAAGATTTGTTCATTTTGATAAACGAGTTCGAACAGGAGAGTCACGAACACACATCGCAGTACAGAGCAAGGCGACCATTTGAGCTTATAAAACTTAAACTTTTTTTAATGAGCGATCGTTTCGCTTGATAAGACCCTCATTCATCGTCTGGAATACCAGTAAAGTGCATTATATGGAGAAAAATCCTGGAATGTTTTCATCAAAAACCTTAATTTCTTTTCGACTGAAGAAATACATGGGCATCTTGGATGACATGGGGGTGAGTAAATTATCAGCGAGTTTTTTTTTTAAATTAACTGGAGAACGGACCATTTGATCGGTGACTCGAGAACAGATGGTCGAATTCACCAAAGTGCGATTTACAAACAAATTTACCAGATTTACCAAACCACTGCTATCACGTTTCGAATAGGTTACAATTTCTTCAGTTCAAAATTCAAAACCACGTTTTTTAAAAATGTAGTGGAGTAAACGTAGGCCTACGAAATTGTGCTGTTGAATGTGATGTTTCCAAAATTAGTCTGATAATAGGCTACAGATAGGCTTCTTGAAAAATGTAGCTATAGCCTCTTTCCAGAAGTTAAAATACTTAACTGTTCTGGTTTAGTTGAACCATTGCATTATAGGATCATCTCCACACTCTGTTTTAGTTTAGCACTGCTACACAGGTTATATAATTGCACACAGATCAATTGCAGAACCTTTTCATGTGCGGAAAGGCATGCTAAGGGATCTTTGCATCTTTTAACACCATAGGCCTGGACTGACCTTAGTAATTACTGAAGCGTTGAGAACCTTCTTTAATGTATTAACATCAGAGCAGCTGACGTGTTTCATTAATTAAACTAACAAGACTGTAAGTGTGAACAAATGTGAGGTCAAGAACGGGTTGTGTTAAACGCTGATACTTATAGAATTAGCTTCACATTAAGTGATTAACTCAAAATTTACAAATGTTTCCATTTTGGGCAGGTATCTCATGGAAAAGAGATTTTTTGCATCTCATTAAACTGGTAAAATAATTAAAAGTTTTATAATATAATATGATAATATGGAAACAAAATAGATGAATCTAAAATGCAAATCGGATAGTTATTACGGACTGGATACTGATACTAATCTCACTTTATATCAGCCTTAGCTCTAGTTAAAACTAATGCTTCGCTTTTTTCTTTCTTTTTAAAATCTCTCTCCTTTAGAGTTTGTCAAAATGATGTCTAAAAATTGAGAATGCACCCGTGACGTTAAAGAAGGCCTGAGACAATCTTTCCAGAGACGGAAACATCTGCATCGGTCAGACCGTCAATAAAGTTAATGGCTACAGTAGGCTATGCATATGGGAACATTTTTTTAATACCATTTTTTTGTGTGTATTTATATCTTACTCTTTGAGTACCACTGTGTTTTGCTTTACATTACCTCAAACACTGAATCCTCTATAAACTGTAAATGATAATAATGTCATATATCAGTATTATGTAACAATATTTCAGTGCATGTTTGACATACAGTATATGTTCAGAATAGGATTGCATCTTTCATTGGACACACATACTTGAACTTTTGGCATAAAACCAAATTAAAGATTCTCTGACTGTTATTACTTTTTCATTAGTGTGTATGTCCTAATTTTGAATTTTGCATTAGTGTGTATGTAATTTGATCATCTATAATCTTTAGTTAAGCTCATCACTGAAAATGACAAATGTCATCAGGGAACTGGAACACAGTCTGTCCGCTCTCTAATTCTGCATTGCATCAATGTGTTTCTGTATACATTTTAAACAGAAAGAGCATTACATGAGTAAATATTATGATAGAAATCTACCATCATCTGCCTGTAATTTCCTGATGCAAATTCAATCGACATGTACCTGAATTAAAGGGTTAGTATCTTCGGAACACAGTTTAAGATATTTTAGATTTAGTCCGAGAGCTTTCTAAAGTCATAGTTTTTGTTATTTTTGGACCAAAATGTATTTTCGATGCTTCAAAAATTCGAACTAACCCACTAATGACACATGGACTACTTTGATGCTGTCTGTATTTCCTTTCTGGACAAGGACAGTATACCGTACATTTTCAGTGGAGGGACAGAAAGCTCTCGGACTAAATCTAAAATATCTTAAACTGTTTCCTGAAGATAAACGGAGGTCTTACAGGCTTGAGGGTGAGTCATTAATGACATAATTTTCATTTTTGGGTGAACTAACCCCAAAAAATTAGCGAAACCTTAATTTAGTGGCCACTTAAGCATTTACAAATAAGAAACAAATGTTATTGATAAAAAAAAGTCTTAGTCACTCTAAGGATGAAAATCAACAAAGACTTTTGCTTTTCTGTTCCAACCCCCTCCAAGGGCCATTATAAGGGCAAAGAGGAGCTGATAGTGATCAAGACCAATAGGCCAAGATGTGTGTACGTCGGGGTCTAATAATTGTCACACCTTTTATTTAGTATGGTGGGGGAAGCTGTAATCTGCTGATTGGTCAGTTCGAATGTCTCACATTTGGGTTTCAGTCACATGGTCAAGGAAAGGGTAAAAGAAGATTGCAACCATTGCTCTGTCTTCGCTCTCTTTTCTTTCTTGAAACTCTCCCTACTAGACTCTCTTTCTTTCTCTCTCTCTCTCTCTCTCTGTATATATATATATATATATATATATATATATATATATGTGTATATATTGTATATATATATACATATCTCAGGTAACATTCTACATACTATATGCTGGGTATAATTAATTAGATCTTCTCATACATCTATTTTGTAACTATTTTAACCATAACCAGATTTTGATTGTCATTAAACCCTTTCAATTACAAATGATGTGCTAACTTAACATTAATGTTCTACCTATTGCAATAACTGCACTTATATCCGGTGTTGGTTTAAGTAGCAGTGGGCGGTATAGACAAGAAATATACAGTTTTATCCTAGCCTGGCTGCGCCCTCCTACGCACTTCCGCTCAATTTCATTATGAAATGAACTAGAGTCTGGTTGAACCAGGCTAGTTTTATCCCATCTTGCTCAGAAAATTTCTTTATTCATTTGGCAATCCTGCTGCAGATCCGCATCTGCCAAAAGAACTGTGGCTACGTCGCTTGAAGACACATACCAGTAAAGCTACAGTGCTGTGAAATGGTTTAGGCACTTTTGTAAAAATGCTTTAAAGTAAGGACGCTTTCCAAAATAATGTCATAGATTAATTTGAATCAATAAAAACAATATTTTGTGCGACTCCTCTTTGTGTTTAAAACAGCTTTTGTCCTAGGGACACTTGCTCACAGTTTTTTTCAGGTAGCTTTGCAGGTCAGTATCTTCAAGCGTCAAGGAGATGTTGCCACAATTCTGGATTTAGTCTGCCTCAGTTTCCTTTAAATAATCCCAGATGGACTCGATGATGGCGAGATCAGATCTCTGTGTGGCACACCGGCTGTTGTCAGACTCCTTGAGCATACGGAAATCTCACTGGATTCAGTAATTACAAACCGGTAAGTCAGCGACACGGTGTTGAGCGCCCAAAGTCATTGATGCACGAGGCCAGTCTGGTCCGAGTCAACAGGAGGTCTATGGCACAAGTCACAAAATTTTAATGATGGTTACGGGAGGAATTTATCACAGCACAAAGTGCTTATGATAACCCCTGTCCACCGTCGAAAAAGAGCATGGGAACACGAGTGTTGGAACTGGAGCTTGAAGCAGTGGAAGAAGGATGCATGCATCCATGAGTCCTGTTTTCTTTTAACTCACGTGGACGGCCATGCATGTGTACACTGTTGTTTACCTGGGGAATGTGTGTGTGCTTGTGTAATGTTCGGCATTAGACCGATACTCTCTCATTAATGGCTTGTATGTTGCACTTTGGCCTGAAAATGGCATTAAAAGTAGAGACTGTCGTATTTAATATAATCAAATCCTGAGTCAGTAATCCCTTTAGCCTCCGCAGCTGATCACGCTTTTCCACGAACTTTATGGCACATCTGCTCAGCTCACACTGGTCCTCTAAACCTGCTCATAAACATCTGTTCCACCGAACAGATGAACCTCCGTGCAGTCAGCATTCTTACAAAAAAAATAAAAAGACTACACATTTTAATTATCCAAAACCCTCGTTTAATACAGTGAACAAGTTACCTCCTGACCTGTAATTAACCTACTCTTTTGTTCCTCATAGACAGGCAGCAGCTCATAAACCTCTATGCCAGATGTGCTGAAAAACCTCGCTAAGCCATTAATGACATCCGGTCCTTCACCAATCTGTTTCTATTGAAATCCTATTTATTATTTTTTTATTAAACCTTTATTTAACCAGGAGCGTCTTATTGAGATTAAGAACCTCTTTTGCAAAGGTGACCTGGCCAAGGCAGGCAGCAAATACAAACATATGTATAAACATATAACACAAATTAAAAACTAACATTTCATATAATCATTTTAAATTCAGTCTAAGAGCATTTACATATTAAGCATCTCCCTCTAAATCTTTCATTTTGGATTGAAATGCATTTAGCGAGATGAATTCAAACCGTAGGAGCAGGGGAGCCTATCCCAGTTGTCAATGCAGAAACTGGGAGACATGCATAAACATCATTGCATCATGACCAGTACGTTTGTTCCATGCAGGGCAGGACTTAGGGTGGTGGGGGCCCCTGGGCTGGAGCCCGACCTTCTACACTTACTTTAAATAGATCTAAATGATACATACACAAGCTATGTATTAGAGCTGGATAATTTGAGAATAAAAATAGAGATCACGATTCCTATCAAACAACTTAACAAAATAACATAATTTATGTTAATTGCTAAAAGTTTATTAAAAATGTTTAATAAATCTGAATTATTTAAAATAAAACTTGGGTTTGAATGATTCAATTCCTCAATCAAATACACTTGTTTCATAGATGAATCAGCATTTTTGGAACATTTAGGAACTTCCTAATATTTCATATAGCTTAGGTTTCATTCCATTAATGTGATTATTTAAATGTTTATGAATAGGGTACTAATATGAATTACGATTATATGGGTATGGTATACCCATGGAGTCAGTAAAGATTTGATGGCACTATTTCAAGATCACTAATCATCAAATAAGTATACATTTGTAACATTTGATGTGGGGTTCATTTAATTTAATATAATGTGTAGGAAAAAATTAAATAGCAAAATAATGCATAAAATAATTACAGTATATAAATATAATACAATAATTTTCAGTAGTAGTCTCAGACTTTTGGAACTCATTCCAATTTTATGTTTTTTTTTTATAATTTTTTTTAATATTTTGTGTTTTATTTAACATTGTGCCTCACAAATGTTAAAAAAAAATAAAGGTAAATAATGATTATGTTGCCTACACTTGCATATTTTCAATGTGTAAAGAAAATTTGTTCGTAGTCATTACAAAAATTTCACTGAAAAGTCACCAGAAACACCAGGACGTAAAACTACGATTTCAGAGCAAGTCATTTAGAGACATATCAAATATAGACTCAAATGATGATGAACGTTATGGCCAGCATGACTGATGCAGATGAAATGATAGACATATAGTCAGAACATGCCTGTGGGAAAATCCATGAAGATAAATTATGTAATGCTGACCTGTTTTTTTATTTATCTATTTTTATTATTTAATCCACTATATACGTATTTTCTTTTCTCTGATGCTTCATAATCCCGCACTCATCCATCAGACTCTCCTTCTGTCTTCCACTTTTTGTCTGCATTTAATCTAGTATTTAAAGCAGGTTGTTTTCCATTCTTAAAACGTTTAAAATCTTGATGATATAACAGGTTTTGTGTTCTGCTCAGTCTCTTGACACGTTGAACTCATGACATGTGCAATGTGAGAAGACTTTATCTCACGTTTTTTCCCCCCTAAAATCTCTCTTCTTTGCTCTTGCCATTCTTGCCGAATTAAAATGCATCAAATTACAAATTCTCTCATATACTGTAAAAAAAATTTTTTTCAAGATTTGTTATCATAACATTTTTTCTTTTGTCAAATCAACTTAAATAATTTATTTAGTTCCGATAACTTATTTTGACTTTCTGTTGATTAAATCATTCTCCTTTGTTGTATTAACTCACTTTTTCCAGTTCAATCAACTTAAAATTTTAAGGCAACCAGGTTACTTACTTTTTTAAGTTAAAACAACAATTTTTTTTTACAGTGTAACCAAATTTTCACGGAAATATGATATTTTACCAGCACACACACAGGCATGTGATAACAATTAAAAAAACACTGAATATCAGAATTTGTCTGTTGTTTCCACCTTGTTATTATTTTCTTTTTCTGCCATCCAAGGCACACTTTGACACACATTGCATAAAATAGTCTATTAACAAAGATTATTATTATGCTAAATCTGCTATAGACCCTATTTTCTTGTATTTGTTTGTTTGTTTATTTAGATCCCCATTAGCAACTGCAAAAGCACTTAAACACAAAAAAATATTCCTTTAACATAAAACCATACATTATGTAGACAAAAAAGGAGTGTACATATTCATACGGCTTGTAGTACCATCACAGACAGCCTCAAAATCACTCTCCAGAACATTCTCATTCACAGTACCATGCTGGTGGAATGATCTGCCCACCCTCATCCAGAATGCAGAATCCCTGACAGCATTCAAAAGACTCAACAAAAACGCATCTCTTTCATGAGCACTTAACCTTAAAAAAAAAAATGATTTCCTTTTTCTTTAAACCTCACTTGTCTGGCTTATGCTACTTCAAGCAATGTGTGAACTTTGTATTTTAAGCTCTTCTTGCTGTTTTTGCCTCTTCACAATGACGCTTGGTTTAGTCATCAGTTGTAAGTCGCTTTGGATAAAAGCGTCTGCTAAATGACTATAATTGTAAAATGTCATCAAGTGGTGTGAGCAAGGTCAGTGACTGGTTATATGACTCATGCCTCACATTAAATGTTGGGAAAACTGCATCTATGTTTTTCACAAAGTGGTCTAAACTTAATATTTGGAAATTTTAGTAAGTGGCCAATACATGTAGATAAATTTAAATGTATAAATTTAAGATAAATTTAATTAATCTATGGGTAAGCCTAACTTCGACACTTAGCTTTAAAGGTCGTGTTAAAAAATGTGCAACAAATTGAACTAACTTATCAAATTTTAGATACATAAGATTAAGAAGCTCTCTCACCACAGTAGCATCCAGTACATATTTACAGTAAATGCAATGATCATACCCCACCTTTTGTCCTGTATTACATCCTGGTCTCAGACATGTAAAACAGTCATAAAACATTGAGAATTTCTGCCTCAAGATCCATGATGAAAAAACACATCATTATCATCACTGTCATATAGCCTACTGGTCAAATATGAATTACTTAGTCTTGATAACCTAATAAAAGACTCAAATGTGTCTTAAAATCATATACAGTGCTACTGCTCCACCTCTAAAAAAAAGATTGTAACAGTGCTCCGAAAAAAAAGTAGTACACAAAAAAAAGTGTCACAGGGGAGTGTAGCCTCCCACAACATAAAGAGATGGTTGGCAAGTAAGCAAGTTTGCACACATCGGAGTGCCGCCGCCATATTGTTCACTTTTGAAAAAACATTTTACTGATAATTTACTCACCCCCATGTCATCCAAGATATCCATGTCATTCTTTCTTCAGTCAAAAAGACATTAAGGTTTTTGATGAAAACGTTCCAGCATTTTCTCCATATAATGCACTTCAGTGGGACGCAAACGGTTAAAGGTCGAAAAGACACTTTCAGTACAAACTGCAAACTGTTCAAAGAGCTTTAAACGATTCCAGACGATGAATAAGGGTCTTATCTAGCGAAACGATCACTCATTTAATAAATAAATAAATAACAAAGTTTATGTTTTATAAGCTCAAATGCTCGCCTTGCTCTGTTTTGTGACGCACATTTGTGACTCTCCTGTTCGAACTCGTTCATCAAAATGAACAAATCTTTTTCCGAGTCATTTGGTTCATTCAACGAACAAAACGAATCAATTGACTCGGAAAAGATTCGTTCATTTTGATGAACGAGTTCGAACAGCAGAGTCACGAACATGCTTCGCACTTCGCAGTATCTGTTTTTATCCATAATCCTGTGAAATTTCTATTTAGATTCATTATTTTTTTTATAATTTATCATACCTACAGATGGACTACAGCCGGAAATGACCAATTGTTGCTATAACCTGGCCCAAGACACATTTTTATATTAACAAGTTTAATGTTTATTTGTGCATTGTCCCTGTTTCAAATAAAACAATTTCCATTCCATTTTATTAAAAATGTGGAAAAACGGAGGCAAAATAACAACAAGTCATTTCAATTAAGATATTAATCGTGCTTCGTACATGAATTTAATGTTACTCTGAACACAAAGAAATAACAGAGCTTGTAATTTAAAAGGAACCTTTATATGAACTATAAATAACAGTGCAAAAGATCAAACGACACAAACAGCTCATGGTTATCAATCTTTTCTTTTATTTATTGTTACAGTATTGTAAATTTAACTTAATTTTCCAAAAATTCAGACTACCCCCACTAGAACAGAGGGGTGTGGCCTGTAGTATGTCAGTCAAATGTGGGAGGGGTTTCAAGGCTCTTACACTCCATTTAAAAATGAAACCGTATCAGTTCACTGCTGTCGACATCCACACTGCAATCAGTGCAGAACTGAACCAAAGCAAAACACCAACATAACTAAACCAGAAAACCGTTATGCTTTGAGCCGTTTTCCTTTCATCTCAGTTTCTTCAATTCGACATTACTGATCATACCTCTTGAGGCATATGCAAGTTCCCACAGAGATTTCCTGAACAACATGACAGATTTAACAAAATTAAGAAGTCAATTACTTAGCCATTTATTTATGGTCATAATACATATAGTGAAATGTTTCCCCAGTCTCTTGGAGAAACGGGCTTGGGGTTCGTTACTCCACTGGCGCACTCAGTAAAAAGCTGATGGTTGCAAAATGAACCAAAAACCATTAAACAGTTATAATACTTAATTATAAAAAGAAATGCCAGTATCACTTTACAGTGAATCCAAAAGAATTTGGCAGCAAATGATGAGGTTTAAAGTCAGACTGCACAAACCACTGATACACATGCATACTCTGCTCATTCGCACAAACGCATTCACACTCATGGTAATGGACACGTCCTGGGTAAGGGATGACAGTTTCCTGTTTGGAAGGGCTTCATTATGTGGCACGTTGTGATTGGCCAAGAGGACTGGAGGAGGTAAAATCAAAAAGTAGCCCCTATTTTGTTTCTTCTATTCTTTTGACGCACCCTAGTCCTCACCAGCTTTCATCCCTCGCACAGACCCTTGGCTACGCATCTGAAAATTAAAAGAAACAGATTTTTAATAACAACGACACATGGAGGACCACTTCCATTCAAAATCTGGGGGTGAGTAAGGTTTTTTAATATGAAAGAAATGAATACTTTTATTCAGCATAGATCGAAGAGACATTATACAATATATTTGTACAGCACTTATTAATCTTTGTTAATATTAGTTGATAAAATAGTGCAATAGTTTTCACAATAGTGCAAGTCTAGCTTTATGTCACACAAAACTAATAACACTATATTCTGCAAATATAGTAATATTAGTGAAATTCTCCATAATCATCTCAATAGAGTCCTGCAAGCATTCGGTTGCTGTAGGCAGAACTGCGTTGCATGGTTTCTACAGAAACGCATACCTGGTCCAGCTCCCTCTGCGTCTCTTCCTCCATCCTACGAATGTCATCCATAGTGAGGTCCACCCAGCGGTCCAGCCAACAAAAGAGCTGCCGGTGGAAATTAGTGAAGAGCCTTTTCTCCTGCTACTCAGACAGAGAGAGATGAGGTTGATGCTACTGCAAGTACAACAAAGACTTATCAACAACTGACAGCAGTGGTCAAATCTTCATGTAACGAAATGCATCAAACCAAAATTTACGTTTAATCTATTCACTAAGCAGCGTTAAAGAATTGCGAAGTACAAAATGTTAGTTCACAGACCCCAGAAAGGTAAAGCCGAGGGAGTATGAGTGTAAGTTGAGCCTCTGTGTTGGTAATGATGAGGAACTACTGTATATAACAGTGCTAATGGATCACCTTATGAATGAAGTTCTCCACACGTCCCTGCAGACCCCACCAGCGAAAATGAACCGTCACCAGCTTATACGCCGTCATATAGGGACAGTTACCGTTATGAAGCTCTTTCTGGAAGAGACGGACAGATGGATGCATTAGGAACAGATATTGTAGATAATCACTATTTTGGATAGTACAATAAAATATAACTTTTAAATTAATGTCAACAGAAACTGTGCATAAAAGATTGTGAACTCAAATTTCTATGACAGGTAACATTAGCTCTGTTCTCTAAAAAAAACTCACCCCCATGTTGTTCCAAACATGTTCGTTCATCTTCGGAACACATATGAAGATATTTTTATTAAATATTTTTCACCTCATTTTCTGAGCCAGCTGATCACATGGTAAACAGTGCAGTGCTTCTGGGTTCCACGTCAGAAAGTCGAAACTCGTTGCTTAACATTACGGTTGAACCACTGCAGTTACAAGGATTGTTTTAACTGTCTTTACTACCTTTCTCGTCCTTGAAAGTTGCAATGATGTTGCAGTCTATGGCTGCTCCAGATTTATGGCTACTAAACCTCTCAGATTACATCATAAATACCTTCATTTGTGTTCTGAAGATGAACCAAGGTATTACGGGTTTGGAACAACAAGAGATGACAGAGTAATTAATGACAGAAACTTCATTTTTGGGTGAACTCACACTTAAGATTGTGTACTAATAACAATATAAATGTAGTGATAAAAAATACAAAAAAAGGTAGTAATTCGAAAATTGTAATTAAAAAAAAGTTTTCAGTGACATTACTTCATCGAACTACTACATATAATGTTAAATATAATGGGGAAATGTTTGTGGGTTCTAATAATTAAAAAAATATATATTATTAATAAAATAATTATATTAAAGAAGTAAATAATAATAAAAAAAACGTATTTATTTTGGCTTAAAATATTGCAAGTAGTATCGAATTATGAGCTCAGTATAGCAATTTATTGAATCGTGACATGAGTGTATCGTTACACCCCTAATATACTGTATATGTGTATGTGTGTGTGTGTACCTTCCATTCAGGTCCCAGAGGTCCTCTCCCAGTTTTCTCCGAGTGGTAGACGGCAGGGTCCTCTTCTGGTTTGTAGTCCTGAGTGATGAATGAAACCATGATGGAGGCATGAAGCAATGGGCGTGTATGAGAAAAGAAGAGGACAAATATTAAAGCAAAACAGCAGATCAACAGATGATTCTGAGCTTATTGTGTACTTCAGAATTTTAAGCACAAAATGAGGTAGAATAAGTTTAACACTGACTGTATATCATGAATATAAATGCTAGACAATTTCAAACAAAGACAGAAATGGATTTTTCTAATTCAACTCACCACATCATCCACCTGAGAGCGATCAGCTATATCGATCGGCACAATCTCAATGTCCTCCCATTCCTCAGGAGGAAGACCATGAGGCTGCATAAGTGGAAGATAGAAACATTAGAATGAAGACATAGTAACAAATAATTAAAGTCAAGCCCTGAATAATGCCTCTAACCATAGCGGCAGTGGCTAAAAGTGAGAAAGATGGTGACGCGCATTACACCGGAAAGTCTTATCAAAATGTACATGTTATTTAATAAACAAATCTGATTGAGGCGCAAGTTTGTCCATTAACCATCCATCACAACAGCAGGTTTTTATTCATTATAATTAACTGATTACGATGCATTGCACCCAAACCAATAAACTGGTGGGAGACGCTCTGGTTGAAAGACTCCACCAGTAGCACAATTATTGGGCACCTCAAAAAGGCACAGATGAACTGGAGACAAACACTCACATTCTCAGTTGTTCCTATGTCTGGTTTATGCCAGGTTTCAATCTTAATGAAGAAATCATCTTTCATGTACTCATTCTGAAAAGGAAAAAGCACAAGAGAGCATCACCAATGGAATCCTTTTTAATTCATACACAGAGTGTGTACCATCAACAGCGAGACATGATGACTAAACTCTGATTCAGCAAGAACGACCTGTAAGCAGTGATGATCTCAGAGCGTGATTATTTCAAAAATACACTTACTGTAACAACTGCAGTTTTCCATAATCGATTCAGTTTTGGGAAAAGAAAAGAACAGATTTGTTTGTATAGATCATTTTCATCACTCAATGCATTAAATGCAAAAGCAAAAAAGGGTTAAATCATACAATCCCATTTGTATTTAATCACTTATTCACACACGCACAAGTAATTAGTGTTTACTAACTAGTGCGACAGTATGGGTAGGCGTTCCAGGCTTTCTCATGAAACACCAGGGCTCCTTCAGGGGCAAACATCTGAATAAAACCGGGAACCTTGCTGTAAAAGACAAATCAATATTCAAAATATTAGAGGAGACTAAATGCATCTCAATTACACAAATGGTTTTCTCTAGAAGTGTTTTTCCATGTTGGAATATTTTTGTGAAAATTATCCTTTAAACATGATATTTTTGTTTGATACACAAGCGAACAATTCAAAACATTGAGACTAGATTTTATGATATAATTTTATGCTGTTTCATTGACCGTTTTTGCATTTCATAATTGTTTTATTGCTTAAATATCGCTGAAATCATATTATAGGCTGTTCCACTGGATCCTTGACCATGTAGTGTGACAAAATGCCCGTTACTAAGGATATATCTACACGACAACAATCTAGTAAAAACAGAAAAACAGTTTGTGGATCTCTGGGACTACAAAAATGTGAATTTGTGAAAATGGTGATGTCACACGCAAACTTATGTGTTCTATCTACCGGTGTGTAGTTTTTCTTTACAAAGTGACATTGCTAACTAATACAGCGTTTTTAATTATTTTACATGGATCCATGTGAATGGGGATCTTTTTGAAAAAGTTGTCGTCTTTACTGTAATGTTGCCATTTTCAAAAGCGTGCATTTTGAAACCAGTTTTTTTTTTTTTTTTTGAAGTTTGAGTTTTTAGGCCCCCAAAACACTGTTGACAAATAAATAAACTGACAAAACACATAAAAAGTTTTACATTTTTAGTTTAAAGTGTTGTGTAAAATAAACTGTATATTTTTCCCCTAGTAAATGTCCAAATTATTTTTTTAGTAAAAAATGTGACAATTATTAACCTCCCATATACACTACTGTTTAAAAATGTCTCATTGTTTTTGAAAGAAGGCTTTTATACTCACCAAGGCTGCATTTATTTGATCAATAATACAGTGAAATATTTCAAAAATATTCCCGGAGAATCGTTTTATTTCTCTGATCTACATATGTGCATTTTAATATGCTTGAAGGTCGAAAAAAAATGGATAACAATAGCTTTAAAACTATGTCAGGTGGGCAGTAGATTATTTGTCAACACATGCTCTCTCAATCTCTATCGTCACTCTTTCTTTTTCTCTCAGTCTCCTTATCTTGCCCTGTCTCTTCCCATCCTAAAGCTGAGCTTTGACTGATAGCTTTTTCATTTTAATTTCGAGTCAGTTAAGAACGCAAACGCATATTTTATGAATCAATATCTTAGCAAGTTAATTTAAAATGCTAGGTATCTAAGTCTATTAAATTCAATCACAATTTGTAGCCTAATATGATAAAAACGGTTCATGTCATACTTCTTTATTGTCGTACTTGTTTCTTGTCAACTCACATTGAAGACTTTGATCACATTGAAGACTTTGACTTTGATCAATTTAATGTGTCTCTGCTGAATAAATCCATTTTTTAAAAAAAACTTTCTGATAACAAACTTTTGAACTAGAGTAAAACTAGAACAGTAAGTGCGGGTGCTAACAGTGGGAGTCCCTGCCAGAGGTCCCTACAACAATTCTGTGCACACAGTCTTATTGACATGGTGAAACCAGCAAGGCTGTTGACATGATCAAAGTTTACACATGCTCTCACCTGTGTATGTGGTAGATCTTGTGGGTGTACTGGCCCTTCTCGCCGTCCTTCTCGTAAGGTTCATTTCGGAGGACCTCAATCCCTTCTCCTCCACCTGTGTTGTTCTTACTGGCCTCTGCAACCGAGTACAGTTGGCCAACCTGGTACTGAGAGGGGGGTAAGAGGGTATTACATAAATAAATAACTAATGGCAACTGTTCACCACACAATAGGGACAAACAATGTAATGGAGAAGAGGTCCGGCTGACTCCATCTAAGTGAAGGGAGCTGTCTAAAAATATTTGCTTGAGCAACAACAGAAGCACAGATTCCCACTGATCACAGAAGACAGAGCAGCCAGTTATTCTGATAGCAATGACTCTTTCTCTTACCTCTTCTACTGAACATGGCAACAGCACCTGGCTGAAAGGAGAATTGAATAGAGGTTAGAAATAAAAGATAAGAACCATTTATTCTCATATCATGAAGACTGCATCGCGGTGCGATTGTATAACGGGCGTGTCGTTAGCTGGCCCCTCATTATTGTACGATAAACCAGTGTTTTAACAACCAACGGGGTCTGAACTCAAAACACTACTATTAAATGCCCATCTTATCATGCATTTGTAAATAGCGGCGCTGGTGGGAAAGCCGTCCATAAAACACACTGTAATGCTGTATCAGGCAAGCTAAGCGGTTAGCGCCGACATATCACGGGCTTAAAATTCACTATTTATTATGCCATATGGGAATATGCTTTTAAAAAGACAGACGAGTGCTGCAAGATATAACGCAACTGAATCTAGTAAATGGATTCTCTAAAAGCCACTCACTATTGCTTGACGAGTACCATCCCGAATCTGGACAGAACGGTACATTCAACAACAGATTGCGGTCGCCGGAAATGAGCCGCGCGCGTCATCAGTGACCGGGGCAGGCAAGGGGTCTGAGGACAGGGACCATGATGGGAAGGGAATTTCGTGGGATATATATATATATATATATAGACAGAAGCAAAACTGCAAATAAACAAACATTTGTATTAATTGAACTGCCCAAATTTTCTGAAGATAGACAATCATTATGCAATTCGTTTTTGAGATTCTGTGAGAGGTTTGTTCTTGCGCGTCAAGCAGGTTTGGTTGAGCTTCTGTTTATGTTGGCTGATCAATGTATGAATATGCCTAAATTAAATCTGTTCATCATATAATGTGATCGTCTCTTCAAAAAGATTTGACTAAACCACTCAATTTATATGAATTAGTTCTACAATCTCTTTTTGAACTTTAGTGTGAAAACACATTGGCATCAATAAAATGTTATTTTACCTTTATGTTTTGTAAGCTATTTATTTCATACGGCCTTTATGTATTCAACTGTTAAGAAACTATAATGTATAACTGTATGATATCATTGGAAATAGAGTGTGCCTAGTCCTACAATATAACATGTTTAGAGTTAATCAATTTTAGACATGTATGTATATACACAAGAAACATAAAAAACAGTCTATCGTAACAATTATTTAATTTTTAAAATTTTTAAAGTTTATTAAAAATGTTATGAGACAAACCTTATAAAGTTAACAGCCTCAATGGACTCGTTCAATAAAGAATATCGTACAATATGCCTACAACTGGAATATACACATTTCAACAGTCAGTATGTTGAAATTCTATTCATTTATTAACATGCAAATGAAACATTAAATAACATCATTTTACATTAACATGTACTTTAAAAGAGTAGATATTCCTGACAAATGCATATTTCATAAGAAATCTTCCAACTGCAATACTGGCAAAACTATTATATATTCAACAATATTATAATATTGTACTCAAAAACATATAAAAGCAGCATACAGTACCACAGAAAAAGAAAAAAAAAAATCAGGAGAGCTCCACATAATGTCCAAATAAATGGTCCATAAATATCTTATAATACTCTTATAAATATAATAAATGATGTAAATTGAATTACAAAAGGAACTTAACCAAAAATCAGTCCCATTGCCCATCTCATACCTAATCCACCTCCTCAATAGTGGGCCCCTGAGCACCAGCCCCTGAGCTGGCACGTGCCTGATCCCCACAGCTTCCTGTTGCCATCCCACCCTGATAAAGCTTAGTGATGATTGGGTTGCAGACTTTCTCCAGCTCCTTCAGCTGATGTTCATACTCCTCTTTATCAGCCAGCTGGTTGTTCTCTAGCCAGCTGATGGCGGCGTTGCATTTCTCAATAACTTTCTTCTTGTCATCCTCGCTGATCTTGCCTTTCAGGTTCTCATCTTCCACACTGCTCTTCATGTTGAAGGCGTAAGACTCCAGGGAGTTTTTGGCAGCAATCTTCTCTCTTTGCAGATCATCTTCAGCTTTGTACTTGTCTGCGTCCTGCACCATTCTCTCGATCTCCTCTTTGCTCAGTCTGCCCTTGTCATTGGTGATGGTGATCTTGTTCTCTTTTCCAGTGCTTTTGTCCACCGCTGACACATTCAGGATTCCATTGGCGTCAATGTCAAAGGTCACTTCAATCTGCGGGACTCCACGTGGTGCAGGTGGAATTCCTGTGAGCTCAAATTTACCCAGCAGGTTGTTGTCTTTTGTCATGGCCCTCTCTCCCTCATACACCTGGATCAGGACACCAGGCTGGTTGTCTGAGTAGGTGCTGAAGGTCTGGGTCTGTTTGGTGGGGATGGTGGTGTTGCGTTTGATGAGGGCCGCCATGACTCCACCTGCAGTCTCGATGCCCAAAGATAGCGGCGCAACATCCAGCAGCAGCAGGTCCTGGACATTTCCAGATGTGTCACCCATTAGGATGGCGGCTTGCACCGCTGCACCGTAAGCCACTGCCTCATCTGGGTTGATGCTCTTGTTCAAGTCCCTGCCGTTGAAGAAATCCTGCAGGAGCTTCTGGATCTTTGGGATTCTTGTGGATCCACCAACCAGAACGACATCATGGATCTGAGACTTGTCCATCTTGGCGTCTCTCAGGGCTTTCTCCACAGGCTCAAGTGTTCCCCTGAAGAGGTCTGAGCACATCTCTTCAAAGCGTGCTCTGGTGATGGACGTGTAGAAGTCGATGCCCTCGTACAGCGAGTCGATCTCAATGCTGGCCTGAGAGCTGGAGGAGAGGGTTCTCTTGGCTCGCTCACACGCTGTCCGCAGCCTCCTCAGTGCCCTCTTGTTCTGACTGATGTCCTTTTTGTGCTTCCTCTTGAATTCTTCTACAAAGTGATTCACCATGCGGTTGTCAAAGTCCTCGCCACCCAGATGAGTGTCTCCGGCTGTGGCCTTCACCTCAAAGATGCCATCTTCAATGGTCAGGATGGACACGTCAAAGGTGCCTCCACCCAGGTCAAAGATCAGGACGTTGCGTTCTGCTCCTTTGCCTTTGTCAAGGCCGTAGGCGATGGCTGCAGCCGTGGGCTCGTTGATGATTCTGAGGACATTGAGCCCAGCGATCACTCCAGCGTCTTTAGTGGCTTGCCTCTGCGAGTCATTGAAATAGGCAGGAACTGTGATAACTGCATTTGTCACCTTCTGCCCCAGATAAGCTTCAGCAATCTCCTTCATCTTCACCAGGACCATTGAGGAAATTTCTTCAGGATTAAATGTCTTGTTTTCTCCTTTGTATTCGACTTGAACCTTTGGCTTTCCGCTATCACTGATGACTTGGAAGGACCAGTGCTTCATGTCAGACTGCACTACTGGATCATCAAATTTCCTGCCAATCAGCCTCTTGGCATCAAACACGGTGTTGTTGGGGTTCATGGCCACCTGGTTTTTAGCTGCATCTCCAATGAGCCTCTCAGTGTCAGTGAAGGCAACATAGCTGGGTGTTGTTCTGTTTCCCTGGTCATTTGCGATGATCTCCACTTTTCCATGCTGAAACACCCCCACACAGGAGTAGGTGGTGCCCAGGTCAATTCCAATGGCTACTCCTTTTGCTGATGACATTTTTTTTTCACAGGTAGTTAACAGATTACTGTAAGAAAATAGAAATCAAAAAATGTTTATAATTACATAAAATATTTAGATATTGTACAAAAAAGCATCAGGCAAAAATAAATGAACAGCAATATGAAAAAGGAACGTCCCCAGACTAAATAAACAAATACCTGTATGTAAATATATTTTTTAAATTATTTTATAGAGCACTAACGTTTACAGAGTGTTACGAGTATCAATATTGGTACTGGAAACAGATTTACTTGATTTACTACTTGTAGAGCCGGTACACAATTAGTAGTAGCCTATCAGTGAAACCTTAAAGAAAACCGCAACAAGAGAAATACAAAATGTGCTTACTTTAAAATGCTTTAGTCGTGGTAGTAGGCCTCGTGTAGATTCTTCAACTGACTATTTTTATTTCGAAAACTGTCGCCAATTTCTTTCTTTTCGCCGTAACTCAAGTAAGTTCTGTTGAAACACTGATGCCCTGAACCTGCCATGCTGTTTATATACAGAGAGCGTTGCCCACATTCACATGTTCTAACAGTTCTGGAACACTCGTGCTGAGCTGACCAATGAAAGGCGAAAAACCCAGACAGTTCCGCCCATGCCTTTCTATGGGAGCCTATGGCCATCGTCATGCGCTTTCTGGAGCATTCGCTCAGATTCTAGTCATTATCAACCTGCTTAATTATAGGCCTAGTCGTAGACTAAGTTATGTTTTAGCATGCTTAACATTAAGTCATTTACTGTAACTAAAATCTAGTTTTGGGTTTTTTTCTGTTAGTCAATCCTAAAATGATGTGTATGGATTAATAACATTGAATAATAAAATGTATAATAATACAAATGAAAACATTAGGCTATAAAATGGTGATTGACGCAACCCTGCTCTATAATCTCGATTTTACAGAAAAGTATAATTCACATATCCTTATAATTCAGTCAGAAATGAGTGACAGCCATAAATTCCGATTACTGACGTATACGCAATGGTTGAAATAGTACAAGATTAACAGATAGCCTAGAGATCAAATGTTGTTATTTTGCAATAGACCTATACTGTTTTTCATGAGAACTGTTTTTGCCCAGTTAGAAATTGTATTACATGTAAAATACCTTGTAATGTTAAGCCATAGTCAATGGCACTGACTAAATGAAAGTGAAAGAGATCTTTCTTTAATCACATACACTTGTCTGTCCATGAAGGAAAATATCTCAAACTAAAACATCAGAGATTATTTATTGATTACAAAAATGTGATTAGGCCTACTTGTAATTTGACAACTTTTAATCGCACACAAATCCAGCTTTAGTGGCTACAGCATTTTAAATTTGCAAAGGTTTTCTAAGACATTATTCCATAAAAAAAAGTATATGTGGTCAGTAGACTATTGATTACTAGGAATTATTGACTTTATATTTTGAACTTATATATTATTTTGAACTGATATTTACTATTCTGTCTGTATCTGTCTGTGATGATGATGTGTTGTTAGTTGTGTAATCAATCTCTGACCCTAATTGGTTGTAAATTTATCTTTACATTGATTGGTCGTGTGAATGATTATTTTAAATGGGATTAAATTTGAATGTTTGCATATGCCTGATGAAGGTCGTGAGACCGAAACATGGCTTAGACAATTTTGATACTCATTTAGAAGTATAGGCCTATAGGCGAGAGTTCCATGTTTTTTGTAGATTTTTTTCCCTACTTTTTCCCCACTCACCTATCACCTGCAGGAGTGTGTGATGGTGTTTGCTGAGAAGAGTAGCCTACTGCAATACTTGACCGGATTTGACCTGATTTTTAAAGAAACACAAATTCCGACCAAAAATAGATTACTTCATGTTGTTTGAAGTAAGTGTCAATTAGAAACTTGTGGACAATTACACATACCAAGTTTGGTGACTGTATGTAAAACGAATCCCCCAGCTAGTTTCAATTATTAACTATATAAATATATATTCCTACAGTAGATGGCGGTAATGCTCTTTTTAAGAATGCGAACTGCCAATAAGTTCAAAGAAGAATAAGCTACAGTACAGTAGGTGGCAGTAATTTACATGTAGAGTCAGCGTATCGCTAAAACAAGAGAAGAAAAAGCAAGTGTAGTGAGTTGCTTTTATTCGGGTGTTTTATCGAATTTGTTTTGTTTTTATACTTCGGTAAAATGTCAAGACTGGATAAGTTGCATTCTAATCTGATGAAGCGAATGTCAATTATCATTCGTGAGATTTGGGTGGAGGTGGAAGCGACGGTGAATGACTATCAAAAGGAAGCAGCCCAAACACGATCAGAAAACGCGAAGCTGAAACAACAGCTGAGTGATGTTCTGAGGAGGAATCAGGCACATTTAAACGGTAAATTCACTCTTAAACAACCCAGGCTGGGTGCATTTTACCGTTAACGGGATTTTAATTGTGAAACTTACTGACACAGAAGCGTAGAAGCATTTATTTACCACTAAGTTTCTGTCACCTCACTCGTCTAGCCCTTCACTGTCGTATCCAGCAATTACAATCATACAACAACAATAATATAATTTTTAACATAGTCTGTTGAATGGATATTTATCAATTAATTGAGGATAATAACACATTTATATTCAGAAAAAGAGAGGGGGAGAGAGAGAGAGAGAGAGGACAGTGGCCACAGCCGCAGGGCCACACGGAGAGGAAAGATGTTATCTGAAAACTTGACTAGTCCAGCACAACCATGTTAAATGATCGCTTTTACTGATTTCTTTGTTTGTATTATTAAGTTATCAGTTATGTAATGTCAGTGTGTGGACGTGAATTTATTAAAAGCAGGTAAATCTATAGGAATTTGTAATCCATACATTAAATATCTTTAATTATGATGATGTTGTTATTTTGATTGCTAGATACGACAAGACCAGTGAGGTGACAGAGTGGAAAAGAAATCTTTTTTTATATATATATATATAAATAATGAATAGAGTAACGAAATCAATCAAATCAGGTATGTATAGTTATAAACAACTATTCAAACATACATTTGCTGAACATATACTACTACATTTCAAATATTGAGGGTTATTAAATTGTTTTTATAGAAATTCATACTTCTATTCAGCACAAACACATTAAATTAGTTCAAAGTGACAAAACAAGAGTTAAGACATTTGTAATGTTGCAAAAATATATGAATAATATGTATGAATATGAATTAATATATGTATAAATATAACTTTTTTTAATCAAAAATCCTGAAAAAGTGTTAAGCAGCACAACATAGATAACAATAAGAAATGTTTCTTGAGCATCAAATCATAATATTAGAATGATTTCTGAAGGATCATGTGACACTGAAGACTGGAGTAATGATTCTGAAAATTCAGCATTGACATCACAGGAATAAATGACATTTTAGAATATATTACAATATAAAACAATAATTTTACACTATTAATAGTATTACTGTATTTTTGATCAAATAAAGGCAGCTGTGGTAAGCATAAGACATTCATTTCAAAAACTAAGATTGCAACCCCTAACTTTTGATTAACCAAGAAAGATTCCTGTGTGTGCGCAAGTACACTTGGCAATCTTTCTGATTCTGATTGAATGGTTGTAACCCAATGCACAGGACAATGGTAACACCAGAATAAAAATATTTATGATTCTGAAGCTGAAAACAGAATTATTTTAGACGAATATGCTTGCACTCTGTCACTGACTAGATGTATTTAAAATGTTGGCTACTTTTTACTGGTAACGTAAGACATTTGGCATTATCAGGACCCATAAATATTCCCCTATTGCATTATCCTCCATCATATTCAACATTATATAGTAGTTTAAACTTGATTTTTTTTTTCATGCACAGTAATTTTCATTTTGCGTGACCTGTACACAATACATCTTGTCACTATCCACGATACATATTGTTGCATTTTTGTATTGCGATATATTGTGGCAAGATATATTATTACACCCCTAGTGAAATGTAATTCTGCAGTAGCGCTTTTAACTTTGACACCAAGCAGTCTGTCAAACAGGTTTCAATTGGATAAAACTTTCAGCCATTGCAAATATTTACTTCTTCCATGCCCAAAAAGGTCACTCTGTACATCCTTATGTTGCTTAGAACTGATATCCATATGTTTGTATGCTTTTCATGAATATAATAATAATGACCCTAGCTTCTCTTAAAATGACCAATACTGCAACTAAGAACTGAAGTAAGTACTATTAGGGAATGCTGTTTTTTTCATCTTTTCTTGCTTTCACCACACAGGACAAGTCCACTATGTCTCTCCTGATAAAGCCTCATCCACAGAATTGCCATCACGTGGGTACACGTCTCCAATTGAATCGGAAGACCTTGAGGATCAGCAAACGGAGGCCGATGACCAGAGTCAAGATTCACCTAGTGAACCGAAGCCACGCATACTAGATGCCGTTTCATCCTGTAAGACCGAGGCAGAGGACAGGGAGTCGGCCCATCAAAAAAATGCGGGTGAACGACTCTTTCCTCAGTTCGACAGCTCGAGTGCGGATGAGACGTGGGATGTGACCTTGCCCACTGTTTCAACACCAAGGATTAAGATTGAGCCCGAGGACACCATCATCACAATAACATCTTCAGTTACTACTACCCCTGTCCATGCCGGTCCGTGTCAGGACTCAGAACCCGCTCACCAGCTGAGAACAGCCAGTGACACCTCAACCACGTTGAGGAGACTGCAGCGAAAGGATCGCCTTCGCACACGATTCACCAAACCTAGGAGGGCATCAGCGAAAGATCAGGATCACGAAGGACCATATAAGTGTAATAAATGTGGAAGGCAGTTGAAGGACTTTGCAAAGCTGCAGCTCCACAAGAAATTACACGATAGATCCTTCATCTGTCACTGGTGCGGCAGAAACTTCTCCAAGTTTGACTACCTTCGGATGCATATGCGCACACACACCGGAGAACGGCCTTACCGCTGCAACTGGTGCTCAAAGACCTTCAGCCAGAGCGGGAACATGAGGAGACATGAGCGCACGTGTCAGAAATTCAATGAAGAACAGGCAGCGCATACTTTTGAAGAAGACCAACCGCTGTCCGCAGAGTGACCAGTGCATCGTTGTTGACAGATCGCTGCAGGCGCACCTCGAGAAAGAACCCCGCATTGTGATAGATATATTGGGATTTTTATTACTTTAAGGATATTAGAAGCTTCCATGTTACATAAAAAATACAGAAGACCGGTATGCTGTTTGACTAACAATTTTATGACATTTCCAGGCTTCGCTTTTCCACTTTGAGGAAGACCACTTTGTGTTTTGTACAGAGTACCATGAGTTACCATACCTCCAGACTGATGTTGACTATTATAAATACTCCACAGAGAGCAGTATTTAGCCTGAAATATTTTTAGGCAGTAGATAACTATAAAAATGTATATTCACTAGAAAGGAATGAATTTTAAAATTGTATTAATTTCCATTATTTTTCAAGGCCTACACATCAACATTTTAAAATTCAAGGTTTTTAGTGACTGCGGGAATCACTGAGAGGACAAGTTAAATATAAAATAGCATATTAGGAAATGAATCAATGTGGTAGACTGAACAGTAACATTTACTTAAACTGAAAGATTGTCAAAAGAAAATTATGTAATTTTAGAAAATCATGACTGTCTAACATGTTTAAACAAGGAACTTTGTTGTATGTAACAACAAACACTTGAATAAACTAGATGAAATGTAATTTGACATCTCAGTTATTGTATCTGAGGAACATGTTAATGTGGACATTGTGAGGATACTGTATGTGTGCATAACTATGGATCTTGTAAATATTTTACTTGTCATTTAGAACATGTTGTTCTAATTAAATCTGCAACTTTTAAGTACCGCCCAAAACTAATCGCTATGGAAAAATAATTGCAATATAACTGTGTTGATTAGAGGTTTTCAAAACTTTTTAATGACTTGGAGTTAAATATGATTTTTTCCAGTGGAGTAGGTTTGATTTTGGTGGGGACGGGGACAACAATTTTCTTTGCGTGGGACCCATTTCTTAACTATATATATATATATATATATACAGTGCCTTGTTAAAGTATTCGGCCCCTTGAACTTTTCAACCTTTTGCCACATTTCAGGCTTCAAACATAAAAAACATATAAAACTGTAATTTTTTTATGAAGAATCAACAGGTGGGACGCAATCATGAAGTGGAACGAAATTTTATTACATATTTCAAACTTTTTTAACAAATAAAAAACTGAAAAATTGGCCGAGCAAAATTATTCAGCCCCTTTACTTTCAGTGCAGCAAACTCTTTGACCTAAATGACTAAAGATGATAAATAGAATCCGCCTGTGTGTAACTGAGTCTCCGTATAAATGCACCTGCTCTGTGATGCACAGAAGAACAACGAACCCACCAGACAGGTCCGAGATAATGTTGTAGAGAAGTTTATATCCGGATTTGGATGCAAGATTTCCCAAGCTTTAAACATCCCCAAAGAGCACTGTGCAAGTAATAATATTGAAATGGAAGGAGTATCAGGCAAAAGTTTGAAATATCCAATAAATTTCATTCCACTTCATGATTCTGTCCTTCCTGTTGTTGTTGTTGTAAATATATGTACATTCAATCTGGAAAATTATTTTCATTCTTACTTTTAATTAAGATGAAATTGTATCATTTATTTTACATAGATAAACTTAAAGAGAAACATAAAATATAGACTAAAGAGCCACCATGAATCTCATTATTATTATTTTTACAATATTTGAACTCTTTAGTGGAGCCCCTAGAATCTCCTCGAGGCCACAGTTTGAAAACCCCTGACCTCCACCCAACTTGACTTGTTTGTTTGGCCACCGACAACTTATGTCAAGTCAACACTGAAATATTTGAAAACCGTGCTTAATCTTGTATCTAAAAAGAACACCGTTTAAATAGTAGGGTTTTGTGTTGACTTCCACTCTAGCAGGTTTGCTTCCCTCCCACTAATAATTTGCATAATGCCTTTTGCTCTGCAGCCTGACGGTAGCACTACTTCTCCTGTGCAGTAGGTGGCAGTCAGTCGTTTCCTGCTGCCTTTATCCTTTGCGATTAGGAGGCGAACGGCAAACTGTGTTCATGCAACTGGGATAGTTAGCCGTTTCAGTGGTTTCTCTTTGCTGCTAAATTGCAAAGATAAAACAGCCACAATGACGAAACTACAGCTTCTTCACCGCGCCCTGAACGAGCGTCTGATGGCCGCGGTGGAGCAGATCATGGAGATGGTTGGCGGGACTGTGCTGGAGTACGAGGAGGAGACGATCCGGGCACGGAAAGAAAATGAGATTCTGAGACGGAGGCTCCGATGGATGGAGGGGGCCAATCAAGCCGACTGGCCAGGTACGACGACACCGGGATTAATGTAGTTGTTAACGAAAAATATGGTGAAAGACTTATAGCAATATGTGACGAAAACTTTGGGGGGCGGAGACATGGTTGCTACTTGCTAGTGCTACACAGTTTTGTGCTCTTCAGCCTATATGGACTACCGCGGGTTATTTGTTGGTGAGATAGTCTGCGTGCATTCAGCTTCTCGTTTTCCACTGCAATCCATGATCATTATACAGGAAGTGAAATATTTGCCATCAGGTCCGTATGATTGATCGCAGCTGCATTAGACCGAAGTAAACATAGTGTGTTTTGTATGCCTGTTGTTTTCCATCCAAAAAGTGGAGGCCGGTGGCGCGCAGAATAGAGAGACCCCCTCTAGAGTTCACTGGAAAAAAACTTCTCCAGTCAAAAACTAAATATGAGACTAAATATATTTTGCATTTCCTTTTGGGTTAAATCAGTACATTTCATCTCCTACAGCTTCTTAGTTTCTTGGGCTGATAGCAGAAATCGTACTTGATCTCATCAAATTGTTGCTGTTTTTTTTTTTTTTTTTTATAATTCTCAGGCCCATCAGAACCCATTACGCTTTCCATCCCAGATGAGTCCAATCCATCCCCACAAGATGAGAGTGCTGTCAACTTTGGATTTGGACAAGAGTCAGAATCACCTATAGTCAAAACAGAGACTGCTGATCACCCGGTGTACGGCACCACCACATTACCTCAAAACATTGATCAGGGATCCGACGTTGCTGGGACAAGCACTGGTATTTCCTATGGCCTGGCTGACGGTATGACCTGGGACTCAGGCCAAAGTTACATGGCCCCTCTGGACTTTGATCCAACTTCGGGTACCACCAGGGTCAGGCACTGGAGAGGGTACAACAGAAGGCAGAGGATGTCCTTTGCCTGTCCAGACTGTGGTAAAGTCTTTGGAAAGGAACAGAGGCTGTTGATTCATATGCGGATCCATTCCTCCGAGAGGCCGTACAAGTACCGCCGGCGCAAGGCGTTCTTCTACGGTGACAATAAGAAAAAGAAGAAACAGCTAGCCCTTTCTCAGGTAAACATCAGCACGGTAATTGAAGTCAACATGACAGAATTTACACTTTTTCATTTTTTTTCTCATTGGGAAGCAGAAGCATTCTGTTTTTCTGCCTCATTTGTCACATTGAATATACTGATTCACTCTGAATATGTCGTTTTTAGTTATAAAATGCCTTACAAATGGCATTTATTATTCACTAGGGTTAGGGCACAATGTAACAGGACCATATTGGTTTGCCAATATTATCAGCATTTTATTTTTATCCATACAAGCTGATATTTTACATTTAATTGTACTTGCCCAATGCCCACCTTTTACTGTAGGTTACATTCAAAAATAATAATAACACCTGTTAAATTTAATTTTAGCGAATACAATAATGAATTATACTGTGCAAGGCATTATTGTGTTGTTGTGATGCATTGTGATTTTGACAAAATAGTATATCAGTTTTTATTTAACATTGAATTTTTAAATATCTTAAATATATAGAAAACTAAAAAATAAAGTTCTTTAATTGTAAATTGAAGAGGTGCTAATATGGTAGATTAGTAATATACCTTGTGAAAAAAACTCCACTGTATGGGAGGACTAATAAATGCATGCTTAATGCCAGTGTTGTTTTTCTCTTACGCACAGCTATCAAGAGGAATAGAGGATGATCTGTCAGATTGCTCTGAGCAAACCAACAGGAGTAGCGCATCACCTGAACAGCTAGCACCAGACCAAAAAGAAAAGCCAGCCAGCATGTCTACTGAGAGTGACCACAGCAGTGATAAAGAACCAGAAAACAGAACTACTGCTCCTGTGCAAAATCAAAGGAAAAAAGATAATAGAGCAAACCAGATGGAGGTTCATTGCCCTCATTGCCCCAATCGGGTGTTCGCTCGGCCCTGTCAGTTAGCCATGCACATGAAAACCCACACGGGCAAAGCTCTTGTAAAGCGTCCGGATGAGATGATGGATGTGAAGATGAAACCACCCAAGGTATTGCACTTCATGTTCTCTAGTGTAAGAAATAGTGTTTGTAGATATGAGTACATGGATATTTTCTTTCCCTCACACATAAGCCCTATTAAGGAGGATGTAAAGAAATAAATCAGTCATTGAAAAAGCTATCATTAACCATTATTCTGAACATTTTGGGTGATGTGCAGGACAGATTTGGGCTTTGTAAACATTGTGTGACTGATCACTGAAATTTAAAACTGCCGTATAATGTTATTTAATACAATAAGAGGTCAAAAAAGTAAAACAGACACAGCTAGAGGTCTCACACCACACAGTTCGAAGTATTGTTTGTAGGGGTGGAAATCTCTACTAGGCACCTCACGATTCGGAGAGCTGCGATTATCGATTATCTGAATCTTTTTGTGTGTGTGTGACTATAAATACTTTGCTTTTAAAAGTACAAAGTAATGACACATAAAGAATTAACGTGCAATATATTTTATTAATATTGCGAAGAACCAACAGGAAAATAAATGTGTGCCTGAACTAGGTGCATACTTGTAGTAAAGTAATAATATAACAACGACCGGTACAGCCGAGTGTTTTTCCTCCTCTGGCTGGAAACGTGTCAAATGGCTTCTCATATTTGTCGTGTTTTCGAAATATTTTAGTTTTATTCTACAAAGCTCACAACTAGTGTGACAACCTTTCCCCCTTCAACTTCAGAAGCCAAAATATTTCCACATATCAGCTTTTAACGAGAGGGTGTTTGGATTTGGCGCACAGCTCTGTTATGTGCACGCCACAGACGGTCCGGGCACTGCACATCCGCGCTTCAAAATTCCGTCTTTCGCGTTCCATCAATAATACGCGTTCCGTCAATAATCGATTTTTTTTTTCTTCCCCCACCCCTAATTGTTTGACCAAGTTGGGTTTTTTAATGGCTGATGCTGATACCTAGAAAGTAGGTTGGCTGCTGTTCAATAATAACATATTGTCCAAGAACTTGCTGAAATGAGCAGAAAACTTGTTTTACACAACATTTACTCAAAATTAGCAAAAAAAATGTACATTTTATTTAATAGACTTTATATACTGTCCAGAATTTGTGGGGGATAAGCACATCATAGTTATTGGTTGATATCTCAAAATAAGCAAATAGTTGCTGATTAATTGGTCTTGCTCTGGCCAATATCTACGTTTTCGACATTATGTTTGAGAAGTTAACTAATTGGCACCAAAGTGTATGAAAAATGACCTCTCCATAGTAGTTCGATGAATTCTAAGACAGTGAGCGCTTATATTAGGATGAAGCGAACACGTTTGTACAGCTACAGCCAATCTACGAAGAGAACAAGAAAGCAACTACTGAAGCGGATGCAGTTTAAACGGTGAGTTTGAGGTCAAAATTGAAAGTTCTGAAAACAAGAGCTGGTATGTTTCTCGAAACACACAGTTTATGCAAACAAATGTCTGCGACTGCTATGTTACCTGAGGAGTTGTTATTTGATTTGGGATCAAATTGTTTGGAGCCTTTGTGCATAACAATCAAATCAGCTATAGGTCTAGCTAAGTAATCATGTTCATTTTTCTTCCAGAGAATGTATTTTATGGAATAAGCTTGAAGAGTGGATTATGGGTTTATCAAAAGCTGAATTGAACAACAATGGAATTGTACCGTAATTGTACCAAATGTATCTACTACATTGCTAGTTGTCTACTACACGGAAAGAAGGAAATGCTGAGGGAGGTTTATCATTACAAGGCAATCTGTCATTTGCATTCTATGGAAATAAACAGGAAGTAATATTATAGCATTAGTTGCATTTATCTGAAAACATTGACTGGTTATAGCAGCAGATTTTAGTGAGAGGATGGATCAAGCACTATTGATTATCGTATAGTTGTAATATATAGCATTTTATTCAACTGCTGTTTATCATTGACAGATTTTTAAATCATGCGATGTTTAGAAGACCATTTATGAGAAAATAGTTATTTTCTGTGGTGCATCCTGGGGGACCCCTGGTTGAATACCCCGGCTATAAAGCATTAAAACTACAGTAGTCAACATTTGAACTTGAATTTTGAACAATACCTGTTGTCTTCGGACAACTTTGATTTACTTTTTTGACCCACTTGGGTTAGGCAAATGTTGACTAAGGCAGTATTACCAGTGAGCCGAAGAACATGCTGTTATTATTAAATTCTTTTTGTTACTATCAAGTCGATTATTATTATTAAATGTTTGGATAATTTTATTTTTATATGTCTGCTTTAACCCCTGCATTTAAGTTATTCAAGCCATTTCTACAACTGATTCAGTATGTTTTATAATATATTAATGTTATATGTTGTTCTATAATATATTTAATGTATCAAGTATCACAGCTAAAGTTTAACAGAAAGCTTATGCATGTTTTTCTCATTGATTCACAGGTGACGTATGGACCGCAACGCTGTTTTAGCAAAGTTTGGGACTACTTCTCAAAAGATGCGTTTGGCGAAGTCATCTGCCATCAATGTGCAGCCAGAGTTAGCCAGGGGTCCAGCAAGGCTTCTCAGAAGAACACCTCTAATTTGTGGTCTCATCTTAGAATAAACCATCGACATGCTTTTTTAGAGGCGAAAGGGTTCAGCCGACAATATGCTGATCAATACAATATGCCGGTCAATATGCTGATCAATACAACACAGATTAAATTGGAGCCTTTTGAGCCAGATGAACATGTTGCAGAAGGAGAAAATGAGATAATGAAGGTCTTGATGCCAGAAGAACCATAAAATGGAAATTTGTAAATATGTGTATAATAAAAGTAGAAAATCACTGTTTTACATGTATACAAAATAGAAAATCACAACCTTTTTTTATTTTTATGTACCATTTGTGTATATATACAGTGCAGTTGAAATGCTGTGATTTTAATAAAATTAGTTTGAAATGAATTGTTTTTCAGTCATTCGAGTCATTTCTGTGGGTGGTTTGGCGGTTTACAATAATATATTTTCATCGAAATGCTATGAGATTTTGGTGTCAGTGTATGTTACTTTCAGGTCCACTGTTAAAGACAACGTATAAATATGCGGTGACTTTGTATGACTTCTGTAAAACGCACAGCCATTCATTCACTTTCACATCCAGGGCATATTACACTTGGTGCTCATTGCATGTGGATTTCCTTGCTCCTCTCATTGTCAATTGGACTTGCATTTCTTTCAGAAGAAACTAAAAAATGATTCAGTGAAGAAGGCCAAAGTTAAGGGCAAAAGGCAGTTCCATTGTCCAGAGTGTGACAAAGCCTTCAAACTGGCAAACAATTTGTGTTTCCACATGAAGACCCATGAGGCTGAACATTCTCGGCCAACTCGCAAGATGCCAATCCAGACTGAGGTACCTGCTTACACCATGTAAATTTTGATCTGGATATGTGATCATTTCAATTCATGTTTTTCTATTAATTGCTGATGTTTGTATTTCTCTTAGCCATCTAAAGAAGAAACTATGGAGGCAGTACCTAAAACTACAGAAGTACAGAATTTGCAAGAGCTAAAGAAAACGTTCGCCTGCCCACATTGTGATAAAGTGTTTATCCGTGAAGGATGGCTGAAGCCGCACATTCGCACTCAACACCGGAATAAAAATAAGAGGCGTGGCAAGTTTGACAGTGGCCTGAAAAAAGCACAACGTCCTTACTACCAGGTTGGTATTCAGATTTGTTATTAAAAAGGTAAATGTTAAAATATACGTTTTAAGACACCGGTAATTGTTTTGATTTTATTTCTACATAATAACCCAAATTCCTTTGTACTGATTGATAAGCAATTGTGTAATGGCACAACTGTAAAACAGGGAGTCAATCAGGAGTCTAAAAAAAAGAGTAAAGAATCATCAAAGGTCAACGCTAAACCAAGTCAATCAAGTGATGAGTCCAATCTGGTTGTTGCTGGTTACCTCCAGGTTGGTTTTTTTTTTTTTTTTTTTTTTTTTTTTTTCATATTGGTAATTAAATATGAAATTGTTACTAAATACTTGCTGAGACACACATTTTTGAACCTTTTTTTTGTATAATAACCCAGACTCCTTTTTTTATTCATTGATAAGAAATTGCGTAAACGCACAACTGAGACACAGGAAGTCCCCAAGGAGTTGAAACAAAAAAATGAAGAAACAAAAAATTTCAAAGATAAACAACGTCCATCAAGTGATGAATCTAACCTGGTTGTTGATGTGCCGCAAATCACTACTGATCTTCCTAAAAGGGGGACAGATGAATCTAAGTGCGCTCTTGAGCAATCAAATAAAGACACTTCAGACTCATCAAGTGCTACAAAACTGAAGAGGATGTTTCTGTGCAAAGAATGTGGCAAAGAGTTCATTCATGAAAAGAGTTTAAAGAAGCACACAAGGAAACACCAGGGACGTAGGTTGCATGAAGAAAAGAAAAGGAAAAGAGAGCAATATCTAGGGGAAGATAAGCTTATGGAAGAAGAAGGAATGAGATGGGGGGAGGAAAAGAAAAAGAAGCTTGATAAGACATCAACAAGTAATCTCAACCCAAATACGGTATGTGTCTTACAAAAACCTGAAGAATGATCCACATCCGTCTTTGCATTTTTATAGTTTTAAATTACTTTAAATCAACCAGAAGAGAATCAGAAAACTCAGGAACCCAATAAGCACCTTCAAGGCTAATAATGTCTTTCTGAAGGAACTTTCACTTATTTTCCTATTTTAGAAATAATTTTTGCGTGAAGGCACTCATTACATATATTAGCCCCTGCACAAGTATGTATTAAATTTTTTTTTTCTCGTACCCCTTCAGCAGAAACCTCAAGGATCCCCAAACAAAGAGTTGCGGAAAGACAAAACCAGAGGTCAAGGGCCACTACCCTGCCCATTTTGTGGCAAAGTTTTTGCTTGGGAAATGCGGCTTTTGATGCATATGCAGATTCATAGCGGCGAGAAACCATACTCCTATCGGCAGCGCAAGAAACGGTTTTATGGAGACTTGAAAAGGGGCCAACTCCCTAAAAACCATAATCAGGAGGTAGGAGAGTCTATGCGATAATCATTTTGACCGATTGATTCTTCCAGTTTTATTTCTTCAAGGAAAAAAAGAGGAATTGTTTGTGCAATGAATCCTAGGTCATGTTGACTCAAAAGGCTGTTGTTCAAGTCATTATGAAATTGGTTGATTGTCGATTTCCCCCAATACAGACTCCAGAGAACAACAGTGACAAGTCTGAAGAATCCATGGTTGAAGAAACGGGGAACGAGGACGAATCTACACATCCGAGCAGCAGTACAACACGTGCAGTTTCTGGAGCTCTCGCAAGCGGTACTGAGACCCCTGGAATGGAGGACCAAACTGGCAGCCTCAGCCTTCTACCTCAGGCAGCTATTGAGAAGCCTATCACCTGCGATAAGAATAATCAAAGAACCAAATCTGAGATAATCAAAGATATCTTGAGCAAATTCAGTTTACAGCCAAGGATTGTTCTAGAACCAGTTATGACTGAATTTAAGTACAGGAGCTCAGTGTCTGGAGACTTAAAATCAGGTTGTTCTAAAAGAAGTGGCTTGGAGCATGAAGAAACACCATGCTCAGGAATGGTTGATGAAATGGTAGACGCTGTGGAAGATGAAATTGTGGGTTCCAAGGTTGGCATAATATCAGTGGAATGCTCTGGACATGGCATCCAGAACAAGCCTGCAAAATGGCAACATGTTATTCCTGAGACAGAAATAGTCCCTGTAGAGGTTGGATCTCCTCAGCATGATTCTCAATCAGAAGTGGAGCTTGGTAACTTTGGGGGCCCACTGGCCGTTGAATCCTCTGAGGGGAAAAACACAAAAAGTCAACAAGAAGAGGACTATGACTGTTATTATTCTGGTGTTTCCAAGAAAACAGCCATAAACCAGCTGCCGCTGATCATAATTGATGATGAACTAGAACAGACAAATGAAAGACCTGCTGCTGAACATGCTCTGTCTGAATGTGGAAGAATGAAGTGTGATTCAAAGTGTGATTGTAATAACATTTCTACTATGAAGTTAACTGTAATCCCACCGACTAGCGATTTAAAGTCTTTGTTCAAGGAAACTAGTTCTGGTGACATGAAGAAGAAAATTTACTCAGAATCAGATCTCGTTGTCCTCTCAGATGGTGAAGAAAATGTTGTTGAAGATGTGCTGAATTCTTCCAGAGGTTTAGATGAAAAGAAAACTGCCTCAGTGCCTAGCGTTCAAAATGAACAGTCAGTAGTGGGCAGCAATCCTGGAGAAAATCCTTCCAGCGACTTCATTTTTTCAGCATCAGATGCAATTGAATCAATCACGACTGATGAGTCCACTTGTGTTCATGCCAAATCTATTGAGAGTGCCTCAAACCATACTGATACTGAGGTTGTAACAAGTGAAAGAAATGATCAGAGTACCTCAATTGACCGACTCACCAGAGACGAGATGGCTTTTAATACCATCAGACAAACAGAGGACAACCCCATGAGTTCAGTGGAGAATAGATCGTGTCAAACAACTGTTACGGTATTTGCTGATCAAGCATCTACATCAGAACTTAATGATGACAGGAAACCGCTAGAACTTGTCAGTGGCAATGAGACAACCTGTGAGCAGACAGGTATGCAATAGTAGCAGATTGGAAAGTACAACACGGACTCAAAAGTAAATCTGTTCTTAATCTGTGGAAATTTAAAAGAGATCTGTAAATAAATGAATGGAGAAATCTAAATGTATAATGAATTAAATACTGTTTTTTTTTTTAAGTTTCTTAAATGTCTGAATCTATTCTGGATGCTTGAACTGACATCTCAGGGAAAAATGAACCTTCTGTACAAAATGTTAGTTTTTTGTAAAAAGTTCTGAAGAATTTTGTGTGCTCCCAAACTCTTCCACAACCCGTCAAGTCTGATGGTAGTAACAACTGCTCAAAAAAAGTAAAGCAAGCTCTATATTGTCGATCTAATGGGAAGGATAGAACTGCACTTAAAGTGTGATCACACAGGAGAACCTGTGTATTGACAAAGACTGTAAAAAAGGGAAAGCGTTATTGAAAATTTTCACAGTTAAAAATAAAATCAAGCAACCTAGAGACTCTAAAATGGATTGTAAGAACTCTTACTGATGGAACACTTTTCGGGAACATGCTCGGATTTGTAAGCACAACAGGAACCCAGCTGACTCTTGCAAAACCCAGGAAGCTGTTGATGCAGAATTGGCAAATCCAGCTCCAGACGTGATCGACATCTCCAGACTTCTCCAACTAATGCTTCTTATCTAATATCTCAGATTCAGGTCCCTCTATTCCAAACCCTAGGAAATGTGAAGCAAAGGGCAACCATACTCAAGACACAAGTCCACCAGTTCTAGTAACAGCCCAGCACAGAAGATGTGTGATCCAGAACCCTCAAGCCCTCCCAATCTTGACTCGTGCCAGAATGCTGCCTCAAAAAACAATTATCCAAAAGTGGAGGGGCCTCTTGTCTCTGACAGCAGCACAGCTCAAAATGATATTGATGACCAATCCTTAAGTCCACCTGATCTAGATCCTTGCCAGTGTGTTAAAATATTTATCCTCATTTGGAATCTTCATTTAGTACAACAAGGAAGATCTACCATTTACCAGATCAGCCATCAAACAAGACTCCCAGATCAGCCGTCTAAAAGAAGTCAAAGAAAAGTTGTCCAAGTTGTCATTCTCAGGTTGTTTGCTTTTTTTTTTTATTGAATAGTGTTTTGTTTTGTTTTTTTTTTGAATGCAAGTTTTTGTTGCTGTATATTTTAGGTGTTAAGCAAGTGTAATTAATTGAATGTATTATGCTCTTTTAATGTTTTTATTAATTATAGCTTCTTTGTAAAAACAGGGTCCTGGATGCCAAAGCAGTTCCACGGATGACTTATTGAAGATACATCACTGCTGTTACTGCAAGCAACCACATTATAGAATGATGGATCATCTTCAGTCAGTTCATCCTAATGAGCCAGATGTGGCAAAAGCTCTTACCTTTGACAAGCACTCACAAGAAAGGAAACATCTCTTGAACCTCCTTCAAACTAAGGGAAATGTTCTACACGGCAGAAAACGTGATGTAAAATCATTTAGGATGTTTGCTTCAGACTGCTCATTTGATGATAGTGTTTATTGCATCTGTTGTTTAGGGTTATTTAGCAAGAAGTCTTTTGCTACCCATTTAGAGCAGTGCAAGGGCAAATCAATTGAGAGAGCTGAGGATAGCTGTGGTGAAATTCCTCCCGATCCTGGGCCCATTCCTTCAACTTCCACACTCACTTCCCTGTGGAGTTCAGGAGAGATTGATGCTAATCTAGAACCATTATGTTTTTATTTCATAAATACCCCCTATGAATCAGAGCAGCTAAATTTGTATAATGAACAAGACAGTTCTTTCCATCAAGATGTCACATGCAGTGTTGGGAACCCAGATGTCTCAAGTCCAAATAAGGGGGTTAGAAATGATGGGCAGACAGAGGGTGCTGAATTACAATTCAATCGTTCCCCTGAATATGAAGCCAGCTATGATTTTAAGTCGGATAATTTTTCAAATCCAAGCCCTGGTCAAGAATCAACAGACTGCAAGAATGAAGAAATACTTATCCCAATATGTGATGTCGCTCAAGAAAGGACAATGACAGAAAATGACGTTCTCAGAAATCCATGTGATGATTTCAGTCCACCGCTCGGCAACCAAAATATGTCCAATGACCGCGTGAAAGACCAAACCTATGGATCGCGGAGGAAGAGGAAGAGAAGCTCACGTATGCAAAATGAGGTAAATATCATTGTTAAATGTGGTATTCTGCAAGCAACTTTGTTCTTCAGGACTCACTATTATTAGATTATTTACATTGAAGGATATAATCTCTTTACAGTTGTTCACATATTGACATACTCACTTTTTTGTTGTTGTTTAAAACTGGTTTGTAAAAAAAGTTCTGCTCTGGGCTAAGCCAAGTCCAGCCTTCTGATAAATATTTACACTTGTTGCACCAACTAAAACTACGACCAGGCGCAACTTCACTGCGTGTCCACTCTGACACATTCTACCCCATTGCTAGTTGAGATGCCATTCGCAATAATAAAGAACTGAATTTGATTGACATAAGAAATGAAACCACTGTGCCATCTAATTTCAATGAACAAACGTTAGCTAACGAGTCTCCCTGTATATTCTTACAACGCAGATGGTTATTAAACGTCCTAGGTATGTAAAAAGATATTTAAAAGTCGGAAAATGTCCCTGCTTATTAAATCTGAGTGAGCTACATACAAACAATGTCAAACTACAGTCAATGTCAAAGTCAGACATTGACAGTCAGTCAATGTCTTTTTGTCTGAATGTAAATGAAATGTCTATGACAGTACTTTTGATGAACAGGTTAAGCTGATGTTTTCTGTTTGTTTCCTTTTAATTGTAAAGTCCCTGATCTTGGATTATGACTCGCTAGGTGAAGGGGAGAGGCCCAATTCAAAAAAACATGTCTGCCAGCACTGTAGGGCAACTTTCTGCACCTCCTACACACTGCGCAGACATGAATACACTCACACAGGTCAGTGTGCAAAACCCTTGTTAACACGCATATTAGAAATATTGCAACTCAAAGCAAGCTAGTTACATAGAAGAATCAGGGTCATTCTCATGGCTGTTTTTTTTTTTTTTCATACAGGTGAGAGGCCATTCTGGTGTCATCACTGCAATGTGGGATTCATCCAGAAGTATCGCCTTTTAAAGCACACATTTGCATACCATGGTGAATTTATTAGTTGTTGTTTTGATTTTTGCTAAATTTTTAGTTTACTTTTATCAGGGTGTCTGAAAAGGTTTTAATTCACCCAAACAAAAGTCAAGGCCTTAAAAAGGATTTAAATTAGAGCAGAAAGTCCTAAGGCCGGGATGGACCAAGCCAACGGTCGGTTGTCAACGTCGGGTGTTTCAGGCTAGTTTTTGGGGTGAGCTCCACACATCGGCGGCAGTTTGCCAAAAAATTAGCTTGTTCAATCGGCATCGGGGCCGTCGTCGAGAGTGGAAACGCAAATATTTTCATAACAACATGAGCTGCTTAAAATAAAGAAAACTATCGACATAGCTGATGATATTCAAAATGGTATGCAATTACTGCTTTGTTTAGGTTTCGTATATGTCATATGTTTCAGTTTCTCCTTTTGAATGATGAATATAATATTGATACCTGCTGAGACAGTTCATTTCTTACATGGAAGCACAGAACTCGCATGCTAGTTTACAGTTGGCTGTAGTCTGCTGTGTTTTTTTGGTCCAGACGCAGCCAACGCAAGGCGACAACACCGTCGGTTTTCGTCGTTAGTTCTCTGAAGTCGGCTTGGTGTGTCCCAGGCTTTACATTCATAAAGTTATGGCTTTAAATATTGTATGCATTGCATTTTGTCCTGTTTTCAAATACAAACTTCTAAACATCTTTAAATCAAAATACATTTACTTAAGATGCAAATGTATAATAAACAGTTAAACAAAATAAAGTGAGTTTATGCTTAAAACAAGAACAAATATCTGTCAATGAGTAATGAAAATTTTAATTACGTTGATTTTTCTGAGCCCATTGGCAGATGTTGTTTCAATCATTAAAATTAAATTATTATATAACTATTTAATAAAATAAGTACTTTATTAATGTTATGGATAGGCTAAATGACACACTGTCAATAGAATATTTTACCATTGGGAACACATTTTTAGATGATGATTGTTTTCATTCCAGTCAAAATGGTCTCATAACAGTTCTCTACCATTACTATGCTGTACGCAAGTTCATGCTAATTTAAAAAAGATTTGATTGTAGCCACCGTTTTGTGTGAAAATAAGTGTACACCCAGTTTTTTGTCATGCGTTTGTTTCGTAAATGAGGGCCATTGTTTCTCCTTACACACTTATATTTATTCCTTACATATTATTTACCTTCATAAAACCTGCAGAATCCTAGTTTTATGTAATCAAAATTGTTTTGTTTTGTTGTTATCTTCAAGGGGACACGTTAACTAGCACAGACCAACAAAAACTGAAAAGGCCAAAGAGAAGAATCCAAGGTGGAGAGACATCGGTCAAGGGCGAAGCTAGCCTGGAGGTAAAGTGATTGGTTTTTTTCCCCTCTTAAATAGAACTTACTTTTTTATTAGAGAACAGAATAAAAACTTCTTTTTTATTGACAGCCATCAGCAGAGAGTCCAAAGGATTTACCAGATGCTGTTAATGATGACACTGAGGGAAAGGTTACGTCCACACAGCAAGGTAAAGTTTCTGGTTGTCATGAAACATGCATAAACAGCATCAAAAGTCCCAAGCATAACAAGATTCTGCTGGGTCATTAAAACAAGACATTGAATTTCCTGATTTTAATGGCATTTAAAATGTCTTAAATATGTGTATTTATTTTCTCCCAGGCATTACATTTTGAGATTTTTTACATTTTGCTCTCCTCAGCAGAGGTGTGTGGGGGAGTGTCTATAAAACATGATGTTTCGAGTTTTAATGATATGCTGACTTTATCCAATATGTCACTCACTTTGCAAAAACCAAACATTAGGAGTGCATTTATTATTCACTCTGTGATGTAGCCTATTATTATGCAGTTAGAATGCCTCCAAAACTCAGGGTATGTATGTAGGAGCATTTATAATTATTAATTATTACGGAAAATTCCAAATGCTGAACCGTTGTGGGACAATAGATAGCAGTGCTTCATTAATGAATGAATGATTTGTGTCCACAAAAGCGTTTTAACCCGCTGAAAATGACTAGCTGTGGTAGCATGTCCTCCCTGATTCGGCTAATGACCTGAGGGAGCAGAATTAAGAGGAGCATAGAGGAGCAAAAGGGGCCATCTGTGGGCCAATGTGTCCTTTTCCTTCAAAAATATCATCAGACAGTGGGTATTCTTTTCACTTCCACCTAGCTGAAAATGCAGTAGGTGTCTGTGAGAGTCTCCGAAAATTTGCCTTTTACAAAAGTAAAAATGCCCCAGGAAAGCAATTTAAGGAGGCAATTATTTCCCCTTAATTGAAAAGTTAATTTATGTCAGCTGTCCATGACAGGCCTAAACCAGACACACTCAGCAAAATCTCATCCAATTATCGTTATTGTCAAAATTCCAGAAAATATATATATAATTTCTGTAAATATCCTTAGGCTTATCCTTAGACTACATATTCTTTTTTAAATCTTCAGGTCTTAAAAAAAAGTCTTTTAAAAGCCTAAAATTGCAGCAATTAAAGTATATTTTGCTGAATCTTTAAAGTTTGTAACCCTTTTGTTGTTGTTTTTACCCGACTTAATATGCTTTTGTTTTAGACACGGAAGCGAGAGGGTTTCACTGGGAAGAAGCAGGACAAAGCAAAGTCAAAGACTATGACACGGATTGCTAGAAGTTATCGTTTACATCATGGTGTTGCTTTTTTTTTAAGTTACAACATGTTGGTTTTATTTGTTTTGAAAATATGTTTTGCAGTGTTTGCATAAATCTAGTAAATATTAAATAATTTTATGGAATGGTTCATTTCAACCTGTTGTATTGTACAGATAATAGCATTGTTTATTAACTAACTCCAGATTGAGAATAAAATCAAAGGTTAGCGAAATCTAAAGGGTGTATTGTTTTTTTGTTTTGTTCGTTTTTGCGTGTTTGGGGACACATATCGCTCATATTGATGCAACTTATGGCAGTTTGTTTACAATGCAAGCTCATAAACGTCTCATTCCAAAGTTGAGACACTAGACATAATGAATTATTTATTGAGAAATTGTTTGATTGTTCATTATTATAGACTATTGTACAAAAGTTTGGGGTTGATAAAAGTTTTTGTTTAAAAATGAAAGTTTTGGTTAATGCTCTGTGAGACTGCATTTATTTAGTCAAAAATGGTTAAAAAACAGTTATATTATATTGGTCTTCAGTGTCACAGAGTCCTTCAGAAATCATTGTAATAATCTTGGTCCTCAAGAAACATATTATCATCAATGTTCATAAGTTTGTGGAAACGTGACGCATTTTTTCCAGAATACATTGATGAATATAGTTTATATTTTATATGTCTTTGCTATCAATTTTGATCAATTGTAATTAAATATTTTAAATATTCAAAACAATCGTACTGACCCTGAACTTTTAAAAGGTAATGGCAGTCTATAAACAACTATAAAAACTGTTGAACCTGATTTATTAAAAATCATAAATTTCATATATTGATGTATTAAAAATCTTTAATTTCATGATATTGGTTTCTGTAAAAAAACAAACTTTTTTTACTTTTATTTAAGTACATTTAGCTAATTTTATTTTCACTCGTTTGGCAATATCCATACAATGGGATAAATGTTATGTCAGGTTTGGTTTTGTTTTAAGACAAACATTTATCCAAAAGTGGTGCTCCCAGGTGGCCTCTCTCAGCATGAGGATGCACCCTGCCACACTGCAGGCACACGTTGTTCAGGAATGGTTTGTGGAACATGATGAAGAGTTCAAGGTGTTGCCATCATGGCCTCCACATTTCCCAGACCTCAATCCAGTTGAGCATCTGTGGGATGTGAATGTGCTGTACTAACAAGTTTCATCCATTACAGATTCACCTCGCAACCTACAGGATTTAAAAGATCCATCTTGCTTTCTGATCTCACAGGACACCTTCAGGGGTCTTATAAGTTCATGCCTTGGTGGGTCAATGCTGTTTTGGCAGCACGCTGAGAACCAACAGCATAACGTTATTAGATAGGTGCTGCCATAATGTTTTTGCTCATTCATGGTGTAAATAATATGAATGACGACGTAATTTGATCAAAAGCTATAGTTATAGCTGCACTCCCTCCTCCTGTCCTGTGAGGGGTGCTAGAGACACTTCTGTTAGCACAGCAAACCTTATGTGTTTGATTTGAAAGGGGGGACTTTCACGCGCTCGTAATCGGTACCTGTATTGTCTGTATTTATCATTTAAATACAGCGATCTAAAATAGTAAAATGACTAAACTTGATCGTCTGAATACTTTCATGACCGAGCGCTTAATGGCTGCTGTGAAGGAGATCCTCTTTACAGTCGGCAGAACGGTTCGGGAGTATGAGGAGGAAACGGAGCGAATCAGAAGCGAGAACGAGCGACTGAAACAAATGTTACGAGACTCAGGGTGCATCCGTGAACGCGCAAATCCTGGTATGACGCTTAAAAATATCATGGTGAATGTTTTTCCATTATGTTTAAAAGAGTTAATGACCATTGGTTTATCTCTCTCTATATATAGTGGTCACATTACATCTTAACTTTACCTAAACTGGAGTCCATTGGAGTGTCCATTGGTCACGCATCTGTGATTCGTAGCCACGCGATTATTCATCATAAATGAATCTACTTTTGATTACATGGCATTGGAGGATGTGTGAACAAACATGGACCTTTATGAATATAGCAAATATATATGTTTAAAAAACTTAAAAGTTTTTTTTACGTTTATCTATATGCTAGTGTACATCTAAAAGTTAACAACTATCTTTTATTAAACATTCGTATTTAAAATGGATTCTTGGAATCTTGGATCTTGGAAAAATGTAATGGAAAACCAACTTTGTTTTATTGACATTTTACTCAAAATATTATAAATCTTCTAGTGCCAGACTTCGCTCTCACAACTGCAAGCTCATATTCTTCTCCATTTTTGAGTGTAATATCCACATCCCAAAATCCAATGAATAGAACTGTGTCCGCCCTAAATTGTTTTCTTTTTCAATAATCCATTACACTCAGATGCACGTCACAATATGGAAGAAAAGACATGTCGATACTTCTGCTTCATTGTGACTGTAAAGCCTATTGGCTATTAAATTAAATGGGTGAAGAGCGGCACTTTAATAAATTCTGTCCCAGCTACCCTTCTTAATTTGAAATAAATCAACACAGGAAAAACATCTGTGGTAATGTTATCAAGGTGTGTTTAATAAAATATGGATAGGTTATTGGAGCTGTAGTCACATTACAGGTTTACATGGATCTTACATGTTTATGTTCGTTTTTGTATTTTTTTAGCTCCTTTGCAGTCTTATCAGCCAGTTTCCCCTGTGCAGCCTGGATGGATCTGCAGCCAGAATGAGGAGCCAGAACCCTTTGAAGAGATCCATCAGGACAGATGCCAGAGACATAGCGAACAACATCCGCTCATAAAACCGGAAAAACCTGAATACTCTGCCGACGCTTACCGGGAATCTGTGGATTTGCCTACAGAAGCCAGCAACAATGAGGGCTCACACATGTGCACTGATCACACCGAACAGAGTACACATCCGGTTGAGGATGAGACGACAAACTGTCATTTCCCAACTAAAATCAAAGTTGAGTTCATGAACTCTAACTTGTGTTCAGGCGATGAAATGGGGAGCACTGAAGATGTATATCAGAGCTGGTCGCCACGCAGTCCAGACTTGCCTTTAGGGACATCGGACCCCTACAGAGCACAACACCCAAACCAGCCAACATACCCGAGCGGTGAAGCTCCTCCCACAGTATCCCAGCATAGCAGTTCATCTTATGACGCCAATCACGTTTCATATCACAACATACTATGCACCAACGGGGCGTACTGTAGCAGTAAATGCTGTGAAATGCAAAAGAGGACAATTGCCAAATCAAGCCCTGTATGGAAGTATTTCTCTCTAAAAGAAGGCGATTGTAGCAAAGCAGTGTGCATTATGTGCAGGGCCGTCATATCGCGCGGTCGCAAAGAGTACACAACTTCGGCCCTTCTAAAGCACCTTCGGATGAAACATGGTAAATGTTGACATTATCACGACATTATCCTTTGTTCTCTGATTTTATACATATATGTTTGCTGTAGTACAACATTTCTGCTCAGTCTGTTCAACTGCCTTAATGGTGCTTGTATAATAGGATAAGTATGAGGAAAGCAAGACATCATCTTTGTGTTATTCCTGCAGGAAATGTGCTAATCTTCGGCAGTGCCGAGAAGAGACGAATGAAAGAGATTACGAGAAAGACTATGTGAAAACCTCTAAACCGCTCTCAATCAGCATGGACACTGGCTATTGTGCGCCATGGCGAACCGCTGAGTGAACCCCAGTGGTGGTGTAACATTCTGATTTTGGTGTGTTTTCAAACGAATCGTTTCATCAAAATCAACATTGTATGGGTTGAGATAGGGCAGTCAGATACGTATTGGTCATCCAAACCTTTTGATTATGTTTACAGACAAAGTGTAAAATTATATAGCTGGAAAAATGTCACAAACTTTAAGCCTGTAAGTAACTGGTGAATGGGTGTTTCATCGTTGTTTAGAAAATAATAATAATGGGATGTTATATAAATGGACAAGAAAGGGCATGATGAATGTTAAAGGAAACTGTAATAAAGAGAATGTTAGAGACTATTTTACCACCCCACAGAAATGTAAGATGTTTATGTTTGAAGTTTTGAACTCATTTCGTCTTTTATACTATTTTTTTTTTTTTCTAATAAATGAATTCTGGTTAATTTTGAGAAAATAATTTGTTGTTGTTTCAGTGTGTGCCTCCTTAAAATAACATTGTTCGGATGAGATTACAAATCTTGGATTTATAGAAATATCAAGAACATCTCAAGCATTATTGCAACTACATTTGTGTAATGATGTCTTAATAATGACTCTTTCTGATTATTATGAGATGCCATAATAATCCCTCCCAAATTTGCTCTGAGAAAGTTTCTCATAATTATATGCTAAGTCATTATGAGAATGTTTCTCATTATTATGACTTGCAAAATCCTATTTTCACAACTGGAAATGGGGGTAAATACATTATTACAAAAATAATCTCATAATGAAAAACTTTCTCATAATAATGACTTGGTTTCCCATAACACTGACATACTGTAGGTTTTCATAATAACAAGAAACGTTCTCATAACAATGACTCCGTGGTTTCTCAAAATAATGATACACTTTCTTAATAATGACTAAATTCGCACAATATCACACAACTTTCTTATAATGACTTATTTTCTCATAACAACAAGACACATTCTCATAATAATAACTTAGTTTCTCATCTTAGTTCAATTGGGGCATTAAAGTAGCTGTTATGTGCCGTAGAAAAAAAAAACATTGATGTGCTTGAGATATGTGATGTGCACGTTGGCTATACCAGTGCAAGTTGCTTTCAGTTAAAACAGCTAATATATGCATTTTAGTCTGACTATGCTTAAGCCTTGTCTATGAAACCAGGCATGACTGGACAAAACTGTTCTTATCGACACCTCCAATGGTCTCAAGCCAGCCACCTGCACACCACACTTAAACCTCCTTTTCAATTATGACTTACAAAATAACTTTTAAAAAAATGTACCATGACATGGGAATTATAATATTTCAACGAAACACCATGGTCAGTCAGATATGATAAATATCTGACTGACCATCATATGCAAATTAAAAAAAGGCTTTCTTGCAAACTATTAATGCACTGAAATGTTCTTTAACTGTTTGAAGGAATTCTCTGAGGTCTGAAATTATAGTTCTGCTAGTAACATCAACAGTGGCAACTTTAGTGTTTTGGTGGAAATTGTACCATCCAGTACCGTCTTCATCAAAAACAACTGGCAGAGTGGACTGCCCTTTCTGTACTTACCACTCCTTTCCTTTGGTAGGCGCTGAATTTCTGTGGTTACCAGGAACAAATACGTGGTCATATGACCACAGGGAAGTGTTGTTTACATTCTGTTTTACTGTACGCCGAACATAAAATAACAACATTTACTGCGAAACAACGTCAAGATGACGAAGCTGCAGGTCATCAACACGTTTCTGACGCAGCGCTTGATGGCGGCGCTCAATGAAATTATGGACATGATCGGCGGGACTGTCCTGCAGTATGAGAAAGAGCTGGACAGCATGCAGAAGGACAACGAGTATCTGAGACGGAGACTGAAGGAGATTGAGAAAATCGTGGAGTCAATCGGTACATAGCCCTTTCATAATAATAATAACAATAAAAAAGTGTTCTGTCAATGACGGTTTATTTAACTTACTTTCCTTACAGGAATCTATAGTTTCTGCCATGGTAACAGTGAAATACAACAGCCAACCCTATCATTAAAAAGTTAAACACAATGACAGAAAGACTCGGAACGCTTCTTGTACATTTTGAATGAGATCTTATATAAATGCATTATGGTTTTTCAGTAGTACGTTAACTAGTAATTTTGCGGTAACAATGGTTACATTGTAATGTTTTGCAAGGACAGTTATTAACCAATAAATAAACAAATATTAAATATAAATTGTATTTATAATGTTTCATAACAATATGAATACATCAATAGCTCACCTCAAATTAATCACGTAAGTTACATCAATTTTACACAGTCAAAATTACCAGTTAGAATAAAACTCCTCGTTGTTTTGTATAATTATATCAGAACTTTACAAGTCCTCAAAACCATGAAATAATAGAGAGAAAAGTATGGGAATTATGTAGTGACTGAAAAAATGCTGGTTACTTGTTGACTGTTGCTTCACTATATGGTTACATTTATCCATTAAAACGATTGTAATGCTTATGTCCTTCAAAATTCTCCTGGATAGCCACCAGTATTGTCAAAGGAGTGCCTTTTTAGATAAAAAAAATATTGTACCGACTAAAATGTTAATATTTAAGATTTTGCCCATGATCATATGAAATTGGACACTCAATGCATATATTTTAAGATCAATATTTATATAAAGGCCCAGCACCACCCATGTCTAGACATATTTCACTTTAAGGGCCTGTTGTGAAGATATTTGTCCATGAAATCCTTTGCTCTTGAAGGAACATATTTTTTCTGTGCATCTTAAAATGAAACATAAAAAATGTGTAGTCTGTGAGACAAAAGATTTAAAAGTCTTTCATTCACTTTAGTGTGTCCAAAAGTCTGACTCAAACTGTAGTAACTTACATTTGTTGTACAGTTATGTTTGAATCTGGTGTAGTTTTAGATGAATTATATGCTACACAAAATCACAAATTTTAACTCCGACAAAGCAAAGTGTCTTAGATACTATGTTTCCACCTGATTTCCTCAGACCCTTCATCTTTTACAGGTCCAGCCGCTTCAAATCCTGCACCATCATCTCCACCTCTTCATCAAAAGTGGACCTCTAGCGTTGAGACGGAAACAATGCCGTCAGAGATCTATCAGAACCAGGTACAAAATGAACAGCCCACCGGGACGAAAGTGGAAGAGTTCCCCAGCCATGCGCTTCTAATGACTGAATCAGACTTCGATTTACCTTGTCCCACAATACCAAACACACTGGCTCAGACAAATGAAGACTTTGAGACATCCACTGTAAATGAATTTCCTTGTGGTGTAAAAATTGAGCCTTTTGAAAGCGTCAATTCACAATCCACCCATGCTAACACATCCGTCTACAGTCCATTACCTCATTGCTCTGCTCAATTACCAGTTTCTACTGATATTACTCACAAGTCTGATCCTAAAGTTTTCAATACATCAAATTCCTCTCATCTACAATCAGCTAAACGTATAAAGCTGAAGGGTAAAACCTTGCAACTGTCCATCAGTACAATTAGCCCAAATGTGTCAAAGACCTCTTGTCCTGAATCAGGCATAGCTCACGTCAACTACAACGCCGCTCATCAAAACACAGACTTGGGATCAGTCAGGAACGACACTATCGACAGCAATGGTCATCTCGGTATACATGTAGCTAACGTTGCTGTCAATCCCCTACGCCACGCACCGTTCAGCAGAGAAGTCAGGCAGTGTAGGGCAAAAGGACGAGGACGTGGTCCGGAGACACACGTTTGCCCACAGTGTGGAAAACTTTTCCCTCATCACTCGCGTCTAAAGGTTCACATGCTCATTCATACAGGGGAGAAGCCGTACGCTTGCACCCAGTGTGGGAAACGCTTCAACAACGACGGGACTCTGAGGAACCACAGCCGAGTGCATCTGCAGTTACGTCTTTTTGACTGTCCGGTGTGCGCGCGTAGTTTTAAAGATGCCTACACCTGTCGGAATCACATGCGTGTTCATAATAGGTGAGGCAATGGTGCTTCTGCCTCAGCAGGAAAAATTCAAAAGAAATGAAGGTATATGAAAAGGCTAATGGGACGATTTCCCTGTTCGTTGTGACATGCAGTCACAGTTTTCCTGCTCCTGATCGCTGAACATCAGAGTTGAATCAGCCGTTCTAGATTATAGAGACATCTAAAATGTGCCATGCTGGGCAGGATTGAGACATGCTGAAGAATATAAGTCACATGATGATGTCCTCAGAAAACCTTTTGAGTATAGTGTTTGATGGTGGAGTTTAAATTCATGTTATGGTCCTGTTGTGTGCCCTGCCATCAGACTAGAAGGATACAACAAACAAGTGCCAGTGTTGTTAACTGTTTTCTGCTTCTTTTAAAATGCTCAATTAAAGATTTTATTGAGTGTTTACTCTTTTGGATTTCTTTATCATGAGGTAGAGAGGTCTAAAAACTTAAAGGGATAGTCCACCCAAAAAGTTGGTGACTTATCAAACAGTTTTGGTTCCCATTGACTTTGATTGAATTGACAAAAAATAGAAGTCAGTGGGAACCAAAACTGTTTGATTACCATCATTCTTCAAAATATCATCTGTTGGGTGAGTAAATGATGACAATTTAAATATTTGGGTGGACAATCCCTTTAAATACCTGAACAAGTGGATCAAATTCTTCAGGGTCACATGGACATTTTAGGTAGATTTTAAATTAACTATATGGGAAGGTGATTATTATATATGCTTAAGTCTTGTAATGTCTTAAATTTTCAAAAAAATTTAAAAGATGTTTGGGGCAAAATAGTTCCCACCAGGTGGCAATGTTGAGCATTATTAGAAGAGGACACAAAACATTTCAAGTGTACAAGCAACGAGTCCTTTGGAGTATTTTTTTTACTTTAAATTTCAGTACTAAGTTCACATAGGCCTAGATATATGAAACTACTTTTTTAATCGACGTTTCATCTTAGAAAAAAAATCTCCATTATCTACAAAAATATCTGAATAATTTACAGAAAAGAGTGTCTATAGACTGTTCGTTTTTTTATTTAAAGGGCTACCGGATGAGTTTTGAGATTTTGAGATCTATCAAAATAGACGTGACCTATGACCCTCCAAAATAAGTTAAGGATTAGTGGTTTAAAATAAGCCAAAACAACTACTTTAGTTGCCTCCCTCAACACCCCCTTTTTGTTCATTTAAGGACCAGAGTTTCCAAAGTCTTGAAAAAACCTGTACAGTGTGACGAAGCATAATTTTAAAAGTGTGATTTGGGGCATTTTTGTGATGAATATACATTTTTTTGTTATGGTAAGTTCAAGAACACTTTATCGGGTAGAAATATTTGAAGCCTGATTCTACTCATCAGCTCCCTCTAAAATGTCAGTGGCCTGGGCTAGATATAGTGACATTTACCTGAGTGTTGTGTGCTGTTAATTTGTTATCTAATTACTCATTGAACATATAATCAACCAGATACATCTTGAAGAACCACAGAATCATCAGTGCAGTAGTTTTTCACAGGAGGAAAAGCTGATATTATCTAGGTTTGGAATCCCATTTAGAGAATATCTTATTGCTTATTGGTGTAAAGATACCCAAATTTACAACCTTTCGCCTTTGCGAATGAGATCATTTAGGTAAATTGGTCATTTTGATTGGTGCACCATAATGTTCTGCTTGCTGGAGCGATTATGAGTTGTAATTATTGATATGTTTTCTTTGAGAGGACGCAGGGAAATGATGCACATCTTAAAGAGCAATGCATTTCAAATGTATTTCCAATTTGTACATAATCACTTCATATAAACCACAAACCCTCAAGAATACAGCACTTTTTTTGGTACAAAACAACCAGACGAAACACACACGCGTACGCATGCAGACGCACTTCAGATACTCCTAGAATACGGAACATATAAACATTTGATTCCAAAAATATATCAAGTAAATGTATGCAATATCAAATTGTAGCATGTCCATACAACTCCTTTTTTAAAGAAAAGTAACAACTGGAAATTAAAAACTGCCAAATCTGAGACCTTGGAAAACACAGTTGGCGCAAAGTAAAAAATGTAAACATTGCATCATGCTACAAAATGGTTAAGTCTACTTGTTAGTAGTACACATAAACCTGCTCTTCTTGAAATTCCATTAAGGCCCTTAAAGGGATAGTGCACTTTGAAATTAATTTTTGATATGTTTTAGCTTACCTCAAGGGCATCCAAGATGTAGGTGTCTTTGTTTCCACAGTATTTTCAATTTTGACATTTTTTGGTCAAACCGTTGTTGTCTGTCAGTCATACACTGGAGGTTAAGGGGGTCCTCCCTCGGTTCACCTCAAAGAGCATGCACAGAGAAGTCAAAATTAAACATGATTTAATGACTCGTGAATGTAAGTACACATTGATGGCCTAAAACACAAAACGAGCGGTTTGTGTGAGAAAACGAACAGTATTTATATAGTTTTTACCTCTTGTGAAATATAAACCATATTCATATAGTTTTTACGTCTACGTCACTGTCATGATGTGGTTTTGTGTCTTGTCAATTTGTATTCAGTTGTTCCCTGTCTAGTTATTATCCCAGGTGTTTCTCATTTCTCACGCCCCCTTGTTACCTTGCCTAGCTCGTTTGTCCCTATTATTTAAGCCCTGTGTTCCTGCCTTGTCTTTGTGAGTTCTTGTAATGTCGAATGGTCGATGTGGGTTGTTCCTGAGTCTAAAGTCTAGTCTGTTGAAGTCTGTAGTCTGTTTGAGTTTTGAGCGTGTTAAATAAAACGTGTGCTGCACTTGGATCCAACACCTTCTTTCTTCAACCGCACTCCCACCGTCACAGAAGAACTCACCGCATCGTGATCCAGCAGCATGCCTCTCTGGAGTCCTGACGTCCAGATTCTTCGTCTCCGTCAAGAAAGTCGGACCATAGAACGTTAGGTCGTGGAGTTTCTTAAACTGGCTCATCTCGCGCAAATGAGCACCCAGTGCTTGAAGATCTTCTTCCGGGGGATTAGCGGAACCACTCCGGTCTCTGATGCCCGAACCTGATCCGTACGGGTCTTTGGAGTGGTATATTGACCTGGCCCTGTTGTGGAGCGGCTCTGCGTTTACTGTGGGCGCAAAGGAGAGCAAGCAGCGAGAGCCCGCGACTCACGTCAGCCCAGCCGAGCCCGCGACTCACGTCAGCCCAGCCGAGCCCGCGCTTCGCGTCAGCTCAGCCGAGCCCGCGACTCACGTCAGCCCAGCCGAGCCCGCGACTCACGTCAGCCCAGCCGAGCCCGCGACTCACGTCAGCTCAGCCGAGCCCGCGCTTCGCGTCAGCTCAGCCGAGCCCGCGACTCACGTCAGCCCAGCCGATCCCGTGCTTCACGTGAGCCCCGCGAGTGAATCTCCGGTTCAAGTGAGTGCTGAGTCTCCGGTTCAAGTGAGTGCTGAGTCTCCGGTTCAAGTGAGTGAGTTGTCCAGCCCAGCGAGTGTGTCTAGCCATGTGACGCGCCCCGCCCTGCCGGCCCCGCCTCTGCGCCTCGCCCTGCCAGCTTTCAAGCTCCTGGAGGCGTTTCCTGAGCCTGTCTACTGTCCGGAGGTCCCCCCCCCCCCCCCCGTAGATTTAGGGGGGGGGGGCAGTAGGTACTCTGTGGGGGCCATGGAGGCGACGTTGACATGGCCCTGGCCTCGTCCTGCTCCGCCCAGGCCTCGTCCATGCTCGGCGGCCCAGGCCTGCCTTGGCTATCTCCTGGTCCCGTTCCTCTGCACGGGCCTGGCCCTCCGTCCCTCCCCCAAGACTGTCTCCGCTTCACCGCCCTCCTGAACTTTTGGTTGTTTTTATGGGCGTCGGCAGCCGCCCATAGGGGGTGGGCTATGTCATGATGTGGTTTTGTGTCTTGTCAATTTTATATTCAGTTGTTCCCTGTCTAGTTATTTCTCACGCCCCCTTATTACCTTGCCTAGCTCGTTTGTCCCTATTATTTAAGCCCTGTGTTCCTGCCTTGTCTTTGTGAGTTCTTGTTTAATGTCGATGTGGGTTGTTCCTGAGTCTAAAGTCTAGTCTGTTGAAGTCTGTAGTCTGTTTGAGTTTTGAGCGTGTTAAATAAAACGTCTGCTGCACTTGGATCCAACGTGAGATCCAAAGAGATCACTTCCGGCGTATCGTCTGGAGACGGTTCAGTTGGACATCTGATTCAGGTCAGTCTGACGGCTGTTAACAAGAGGTAAAAACGATATAAATACTGATCGTTTTCTCACACAAACCGCTTGTTTCGTGTCTTTAGGCCATCAATGTGTACTTACATTTACGAGTCATTAAATCATGTTTAATTATGACTTCTCTCTGCATGCTCTTTGAGTTGAACTGAGGGAGGACCCCCTTCACCTCCAGTGTATGACTGACAGACAACAACAGTTTGACCAAAAATTGTCAAAATTGAAAATACTGTGGAAACAAAGACACCTACATCTTGGATGCCCTAGGTAAGGGCTAAAACATATCAAAAATTAATTTCAAAGTGAACTATCCCTTTAAGGACCTTCCCATGTTGTCATGGTGATACCATATGTGTATATAATTTTGATGCGTTTACACCAGGTAGTTTTCATGCACCCCTGTTAAAACTTTGATAAAGATGTGTCTTAGCTTTGTCTGCAAGCATTATGAAAGCACTGAACATTGAAATACATTATAATCGGTTAGTCAAAAAGAGAATTGTGCTACACAAGATTTCATAAGAGTAAAATTCACTTCAACGTTACAAAATGTGTAGAAAACACTTGCAGCAATGCAGCAATGAGCGAGAGAGAGGAAGAGAGAAGTGGGTGAATGGGGTGGGGACTTGCTTTGAGTGACATCAAGTCAGAAGACGACTGGTGGCCCACCCTCCTTTTAAACAGCACAAAGTGTGTAATTTACTTCCAACATCTTAGTCCCAAGTTAGCTCATATAATTATCTCCATGTCCACCTCAAATCAATCAAATCCAATAATCTATCATGACTGATTTCCTCGTTCCTGACAGGATTCTTCCTCAATCGTGGCAGGTGGTCTGAGGCAGCTCATTGGCCAGAATATGCCAGCGCACCACTCTCTCACCCTTGTTCCTCAAGCAGTCCATCCAGTGGCGAAGAGCATCTCCTTGGACGTGACAGCTCAGGCACACGCCACCTACCATTCAGGAATATAGTTTTTGTTTTGTAATTACATGTCTTAATATCAAGGTTGGATGGCTATGTTAAGAATGGTATACTAATGTACCGCTTACTGAATACTACGGAAGCCCTGAACCGCATTAAAAGATTAAAAAATGAGATTAAAAGATTAAAAAGATTGAGATTAAAAGTCGAAAGTCGATTAAAAGTCAAAGACTATGAGAAGTATTCTCATACTCTCGAAATGTTTGGACTTTAATCTCAAAATGCTAGATTTTTATTTATTTTTATTTTTTTACATTGCGGTTCAGGGCTTCCGTAGACTACTGCTTAGTATACACTGTAAAAAAAATCAAGTTAAAAACGAAGTGTTTGGGCTGAAATGGGAAAGTGTGCTAAGTGACAGTTTGGATATTTGATTTGACTAAACTTAAAATTGAGTAGGCATTAACACTTTCTTTTCTTTTTTTTTCCCCTTTTCTTTTTTTTTTTTAACAGTGTTGCTCAGAACTGCCTAATATTTAAAAATAGAATGTGAAACAACATTATACATGATGCATTTCAAACAGTTTTGTATGTTTAAATCTGCAAGTATATTCAGTAATCATCTTAAAAATCTTACTTTTTTGCATCTTTTCTGTTAAGTATAAATAAAGGCTTATTTTTGGAGATTTCATTTTACATAAAAAAATTTTTAAGTTAACTTTGCTGTCATGCTTAATCTTTCAAAATAAAAATAATTTAATATCAAAATGAATATATATTTTCAAACTGTAAGTGTAATTGAATTAAATTTATAATTTACAATAGTATAAAACTTATCTTAGTGTAAAATTCATCAGCCATAGCTTATTATGCTTCACTACCAATTCTTTTTTGTTTTGGCAGTCCTATCAAATAGGACTGGTGGTGGTTGAGGAGAGATCCCATAATTTTGTAAAGCGCTTTGGGTGTAAAGTAGTACATATGAAAGCGCTATATAAATGCCTAATTTATTCATTCAAATAGTGAATTCATTACACTGGAAATAGAATTTCAAATCTAGTGTATTGCATTATAATATAGTATTTCACGCAGTGTGCTCTGTTTTATACTGCATAATTTAGCAACTGCAGTAGGTCATCTGTGTATTTTGTTCATACAGAAAATTAGCATGCTGTGCACAGTATACATACTATATATATGTGTTCCTAGCGTTTGTCTCGCTCATTTGAAGACTACGCTTCATCGGAAATGATAGTATGATGGTATGCTATTACAAACAGAGCCGATGCCTTATTCTTCAACAGCACATATAATACGTATTATAAATGTAATTTAGCAGGGTAATCTAATTAATTTCTAGGTAAATGTCAGTGAAGATTATTATTATTATAACTTGTATCAAACCTAGAATTTAAGCATAATTAGTAACATTTATTCATTATCAACATTCAACAATGTCTATATACACAGCTCTTTGCAGTACTGCAATGCTCAAACACTTCTGTCTAGCGCATGTTTACACAGAAAAACTATTCAAAAAAGTGCACAGTGAGACACAAAAATGCCTTAGTTGGTTGCAAAAAAAACCCAAACTGTTTTTAATAATAATTGCGTGCTCTTACCTATGAAATCATTAGATCTTCCCAGGTCATAGTCCCATACTGTGACCTCCAGTGTCTTATGAACCAGTTCAGATAGAGGGATCTCATAGAAAAACTCCTGTAGGTGGTAAAATATGTTGTGGATTATTTCAGTGTTCGTTTTATCACATTATCAAAAGAATATATTAATAGACAATGCCTCTTGTTTCTCATCTTATCAACCTTTTGGCTTGGCCAACATGTTATTTTGCCCCTTTTAAATTTCCCCTAATTCATATTAAAGGGTATTTTTAAACATTGAACAATCTCATATATGCATCATCCTGATAGCTCAGAAGCAACCTGGGGAATGACTAAAATATTAAACACCCTTCAAAATTAAATTTCAAGAAAAAAATGACATTTGGTAGTTCAGCCAAACAGATGTCCCAGTCTGGGATTTCACACCCACTGACTGAACCTTGGCATGTGCCGGAATAAATGAAGAAAAAAAACCATTTATGCAATAGAAAGCCTTCTAAATGGAGGCTCCTTTATAGCAATGTATCCCGGGTATACGAGTTAAATCATGCTGGGATCAAACCACTGGACCTTCCTCTTCGGACCTCTAACCATTCCTCTCTCCTGAGCCAAAGGCAGACACACATGTTCATAAAACGAAATTGGAATATTTTCTAATTATAATACCGTCACGGAGCAGGCTAGCACTCTCTGGTTTGACTCGCTTCCGTTTTCCGGAGTTCTAGAACTGCAATTCCCATCCTGCCCCTCTGCTCTTATTGGGTTCCATCCCTGCCTGGATTCTCTCATCTCCATTATTACCATCACCTGCTAACCATTACCTACCCCTTATCTGGATTTCTCCTTGCATTGTTCCCTTATGAAGTCTTGTTTTGCCACACAGACATTTCCATACGTTTCCCTGGAGTCTCTCCGTGCTCTGAGTTTCCCTGGACCTTTGATCTTTGCCTGGACTCTGAACCTTCGCCGCATGCCTCGACCCCTGCCTGTGTATCACTTCTGTTCCTAGATTGTCCCTTCATTGTATGCCTGTCTGAGGTTGACGTATAATTTCTCCTGTTTCATTACCTGTGTTAATAAATTACTGCAGATGGATCCGACTGCTTCTGTGTTATCACGGATACATTGACGAGCACTGTTATTCCTCCCAGGAATTTTTATCACCCTCATGAACCGTTTTAATTTGATGTGATATTATGGTTTTGTTGAGAGGGTTCCCGTGGAGCAGAGGGCTGACCTGCTTTTAAGCAGGTGTGTGAGATTGGAGCGAGCAGGAGTCTGAGCCAAGGAGTAATTATGCGGCCAATCTGGGTGTGTATTACTTCTGAGTGAATGGAAACAAAACACTTAGCCTTACTGGCGACCGCCAACCGCCCACATGACAGAGAGAGCGTGAGACAGAAGGGAAGGAGGAGAGGTAAAAAAAAAGGAGAAACAGGGACATGATGGGAATGAAACTTACAACATGAAAAACAAAAGTGTGTTTAGGCGGAGGACTTCTGGGAATATGAAGTGAACAAAGACGCAGAGCAAAGAAATATTGGACCAGACATCTCATTAACACTCAAAATACTTGACACACTCCCTGCAAGCTTATCATACATCCATACCTCATTGAATTCTGGGTTAAGAGTCTTTTTAATCACTGCCGTTTTGTGTTTGGATTTCTTCTTCACATCTGGCTTCAGATATCTGGAAAGAGAAAGGCACATAGAGGAACAAAGTGAGGGCTGTAGGAAGAGCAGGACAGTGGGAGAGCAGGAGATTAAAACAAGCACTACTGCTGTCGCACAAACAGGGAATGGACAACGCCAACGGACACATTCGTGCCAAGCTGTTTGCTTTTTTGGCTTTTGCTGTGACATCCCACTGGCTTCCATAAAAATCTGATTTGCTTTATGTACTGCTGTTGACTCTTCCCCACCCTCCCCAAGACACGTAGTTCGAATACGGCTTTGATCCTGAGGAAAAGAGAGAATGAGTATGTGTGTGTTTGTGAAAGGAATGGAATGGAGGAGAGAAAAAGAGAGAGAGAGAGAGAGAGAGAAAGAGAGAGAGTGACTGGAAGGGACGTGAGCGTGGGTGGGGGACCTGTCTGTTCTTATGCCATTTTGCCTGGGGAGGAAGAACTGTTTGGGAGCGTTTATTTTAATACATGATGTGAGAAAAATAATGAGAGATTAGAGGGGGGCACAAATGAGAGAGTGAGATGCAAAGACACATCAGAGGAAAGACGTAGGACGCAGAGAGATTTTTTTCAGCCATATACTATCTGTCTTTTTTACGCTCTCTATTTTTTACAGTTTCTCCTAATCGCTCACCACCTCTGAGAACTGTTTATGTCACCTTCCTTCCAAACTGGTGTTCATTTTCTTTTGCCCTTTTTCTTCTTTTCTGTCTTTCTCATGAGGCATCGTGATCCAAAGCAAGTGTGTTTTCGCTTAATGTCTGTGCAGAAGTCTCACATTTTCACATAGGGATCTGAGAAGCCGTTGACATCCATGGCGGCCAGATGGGCACAGCGCAGCACTCCGACACATAAACCCGTTCGTCGGCCCTCTCCTTCGCCCTCTGCAGGCGGGGTTAAGAACTGCAGAGAAAGCAACATTCGGCCCCTCTCTTCCAAACTGGTCATTTGTTCATTCTCCCACTGCAAAAAAAAAAAATTTAATAAATAAATAAGAAGTTAAGGAAATGGCTTATTGATCATCAGAGCTGTCTACATTAACCTATTACTACACGCTCTTGATGCACACTGTTGACTTTTTTCCTGTCATGTTTTTACGTGATGTTTGTCTGATTGTTGTCTAGATTATATATTCTAACATAATAGATATTTTACTAAATGTATTTTATTTTTTTAGAGCTATGTACTATGTAATCTTTTTTTTAGGGTGACTCTTACCATCTGTCTAGGGACTGCAGATGAAAAATAGCCTTTAGGCTAATTCTGGCATATTGACAGAAATGTCTATGAATATGCATGCAATGTCCCTGTACTAAATAAATAAATATATGTTAGATCCTAAAATTTAACTAGATTAGGCATTTCCTGATGAAAATAGAAAATTTCCTGTGCAAGGTAGCAGAACAATAATGTTCTCAATTTTAGGTGGGCTTAGGTTTAAGGCTTAAATGATCCACATATGAAATGCCACATCACATCTTGTTTGCAGTTGGTTAGTCACGAATCGGCACTGTCAGGTAGCTATGTATGAAAAGAAGACACAATCAAAATGCTTTATGCAAATATACGTAAGAAAGACGACTAATCACAGTTCAGTAAGCAAATATTAGGATGACACCATTGCTGTTGGTTACATTTCAGCATTCTATGAATGTTTAATACAATGGAAGATTTTGAAACTTTAATCTTGAGCTGTCTCAATAAGCACACGAGTGAATTTGTGACTTGTGAATCAGTACCTCATGAATGTAAATTTGATGGGGACTCGATCTACTACTAAACAATGGAACACTGATGATTTTGTTTTCTGCAACATGGTTTCATGGTTCCATACTACTATCTGGTATGTTTTCTCCAAATAATTCATTTCATAGGAATTGTTGTGCATTTTGATGCCTTAGAACAATTTTGACAAAGACACAAACCAAAAAAGAAATAGCTGACTCTGTGTGCTTAATTGTCTTAAAATATAGGTTTTTGATTTGAACTACGTAAGCATTTAGCACCGGTGGTAAATTAGAGGTTAGCACAAACCCTAACCAGGAATATCAATACAGTTCTATCTTGCAAGAATTGTAATAAATCATCTATATTAAAAGTGAGGGAGTAGGAGACTTGGTACAAGGCATACAACCGAACCAATGACAAGGACTCCCTCTGGGTAAAATCTGAGAATGTTCATCATGTAGAATAATTATAAACAGCTGGTTATGGCATGTCAGGATGTTAGTGTAATGTGACATCTAATACACTAGGCTCATTTTTAAATCATGGCAATCTGTTGTTTTGGAAAATTCAATTAAAAGTATTTCCATAAATAAAATACTAATACAAGATGTTTATTCTGCCTTAGAATGGAAAATAACCATTTAAAATTGTGTAGTCTTCTGTAAATGCTCTATGGTGACTTGTATGATTCACATTCATCCTCTACCGGATGCAGACAGTAATTTATCACTCTCTCTTTCTGGTCTGTTTAGGCTCAGCTCAGCTTCAATGGCTTTCAAAGGGGGAAGTGGGAAGATCTAAGCACAGCTTCTTCAGGATTTTGTGATTTGGAGAGTTAATGAGACATAATTGTCTGATTTGGTGCAACGCTTGCACACACACACACACACACACACACACACATATTAGTAAGGCTTGAGAGAAGCTTATTTGAATTCACATTAATAATGCATGCAGAGAATGCTCAAGTGTGACTGAATATGTAACACTTACACCACAAGAGCAACAATATTTACATGAAATATTCGATAAACCTTCTGTATGGGTTAAAACCATTTATTTTTTTTAGTTATCTGGGTCAGGAGCTATAAATGATTGTAATGGGGAAGATCAAAGTTTAGACTGGTGCAGAGATGTCGAGGAAACACATGAGCACATCCATGTGTGTCATTTCTGTTATAAAGTACAGTGTCACGTCTGCATGGCTGAATACATTAAAATATGAAACTATTTTTAAAGATGTAAATTATATTAGTTCCTTTTTAATCTTCTCTTAATTTCACACACAGGTAGATTTTATATAATTTCACTTTGATTTGAACAGATGCTGCTTTTTTAATTGTAATTTAATATGCAAGAAATATTACAAGTGTTTTTCATATTTTCATTCCCTTAAATCATCACTTTTGGTGGGAAAACAACAGCACAAACACAAACTAAGGACTAATAATTTGATTAATTGATTAATTGATTAATTCTTTGATTTGATTAATTCTGTTTTGTGGTAATAGTTGATTTGCCATCTTGTCTGATAAAATAAAAGAAACCAGCATGATATAATACAAATGGTAAAATTACCAACAATGTAACTCTCAATCCTTCACTAAGCAATAATTAATCCTAAATTATTTTTACATGTCCAATCAGTTTCCATCCCGTTCTTTTTCTTGCTGTTGTTTAAGTAATCAAGGCATAATTAATAAAATGTAGTTTCTGTTAGTCTGAAGTACCCCTTTTTCTTTTAGAAATAATAAGTTAGGGAGGTAAAAAGTACTTCATAACAGGAAGGAATGTATATTTAAACTATAAGGATTTCACAATGAACGTTTTCAGTGTGACATAACAGTGGAAATAATTTTCCATGCATTTACGAGGAAAGTGTAATATCTTTGCATATGAAAATTCCCAAAGAGAGCCGTAAGCTTTATATCCCGTTCATACTCTGTTCCTGCCTTGCTTTGTTTTAAGCTGTCTGTCTCTCTCTCTCTCTTTTTCTCTCTAGCAGCCGCACCCACAGTACCAGCAAAAGAACAGGATCAATATAGGGTAATCATCACAGTGTCTCGCTCCCTCTGTTTGTTTTTCTAAAAAGAGCCTTGTTATTTCTAGTTATTTACCTTGCACTTTGAAATTCCCCTTACAGCCCTGTTTGCCACATTGTGTGTGTGTTTGTCTGTGCAAGGGTTGCGGGTGTGTATGCCCATTAGTGAAAAGCATGCCATGCCAAACCTGTTTTCTGGCAAGTCTGATGTTTCATTAATGTAATTGTGTGGGGATAGATACAGATAGAGAGAGAGAGATAGAGTGCGTGCGAGACAGAGGAGTGAGTGAAAGTTGCTTTGCCAGACCTTCATTAATTTAACAGTGAGGAGACACATACAGATAGTGGGCAGAATGAGGGGCGACCCCTGCGTTATAAACAGACAACTCATAATGCAAACAGCGAGGATGGCAACCCAGCTGCCAAATGCTCAAGAGACAGAAAAAATAGCTGCACATATAATTCCCTGCCTCATGAGGTCAACTACACTAAGAAATGCCACTTAGACGTTGCGGTTAGTTGCAATTGTTGCAGTTTCACACACAGTTTGTACATTCGGGCAAACATATGCAATGTTGAGATAAAAATGCATACACTTCAGGGTGGAAGAATTGATTTTGTTTCTGGTATTTGCAAACATATAATAGGTATGCTAACAATGTTTCAGTATAATCAATTAGGTCACTTATAAAATGCAAACATCATATACTAAGATTTTATGTTTTTGCTAGAAACTCTTTGAGGCAAATTATAGTTGGAAAGAAGCAGATGGTGGCATAGCAGCTTTCCTATGACAGTGCAAGTTTCTTAAACTAATTAAAATGCCAATGGCATTTCTGAATGGGATAAATTAATTTAGCGCATGAGTTTAAATGTTGTAGCATGATTTGCTTGGGTTTTTGGCTGCTGCTCCGTGAGGTTTCAAACTAATGACCTCCATCAAGCAGACTCACTAATGATAATGAGGGGGTGTATCCAGCAGGTAAACAGGTGTGCAATGAGGCTGGGCACACACACACACACACACACACACACACACACATGTGCGCACTCGCACAGCTTTCATATTCAGATTTGCGTGATTAGCAGCAGATGGCATGGCACCAGTCATCAGCCTCCACCAGAACCTGTATGTGTGCCAGTCATGACACCAATACAAGAGCTTTAAATATACATTGTGACTGTTGCGCCATAAACTCTGTTTGTGACCATGTGATCCTAACTTCATGACTGGAACTTGTTGTCTTACTCCACCTTTTTTCTTTTTATAACATTACCAACTCTCAGTTAATTTTCCTTCATCTAAAAATTTTCATCATCATATGTCATCAGACTCTCCCTCATGACTTTCCAATCTGTAATGTTTTTCTTTTTTTATATAACACAAAGGGAAAAGTTTAGCAGAATTTCCAAGCTGTTCTTTTTAATACAATGAAATTAAATGGTGACCACCCTTGTGGAAAACTATGCTTAATTGTATTGATTGTGCCCCTGTAGTGAAAATAATTAACTTAAAGAGAGTACACATTAATGGCTAAGTTTCTTAAAGCTACACTGTGTGATTTTTACCCCCATCTAGCAGTGAAAAGATATATGACCATTCAGTGAATATTAGTTTCTGTTCCTCTCAATTCCGATTTCGTTTTAACTCCTACGGTAGTCCAAGATTAACATGGCTTCCAGTTCGACCTCGTCCATGAGTGTTAACTCATACGTAAACGCGAAAGGCGAAGCTTGAATTAACGGGTATGTCCCTCTTTGGCTAATGTACTTTCAAGATGGAGGGGCAACATGGCGACCGACATTAGAACCCCTTACCCGTATATATTTTCAATGGCACATTCTACACTCACGAGAATACTTTATTACTTGAACAAAGTAAATATACTTTATTGAGCACATGTATTTTTGAAAGAACTAAGTGTTTTTAGCAAAGAATAAACTAAGAGGTACACAGTGTAGCTTTTTAAGTATCAATAATTCTATTCATTAACACTCATCTTTGATCACCAAAATTACATATTTAAAAAATGTTCCTTGAAAAAAATGCCTGCCTTGAATACCTTCAATATAACAGTACACCCTTACTTCATTTAGTATACAGGGTTCTATGAATATGCAAATTTGCCCCATCTCCACACACTCACTCACACCAGCTCAGAGATCCACTCATTGACGTGATTGGCTACAAGGTAGTTTGTGACGTCAGAAACACCAGCGATTTCAAACCACGTTTTTGAGTCTGTCTTTGGTTCACCACAGTTTTAAAGAGAAAATACTCAGCAATTGTGTTGACTTATGAATTTGCACATGGTTTGTCTTAAAGCATATTATAGCTGGATTTCCACCACAGGGGAACTTAAAGGTTATTTTTATTTTTGAAGTACTTTTTTTTAAAGTATGCTAAAAGTTTCTTAAGTTTCCGTCTGTTCAATAAATCATGAAATGGCATGTGTATGACTCGGCAACTTGTATTTCCATTTTTTGGCGTGCTATCAACACACACAATCGCTTTTCAGCGTGTTTATGAACGCCGTTGACTTAACGTTACATTATTGTATATATAAATGACCTACCCCAACCCCATCCATAACCTACCCGTCACTGGGGTTAATACCATTTATGAGTCTTCTCCTACCATCCTAGGAAAAAAATATCACTCCCCAGACGTAGATCTACATTTTGCTTTGTTTCGCTCGGACACTTAACGGCATGTTCATACACGCGGAATCACTCGGACATTTAACGGCGTAGACATACGGATAGCTCAAAATGCGTATAAATAACACGCCACTTGACTTGAAAGTGGCGTGTATGTTTACGCAAAGGTCATGATGTCATGTTGCCTAAACAAAGTTGTTGCATTTGCACTCAAATCTTGCCTAACATCTCCATTTGTTCTCTACAGTAGAAAGTCAGATTTGGAATGGCAAAAGAGGGTGAGTAATTGATTGTATTTGCTATAAAATTATTTCATTTTTTTGAGTGAACTGTCCCATCATTTCATTTGGCCATCACTGTCTCTGTGATCCCTCTAAGCAGTTCAGCAGTTTTCCCCTGTCAGTTCTTGTTCTCTTCCTCCAGAGACCTGTGAGTGTGTGGTCTGTCACTCATCCAGCACCCTCTGTCCATTCATAACCCTGTAACCTCTCGCTCCCTTTCTTCATTTTCCCTATTTATGCCGTCTGCGGCTTTCTCCTGTCTTTTCCACATAATCACTACCCTTCCTTTGAAAATGTTATTATTCTGGTCTCCAGAAATCTCTGATGCTTTCAGGTGGGAGGCAAAGTGTTCTTCTGCCTCTGTCCTTTCAAATGTATCTTTTATCATTTTATTATTAACAGAAATGAGAAACAGAGCGATGAATGTATATAAAATAAGTGTTTTTAGCAATATTCAAATGAATGCGTAAATCAAACGAATGCACAATTACAATGGGTAAACAAACAATAACCCTAATGTGGCTAGTGTCCATTTACTATTACTGCTTTACTGTCACCTAGTTATTATTCATGAGCCAGCCTGATGAGATCTTAAATCTCTCTCTGGCTGACTGTTCAGCAGTTTCTATCGTGAAATTGTCAACACTGAGCATTGGCAACATAAGTGCTCTAAAACAACATCAAGTTAAATAGAACAAATTGCATCTCATCTCTCTGGGGGCCACAATGTCGTTAAGCTAATTTTATCTGTAATTTATGGATGCCGCATTCATTCTTGTTGTAAGTGAGAGAAGGGATTTGCTTTAAACACGGAAATGGGCAGATAGCACATCCACATGCCTGCCATTTCCTTAACCGACCCCATTCTCATCCTCCTTGTGTCCTTTTTACTTTCCGCATTTCTCATCGTGGGGTACCTAGCATGTTGAGACCAATTTTGGATGGTAATGAAAATGCTAATCAATTTTTTCCATCCCACTTATCATAATGTGCTCAATGTTCTTATTGAAATGCAAATGAGTTTAGATCCCAATGTAAAAACATTTGAGTGTGAGAAGATTAATCAGCAGGCATTATTTAAAACGTCATCGCGAACTCTCTTCGGGAAATGTCAGCGCTTTATTAATGGTCTTTTTCGCTGTGAGAGAGACGGAGAGAAAACAGGTGGTTTTGGGGTAGAGTACCTCTCGTAGGTAACAGGAAATCCCTCGCAGTGCTGCTCCCATGGCTGTAGGAGAGGGAAGCTGGAAGAAACAGACATAAAGGAGACCGAGATGAAGAGAGCAGAGTGTCCGTATGTATTTTCCATTTGCTACATTCAAACAGTCAGTGTTTGGGGTTGATCTGTTAAAATCAAGCTTCTTTTCTAATCTCGCAATAGCTGTGACTTTCTAACACTAATTAAAGTAAACAAGATAGTGACATTAGTAACTGAGGAAGGTCTTATCACAATTGACAATTTAATTAATAAACATGTCTAGTCCAGGTGCAAGTTCATCCATCAATTCGAAATTAACCAAAAGCAACTTGGAATGCATTGCTTTTTTCACTAAGTGCAAATAGCCCACCTTGGCAAATGGTATTTACACTAACTCAGCGCACTGACATCTGGACAAAACACTGACATCTGGACAGTAGAAATAGTGTAGGGGTAGGATCCTACCAGAGTTCAAATCCGCCTTTTGCCAAACTCGCTCTACTCCCTTTTCCCATCACATATTGGAAAGGCATTTATTTTAAAGGAAGAAAATATTAAAAATAAAGTGCCTAACATGTGTTCAATAATAAAGTGTTAAAGGAGTAGTTCACTTTTAAAAAAACTTTTGCTGATAATTTACGCACGTCGATATTTACGCACGATAATTTATGTCATCCAAGATGTCCACGTCTTTCTTTCTTTAGTTGAAAAGAAATTAAGGTTTTTGACGAAAATATTCCAGGATTTTCTCCATATAATGGACTTTATTGGGAACCAAACGGTTCAAGGTCCAAATGAGAGTTTCAGTGCAGCTTCAAAGGGCTTTAAACGACACCAGACGATGAATAAGGGTCTTACCTAGCGAAACAATCGGTCATTTCAAAAATAAATAAAAAAGTTTTATAAGCACAAATGCTCGCCTTGCTCTGTTCTGTGATGAGCGTTTGTGACTCTCCTGTTCGAATTCGTTCATCAAAATGAACAAATCTTTTTTCGAGTCATGACTCGGGTCCTAGATAAGACCCTTATTCATCGTCTGGTGTCGTATGAAGCTGCACTGAAACTCTCATTTGGACCTTGAACCGTTTGGTTCCCGAAGAAAGTCCATTATATGGAGAAAATCCTGGAATGTTTTCATCAAAAACATTTTTTTTTTTCAACTGAAGAAAGAAAGAGATGGTTATCTTGGATGACATGGGGGTGCGTAAATTATCAGCAAAAGTTTTCTTTAAAGTGAACTACTCCTTTAATTGGTGAGGGGTAGGTGCAAGGAGGACTTTTATTGTACCAATAAGGTAGCTTCCATTTAATAATTTTAATAAATATAATCATTTACACTCTGTTTTCATTGCATACCGTTTAATATACAACAACACCGAAGTGCAAATAGTATTTGCCACCATTTATAAGTATAAATAGCATCTAACTATTTTACACTTATTGCAAAGAAAATGCTGCTATTTTCACTTGGAGTAAAGAATCTATTGCTATTTAAACTGAGAGTAAATAGCAGCTATCGCTATATGTATATGTACAATAACTGGTTGAGGTCTTAGATTAGATAGAGCAAGCTTATATTAAAGAGTAACTAAACCCTAAACCAACTTTTTTTAGTTAATGATCTGTAAGAATGGATCTTTATTAATACCAGTCATTGATTCGAGTACCTTTGACATTTGTGTATAAAGTGTTTTATTTCTACAATATATGGTGTAAAAACGTCTTAGTGCTTCCCTCTTCAGGTTGAACGGTGGCTACTGCAGTTGAATTTTCCTATTGGATGTTCCGCACTTCGTGACGTACAGTACGCACGTTTCAGCTCACCACGCTCTTGGTACGAGCTACGCCCTTGGCAGTATAAAAACCAGCTTGTTTCGTCAAAAACCAGTCAGGAGTTGGAATTGCGAGTATTGAAAACGATCAGGATAGAGTGTTCTACCATCTATTTCATCCCCTCTATCTCCACTTTTTCAGCATTTTTCAAAAATTGCCAGTGGGTGGAGTCAGGCTCTGACCAGGGGTTTAGTTACCCTTTAAATAGATTTAGATCAGGCATTGATCACAATGACGTGACATTTAGACTCAAACTGATTGTGTGTGTGTGTCTTACAGGTGGTGGATGTTCTAAACAGGTGTAGAAACGTTTTGCCTGGTCTGGTTTCACACGTCGTAGGGCCACACGAGACTCTCCAATAAACTCATTATGAGTCAGTTTATCCTCATCGCACACCGATAACCTGAGAAAAACAACAACAACATAAAAAAAGAGTGAGAGAATTATTCAATTATACTGGAAGGAGAGCAAAGGTAAACATTAAAGTTGCAAATGTAGTATGGCAGGAAGTGATAAAAAAAAAAGTGTAAAAAAAAACCCACCCGTGGAGCAGCAAGAGCTGGAAATGGCTCAGACAGAAATGTATATTTATGAATGGGATTAGGGTGATATTTCTGGCTTCGCCAGTTTGGTCGGAAGTAAGCGCCTGCCCTTTTTTTTCAAAGCTTTGCTAGCGTTTTTGTGGAACTGACACTGTCCGCTGCTCCTGTACTCTCCCTTGGAGATAAACGGCTAAATGACTTTTCTCTGACTACTGTCACCCCGCCACTGAAAAAAGGGCAAGTCTGAAAACACCAGCAGTCACAGTCTCATATTGCCAGGATACTGTTCATTTATAACATGAGTGCACAGGCAATTTTCTGTGGATAATCACATGATAAACCAGAGTGCTACAGCAGTCAGGAAGAGCATCTTTCAGCACTCCAAAAATATTCAGGCTAAATATATGGCGAATTTCCAAGACGTGCACAACAGCAGTTGTACCAAGAAACTAGATCATTCCTAAAGGTTCATAAGCGAAAGGTAGGTCTGCTAAGCAGTAGCCCTCACTGTCAAACACACCTACTGCCGAAGCAAGATATCCAGGCTACTGTCAAATCACTGCTCTCAGAGAGAAGAATTTTTTTAAGACATATCCAGAATAGATTTACAGCCGGATAAAGTAAGAGAGACTCACGGGTGCATAGATGTCTTCACTAACCTCAGAGTCTTCCTGTGCATATCCTCCTCCGTGATGCCAAGGTACGAAAGAGTCTCATTCCAAACAGGATTTAGAGAATTACGAACAGTTTTGGTTTTCAGTTTATTGGCCTGTGGGTATAAAACATTTTAACTGCTGTCACATTATTTATAGAAATAATAAATAAATAAATGAAAATAGATTAAAAGAGTAAAGGTTTTGGAATACCTTCATTCTTTGATGCATATATACAGTATATGATCAAAAGTGACAGTAAATACATGTATACTATTATAAAAGAATTTAAATAAATGCTGTTCTTTTGAACTTTCTATTAATCAAAAACTCTAGTAAAAATTGTATCACGGTTCCACAAGAATATTAAGCAGCACTGTTGAGCCAAACATGGATGATATTGAGAAATGAGTAGCAAATCATCATATTAGAATGATTTTTGAAGAATCACATGACACTGAAATCTGGAGTAATGTAAGTAAATTACATTTAAATATATATATTCTATTTTAAATTTATGTAATATTTAACAATATTACTGTTTTTACTGTATGATTGATCAAAAAAAATGCTGCCTTGGTGAGAATAAGTGACTTTTTCAAAAATATCTAACATATTCCAAATTTAAATCGTATAAAACATTTTTAGTAGCAGCTGTCTCTGGATTAAACCAGAAACAATTGCAGTATTCCAGAGGTACTTAATGTGTCACCAGTTTGTCAGGTTTTATCATTTTTAAATTATACTTTCATCAATAAAACACAATATGCCCAAAAAATATGTTTTTTGATAAAAATATGACATCCCCTTTTAATAAATGTTTTTGGCTTAATGACAGAACTGAAGACAATTTTTGGAACAGTCTGAGGAGCGTGCTTTTCTGTTCCAGCATGATAATGCTGTGCACAAAGCAAGATCTATAATGAAATGGTGAAAAAAAAAAAAAAAAAAAAAAAAACGTGACAGGCACAAAGCCTAAACCTGAATCCCATTGAACACTACTGGGATGAATTGGAATGCCAACTGTGAGTCAGGCCCCATCACCCAACATCAATGCCTCTCTGATGCTCTTTTGTCTGAATGGGAACAAATCTCTGCGTGCCTGCTCCAACATCTAATAGAAAGTCTCTCTAGAAAAGAGGCATCAGTTAGGGAAGATCAACTCTTCATTATTTCCCACAGTTTTGAGATCAAATGTACAAGCAGCACATATGGGTTTGCTGTTCGGGTGTCCTTTTATGTTTGGCCATAGTGTTTAAAGAGTACAGTCATACATAATTAGGTCGTTTAGGTCAGAGGTTTGGTGGTTTGGATGATACATAACAACTATGAAGGTCATAGATTTGGTTGGGGGGTTGAAGTGTGAACCGAGTCCCAGGGCATTAGATCCACTCATGCATAGTTTTATAACGTAACTGCAATAAAGTAATAGCCTAGTTAGCTATGACTTATTTATATAGGATTTATGATGTAGTTTATATGATTTAAGCATCAGGAAGCTTATCAGTTTGACAGTATTTTCTACTTGAAAATGCCATGGGAAGTCAGATTAACTTTACTTAACATTTTCGTATACTGAAATTGTTTATGTCCCACTCTGTAAGAGTTCACATCAGGCTCTTAATGATTTCGGCTATGTGATCTCTTGCGATATCAAAGGCCAGGTTTTTCCTAATATCAATCATTATTAAAACATTTTACACATGGGAGGAACAGCTATTGTCCGGTCAATAATTCAAAAACGTCCAGACTTGAAAGCTCTTGATTCTAACATGTACTTACCCCTATATGAAAAAGTAATCACAGGTGCAGTATAAGACCAATTGTGGCTCCTCATTAGCCTGCATACTCCAATGTAGATATTTTTCTTTTTTTATTCTTCTATAGTATTTGTTGTGAAAAATAACTAACTGCCTATGCATTTAGAAACAACAGCATGTCAAAGTTGTAATATAAATATATAGCAAAAAATGTATTCCCTATCATAAATTCTACAAGACAAAAATGTACCACAATAACTGTTGCTAAAATAAGGGTGGTCATTAAAAAGCTTATATTGCTGCAACAAGATGTTTTCTTCTCTTCTCATCAGTCTGTATAGTTTATGTGGCGGTTTTAGATCATGTTTGACTTGTGTATCGAGGAGTAAGTTATCAATAGAATCAAATGGGTCGCACATTTTATGTTGTAAGAGGTGTTAGTTTTCGTTGATGGTGGGTTACCTTCCCCACATCCCCTCGTAAACTAAACCCCTGCCCTGAATCGTTCAAATGACTAATACAAATCTGTCCCTTATAGTTTATCCATAAAAAGTTTAATTACTCCAAACAGGATCTCACCTTGCAGGCTCCTGGTAGAAGATGAAGTTTGACATACGGATCTGCCAGGCCATTAAAATCCATGGGTTTCAGACCCTAAACAAAAAACAAGCCGTTTTAATGGACAGGAATGCTACATACAAAATATATATAGAAACAAACGTAAGGAGCCCTGTTGAAGTAGAACAAACTGCTAAAGGGTAAATCACCTGCGGGTTTTTGCAGTGTGAGTCAGAGATAGGTGTGTGAGAGTGTAGTGAACTGCAGAGGTGTGAGATGGACGTTACCTTGGCTCTGATGATGGTACAGTGCAGTGAACTGGTTGCTCTCTCATACCTCAGTTCAAACTCTAACGTCCCGAGAGCAGCTACACAATCATAGGAATGATAGTATAAATGTTAATAACATCACCGTATCTACCATAATAGCTGACAGGAAAGCAGATTAAACAATCCATTATGAAACACAATTAGGAGGCTTGCATATCTGACCGATGGTAAAAATGGATAACAACATTACAAATTGGAATATTAAGTCAGTACTAGCCTATGCATATTATTGCAAATGCAAAGTACAAGCTTAATATTGCTAAATTATTGAGATAACACTTCCCATATAATGTTTACCAGGCACTCTATGGAAAAATCAACAAAAAAAAAATAAGGTAATATGATCAACATAATACTTTGCTATGTTCAATATAGCTATGTATTTCTGCAGGGAATATAGCAGGTAGGATGCCCCTTTGTAGATTTGCATTTCCATATGGATAATAAATTAATTATTTGATAACACATATATCTGACGACATATTCGTTTGTTTAGTTGCTTGTTAGTTTGTTTTTAGTAAAGGAAGTGTTTATTTTCTGGCTTTTTTTAAACAAGACTTTTTGTCATTCATTTTTTGACATAACTAGGATATTTATTCAAATATAGTCCACACCTCATATGCTATAGGCCTAAAAGATTAAGTTAACTTATTTTGTAATTACTTAACAATGTATGATTTCACGAATTGATTTTCTCCTACGTTTTTGGTTTTGTTGTTGAGTTGATGCAAAAGGAATAGCTATGAAATGACTTGCCTGAGGACAGGTGGCATTGTTTTGGTGTCTTTTCCCATGGTTGAAACGCTACTTTTTCTGAAATCTTTTTAAGAAGTTTTACTGAATCAACACCTTCTGATGATTATTAGGCTAGTACTAGTGCTAAAGAGGAATATCCGGCCGCTCGCCGTTTTGACTGTAGCGTCTAGAGGTCTTTCACGTGACGTCACATTAAAGAGCGTCAAAAGTACGACATGTTGTTTGGATTTTGCGGTAAGATATTAAAACCTGACACTTTGTTCGAAATAATTAACAACTACAAAACAGTAAAAAAATAAAAAAATCTCATAATCGCTTTGCTCCGACTTCACGTGTTCCCAAGGGTATGTGGCTTGCTGTCCTGGCGGAGGGAGGATCCCGACCTATGAATTTTGGCCCGACCTAAGATAATCCCCCGGTAGTGATAAGAATAGTTAGGACTAGAAGTGAGGAGATGATGCGTTGGAGGGATGCTGATAAACTGTCGTGATATGGCAAGCCGTTTTAACTTTAAATCATTCGCAGGATATGATTTCTTGATATCAACACTTATATATGTGTGACTAAATAGTTTCCTTTTGGTTGTGTGTGGTAGCCTATTTAAGCAAGCATACAATGTCAAAACTTACTACTGTCATCACTGTCTGAACTGCAGATGTCCACAGATGTCTCAATGCTGCTTGCTGCTGACAGACTCCCACCCCCTCCCCTCGCCCCTGCCTGGAGAGGGGACAAGAGACTTCCCCTCGTTCCTCCAGAGGTTCCAACCCCTGGGCTAAGAGCCAGTGGAGAAGCAGGGTTAGAAGAGATGGGCTCAGCGGTTGGGGAGAGTCTGGGGAAATAGGCAGAGATCTGTCTAATTGGTCGTATGGGTCCAGGACAGACGTCAATGGCCATGTGTTCCTGGATGGAGATGGTGAGCTTTTTTCCCTTACGCACCGTCATAGAGCTAAACCAGAGAGAAACACAGATATTTTGACACTTAGATGTGCTTCATCCAACGCGAATTAAAATACACAGACGGTTCCACCAGAGTCACCGGCTGTTACAACGATAGTTCAAGTGAAAATTCATGCATCATTTACTCACCTTCATGTTGTTTCAAATGTGTTTAACTTTCATCTCCTGCAGAACACTGTCTTTTGTTCTTACAATTGGACTTTCACTGAATGTATATTTTTTTTGTATCATTCACAGAAGAAAGAAAGTCATACAGGATTGGAATGACTGTCTGAAGGTTAGTAAATGAGGATAGAATTTTCATTTTTGCGTGAACTATCCTAGCTTCGTTCACACAGCAATTAGTGCTCGATTCTGATTTGCTACTCATATTACACATTTGTTTATAAGGTGATGGGCCACAGAAAAATTTGTGTGCTGGCAACAAAGAGGATGAAGACCAGCAATTTAGCTTTTATAGAGCTGTCACCATAATACTTATGAGTTCTAACGCCTCGCTGTCCATGTACTGACTACTTTCGCAGCTATCTCCCACCAAAGAACTACCAGTCAACACAGGATTGTGATGAATGTCAAGTGTCGAATTCTGACATAACTGTTCAGACTGAGGTTGCATTGACGATTGGATCTTTATCTGGTTTAGTACCATAAATCAGAATCAAAAATACCAGATTCCATGTGCTGTTCACATTGTCATGAAAAAAAGACACTTTTGCCTGCAGTCTGAACGAAGCCTGAGGCCGTGTGTCCACCAAAGTGTTTTTCCACGCGCCTGTCGTAACTATTTTTTTCAATGGGAGCGCCGTGTTTTTTAAACGCCATGAGCGTAACGAGGCGCTGAGCGTTTTTTTCACGCTGAAGTGCCGAGCGCCCAGCATTTCTTACTGGTCGCCGAGAGTTGAAAAATGTTCAACTTTGGATAAAACGCAGCGCTCATCATCACTGTCACTTTTTACCCATCCGTCCAATCACAGTGGAGGAGGGGCGGGACTAATACTACACCGACTAACTGTCACAACATTCTTTCTGTACATCTACATCAACCAACAGAGCTAAACGAGCAAAATGGATGAAAAATACATTTTTAGTATGAAACAAATTATCAAAAGTTACAAATTAGTTACAAAACAAATTATTAAAAGTGAACTCTGCTGCGGATATTCCGTATCATAGCAATGAAATGTCTCAACGGAAAAAACGCTGCGCTGCCAGAACGCTCTCAAGTGCCCAAAGCATGGCGTCTTCAGAAGAGCCTCTAGCATTTTCAGCTGGCTAAAAATGCTTACGGCCTAAGTGCCTTATTCGAGGGCATGTGTTAATAGGCTTGGGGATAGAAATGTGAACTTGGTGTTAACAGCTTAATCCATAACCATCAAACTTCCCATTATTTCAAAAGCAGATTCAAAGCAGTTTCATGAGCACAGATGTTCATGTAGTCCACCCCAGCATGGCAGAAATTCACTACTCAGATCTTGCGGGCACTTGGTTTCACAGAAATGCATTTAGTCTTTGAATCTCCTTTGAATGTTGAGGCCATTGAATTCGACCCAAAGAGATGTTCTTGTTCTTGCAAGTTGTAGACATTTTACTGGATCTAGAGACCTGTGTTAGAGTGCAAAGCCAAAAGTTTCTTTGTTGCGTTCTACTTTAAATGCTTAAACGTTGAACAGACAGAAATATACATGAGAGTTACAACTTAGTTGCTGAGTGGAGCTGCAAACTACAGCATAAGAGCAATAGGCTAGAGGCTGTGAGCATGAGTAGGTACAAAGCGAAGTGAGGAAAGAGTGCGGCTGGAGGTTCAGGGTTGGACGAGAGTGGGCGTTTGCATGCTGCGGCTTAAAAGTTTGTGCTGAGCTCTAGCTTTAAAAACTCGCCATCTAAGCCCTGCTTTGGTTTATTTAGAAGTCGTGAGCAAAAATCTATGCTTGAAGCCAAAAGCAGTGCTTGGCCGATTTTCTCTTCCCTGCAGGCTTACTCAATTTTATACGATGTAAATTGAAACCACTGGTAAGCCTTTGTGTCTTCCTTTCTAAATTAAAGACCTTCTTAACAGCTTTGTTTGTTGCTGTTTGTCTGACAGACTGTCAGATACGCATTTGATCTGTAATACCTCCAGAGACTGAGATGAAATGACCTGGCTTGTCAAAACTGTTTCTGAGCTGCCGGACCTGCGTGCCACAGCACACATTCAATTTCGACCTGCTCTTCTCACCCTTAACGTGAGCTGAGCTGGAAAACAGGGCAGCAGTAAAGGTTTGTCAGCTTCACTAAACTCTTTGCTTAAAGCACCACTGAGAACTGCAAATGAAGGAGCTTCAGACCACAAAATATTAGTTTTAAGAGTTACTGCGCTAGAATGAGGAGAGGATGGGAAGTAGAGTTAGAGAAAGAGAGAAAGTGAGTGTGTAATTTGATGAGAAGTGAAATGCACTTTTGACTTTATTCGTGGTTCTTGCCACAACGTCTTGTTTCTATGGGGACACTTGATTTGCAAAAGCTCCCCTGAGAATGTTTCAGGGCATTTGCAGCTAATCCCAGGACAAATAACAGTATAAACATTTTTTTTTATAATAAAATATGTATATATTAATAATTTTACAGTAATATTTTAACCATCATATTTTTGTTTTATCATTTATTTATTATACACTGCTGTTCAGAAGTTTGGGGGTCAATAAGAAATTTAAAATTTTATTCAGCAAGGATACATAAGTGAGAAGGATCGAAAGTTATAGTCAAAACATTTATAATATAAAATGGATTTCTATTTCAAATAAATTCTTTTCTTTTCAACGTTGTATATATAAAATAAACCTGAAAAAATCTATCATGGTTTCCATAAAAATATCAAGCTGCTCAACTGCTTAAAAATGATGCTTAAAACAATAATGCTTAAAATTCAGCTTTGCCATCACACAACTAAATTACATGTTTACATATACATTTTAAAAAAAACTGTTATTTTTAATTGTAATGATATTTCACAATATATTTATTTTTGATCAATAAAAGCAACCTTAGTGAGCAGAAGACACTTCTTTCAAAATCAATAGAAAATCTTGTCAAATGAGACACTCGTAGCCGCAGTTTCAAGAGGAGAATCGGACACATACTCATACATATAGTAGCTGACCTTTAGGGTAATTTTGGACCATTTGGCCAAAAAGCACATCATTACATGCTATTGCAGCGATTTTCACTTGTCAATCCATCAGGGCGTCCACTGCTTTGACAGGCACCGTGCTGTCTCCATGGTGGTGGCAGGTAAGTTGTCATAATGGCATTGGTGAAGCCCAGCTAATGAGATCATGACACATGGACGCTAACAAGATTAGCGATTAGCACAGTACCTCACGCTTAGCAGAATTTTTTTTTTCTCAGGCTTCAAATCAAATCTCTTCCCACCACATGCTGTACATAATAATACATGTCTGTGATGGTTTATGAAACCTGTTTATTTCATTATTTATTTGAACATTTTCAAAGGTTTGCAAATCACTGGCGTAGACCGGAATCTAAGGATTATTTTTCAACCCTCAGACTGAGGGAAATGTCAATTGGTATCTAAAGTCATTATGTGACGAAATTAGATTTTGGAAAGGATACTTGCACACTAGAACAAATCTGAATAATATTATAATTTTTATGAACTAAATGTGATTGTATCATATATTTTTTCCATCTCCTGAGACCATTTCTTCCGAGGTAACTATGTGGGCTCATTTCTATTCAAAAGTGATTTTTTGTCTTTCAGAAACTGCCAAGCCAGCGGCGGATTTGAATGTAATCTAGTTTGCTTAGATTTGATGTGTGCTTCTTCTGGTGGGCAACTGTAGACCTCATTCATAGTGCAATCTTTTAGGAAATCTATTATTTAGCAACCCAAATGGCTAGTGCAATGCTAGTTAAGTCAATCTAGAATTAAGTAAGATGTTGGCACTGTTTTTATGTCATCAATAAAAAATAAAAACAAACTTGCAGTGACTCGCATGCTCTGCAGTGTGTCGTGGCAGTGTGCACACTAAGAAATAAATCCGTAAAATAGCAGAAAAGGTAAAAAATTACTGGGATTTTTTTTTTACATACATTTACTCTAAAACACAACGTAGTGTAAATTTCAAAATACAGGTAAAATAACAAATATGGAAAATTCCTTCAGATCAATACAGTACGCTGTGCCCTGTTTTTATGGACATTTTTTTTTTGAGTGCAGATTCTCTCGCCTACTGCTTTGCAAAGTGAACTGTGCGCATTGCGCAATAACCCGCTAACTCTGTGAGTGCAGTCACAAAATGAATGAATGTCAGTGCTTGAGATTGGATCACAGCAAGACATGAAGAGGCTGTTGAGAAGATGCCTCGGACTGGGGGGTGGGATGTGAGAGTGAGAGGAAGTAATGAAGAGAGATATTCCAGTACTGTATATTACTGTCATGTTTGGCAATGGGTTGTCACAGTACATAATGGCACTGTTGGCATTTGAAGCCAAACACAATGGCTTGATGTGATTTGGACTGCTGTCAACATACTCTCTGATCAAATTAACTAGCTGACTAAACTGCACAATACTTTAATTGTGTAACGGACACATGTATCTGGTTTTGTGGACCCTTTTCACTTTTTCATCATCTCTGTCATTTGTCTCATTCAGTGTATAAAATTAATGTTCTGTTCTTCGCTGCTTCTGCCTGGAGTCTATCTATACATGCTGATCGCCCATTCTATCTATCTATCTATCTATCTATCTATCTATCTATCTATCTATCTAAACTCTCTCATGTGTCTCATCAGTGGTATCATGATCTCTTTTATTCGCACAAGATCAGTGGTCCTGATGAGAAGCACATCACTGTTTCACAGTCAGTCACTGTGTCACTGAGACACTGATGGATTACCAGAGTGCAATAGAGAGAAGTCTGCATTGCATGCTTTCCAAAGGAGATTAAAAAAAAAAAAACATATCACAGTTTCACCATGTGTCCGATTATTCACATATATTTCTGCTCTATGCCAGAATGAAGTAAATTCTCTCCATCTAAAGTTAAGATTATGCAAAAACAAAACGGCAAATGAGAGTTGAGGGGTGGAGGGAAGGTGAGAGAGAGACAGGAAGAGAGTGAAAAGGTTAACGTGCATGCATACATGAGTACATTAATACTTAACGCAGAATGAGTGCAGGTTGTGGGGGTGCACGGACAAGGACAGAAATAGAGGTTAACGGGACTGGCGGTAAATAGAAAGAGTGGACTTTATGATAATTTCATTTCCAGAAATATTAACACATTAACACTGCAAGAAAGGGTTAACAAGAATTACCAGAAAGCGAGCGAGGGGTTTGCAAAGAGAGGGGACAAACAAATAAATGAATAAAAAAAGAAAATGCTGGGAGATTCAATTACATAACAGATACTTGGAAGTTCCAGGCAAAGATAAATAAGAAGGATTTTCTCTTACCTTTGATTGTGTGAGTGTGAAAGACTCCCTCATAAACAAGTGAATTCCAAAGCACAGGGGTCTGCACTAACAGGTGGTGCACGAGAGAGAGAGATGGAGAAAGGGGGGAGAGAGAGAGAGAGAGGAGGAGGGGTAGGGAGAGATAGAGAGGAGGAGGAGAAGCAGAGATATTGAGGAGTGAGTGTGTAGCAAAACATCAAAGAATCTATAGGATTACACATGTAGAAATGTGAAGTGGAGGAGGAGGAAGAGAGGGAGGGGAAGATGGGAGGAGAAATTTGTTAGAATGCGCAGTGGCTGGAGAAAAAGTGGGATGGATGGATGTGGAAAGACAAACTGTTTGGACTGAGCCACATGTGCTACAATTTTACTTGCACAATGGCTAATTCCTTTTCCTGTGGGCATGTTTTCTGCTTGTTGTTGTAGTCTCTCGCTCTCTTTCTCTGTCATACTGTGCAACATTATTTTAGTCTGTATTCATTTGCACTGTCAACATTAATAAGCACGGCTCTGTTATCAGTAACTGAAGGATTAAGATTCCTCTTAAAGGGATAGTTCACCTAAAAAAGAAAATCATGTCATAATTTTCTCACTCTCATGTTATTCCAATGTCATAAAAAACAATACTGGACCCACTGAAACTGAAATATCTTTGTTTGTGTTCCACAGAAGTAGGATTGTTGTACAGGTTTTGAATGACATGAGAGTAAAAAAGTAAATGATTTTCATTTTTAGGTGAACTGGCCCTTTAAGAGGATTCTTAATCCTTCATGTATTCACTGATTAAGAAGCCCTGCTTATTAATGTTGACAGGGCAAATGAATTTATGTTCACTAAAATAACACTGTAAACACATTACACCGTGTGACATAGAGATAAAAAGCGTGAGAACTATTTCTTAATCCCTGTTTGTAAGTATTGCACATGCTGTTTTTAATGCAGTATAAATGATTTGCATGTATTTATGCATGCTTGTTTATCCATATTATGTTTCTATTGTCTTAGTTGCTGGCGTTGCAGTGGTGTAAGGGTTCTCACTATGTGCCAAAGGAAGCATCTGTCTCTCTCCCTCCATATAATTTGCTCTAATGATGCCTAATGATACATGCGTGAGAACACAGTCCTACACACACACTTCCACAATTCAATATCAGAACACACATTGTAAAATCAGAACACACTCTTCCACATATATTTTATTTTACAAGGGCTCACTGATCTTATTCCACCTCAACTCTCTTTCTAACTCTCTTCCTCAAGACTGAGTGGGATTAAAGATGGTCTGTAGCATGAGCAGTCTCTCGTTTCTTTGTTTTTCCTCATTAAAAATCTCCCCTGGCTTCATCCCTTTCTTTTTTTCTATCCATTTCACCCTTATTCTTCCCACTCACTCCCACTCCTGTCTCTCCCCCCTATTCTTTCCATCTTTGCCCAGAGGATTTTTTTTGTCTCTTCCTCTGGCATGCTTAAAAATACACGTGTGATTGAGATGGAACGAATCAGAATATTTTTGTCCGTCTCTTTCTTTGTGTATCACGTTGGCTCGACCGCCTCTTTCACAGGTGTGTGGCATATTATATTGTCTGCTTATGAAATCACTCATGTTGTGCCCCTCTCTTAATTTAACTCTTTTTAGGAAGCTATCGTGCTGATCAGAGGCTCTGTGATCCAGATGTAATGAAAGCAGGGCTAAGCGCCTTGCAGATAGCAGAGATAGATAGCACACAGAGGAAAACGCCTCCTGTTACCGCGCAGGCCCGCCGTCCCAATTTACCAGCCTCATGCTACCAATCAGCCCCGCAGCCTCAGTACGTGATCTTTTTTGTCTGAGATCAGGCTGTTATTAACATACTCGGATCAATGTCTTATTGAACCGCTTTAATTAGGTTCTATTCATTTAATGCAAGGCGTAGAGGTCAAGTGGCACTTGATCAGAAAAGGCCCAGAGCAGTTTCTGATTGTGGAGGACTGGAGTTGCTATTAAGAAGAAACAAAACAAGTTAGGAGTTCAAAAGCCAGCAACATTTGCGCCATGGAACTGATTTTGTTGTGGTAGTCGTGATTCAGATTTCATAACTTGCAGAAGGCGGATATTACAAGATCGCTATCGCAGGGTTGAAGACCTTATCATTGAAACGCTGCACAAAACATTAAACAATATGTTGTTGCTTCTTTAAGAGGTGTTTTGATATGTTTGAATTTTGCTGATGCCTCTCATTTTGGATTTAAAATAGGGATTTGGCATATATTTCTGTTAACACTGAACTAAATAGGCCTAGTCTTCGGGGAAACCAGAGGAATTTTCATCTTCCTGACACCAATCTATTGACTTTTGTCTTGCTTTTATAGGATTTTTCTGCATATTGAGTTGTACACATGTACAACTGATTTCAATGCCTTCTGTAAGGGACTTTGGGTATTAATGTACATTTTTACCTTTTGGGATGACATTACAATTAAAGTTATTTTATGTTGTGTTCCAAGTTGCCAAAAAACAAACACATTAAAACAGGAATTATCGGTAATAATTAATGAAAATAGTAGTCTGAAGATACCCATTTTAAATTTTTTAAATTCTAACATCTAAGTTTGACTGCTTTATATTGTGCATAATGCCATTGTAGATATTGTTTTTATGTAGAAGAGATCAGTAATAAGCGAACAGGAGCAGCTTCTGAGGTTTTAAGACAAATTTAAGGTATTACACAAAAAATTCACACCCGGTTTATAATGATATTTATAATAATTGCAAATAATCATGGCAATAGATGTTAAATGATATATCTAGTATTTTGTGAATCAGCAAGTTTAAATTTATATTAACAAATCATTTAAACGAGAAATATCATTACTGAGGAGATGGGGCGGGAGGGGAGAACTCTTCGTACTTGTATACGAACTTGTGCATTAATCTACATCAGGCATAATTTAGTGTACTTTTAGTTCACTTTAATCAGACAATCTTAGTATATTATATCCACATTTGAGACATGTAGCACAAAAACACACACAGAGAGATACAGGCATGTTAAACGAAATGTTAACATATTCTCTGTTCTCCCTCACTCTTGGAAAACCGTATTCCAGTTAGAGGCGATTTAGACTTTAGAATTTAGATCAAGTTCGACTGATTCCAAAACACATTTTTCTACAGACAAACATGCCTTCAAAACAGGAGATTGACACACGGGTTGATTTTCTTAACATGTTTTTTTTTCTTTTTTTTAAGTGAACGTTTAAATGAAAATAAAAGAATAGTGTATGAATGTAAGCTTTCAATGTTGTACAAGTGAAAATAAAGAAAGATCAAAAGAGATATATAGAGGAGAGCTGCTGTTTCTTTTGAGTGACAGTGACACTGACACTAACAGACATCTAAGTGATGATGTCATATCCCCTAAACCCGACCTGGCTGTCACCATGGTAATGAGTTGCTGCACAAGACTACCAATTGTTGTTGAAGTGCACTAGAATGCATGCCATTCGCTTCACTTTCTCACGTTTCTCGTTTAGTCAAACAAAACTCAAATTGAGATTTAATTGGACTCCGGGCATCTGAATTCCTGTCTTGTCAGAGAGGATAAGAGAGAAAAGCACCTTCAAACATTCAGGGAGAGGGTGGGGATTTATGAGTGGAAAGAAGGAGAAGCCTGAAGGGTCTAAGAACAGTGCACATTAATGTGTATGAAATTAAAACTGGATTGTTATCCTCTCAAATAATTAAAGGCCATTAGAGACTAATAGGACCGCGTCTCATTATACAGCCCGTACTGTTAACCAGCTGCTCATTGAGCAGAAAGAGGCGACTATTATAAGAGAAATTGATGGATAATTGGTTTGGTACAAATTACTTGTAAGAAAGAGCACCAGGAGAAGAAAAGTAAGGTATGGGAAGACCAGAGCCAGAAGGTGAGCAGAAAACAGCAAGCAGATTGGAATGACTAAGCGGCATTAAAGCATAAAAAAATAAACACATATTACTTGTGCATGTTTGTTTGTTTTTTCAATATCAGTGTTGGCTGTGAATATATTAGCATGAGCTACAATCCACAGTCTTGAATCCACTGACACTTCAGTGTATATCTAATGAGTAATTATAATCAAGGTAGTCAATAATCAATATTTATCCTCTACATATTAATTGATTTTAACGACTGCTTCAAGCTTCTGATATTTTACTTAATCATAGAATTAGCTGTATGTTTACTGGAATGTGCTCTCTCCGTGTTTTTGAGAGAGACAGCCAACATATGTAAACATTTATTTAATCCTCTAGCTGACCAAAACATCCGAGGTCATTGGGGTCTCTTCAGCCTGTCCCTTACATGCGATTCTAAAGCACTTACTTTACTTATCATTTTCAATCACTAGAGAATTATGATGAATGTTGTCTGTACGTCTAACTGAGAGAAAAAGCATGTTATCAGTGTTTCAACGGAAAGTTTCCTGTTTAGAGCAAGAGCTCAGGGTGGGTGGTGGTGGTGATGATGCAGGGGATAAGACACATGCCCTTGGTGTGAGATACCTGGGTTCGAATCCACTGTGAGACACTAATGTGTCCCTGAGCAAGACACTTAACCTGCTCCAGAGGCGTGCGACCTCTGACATATGTAGAAATAATTGTAAGTTGCTTTGGATAAAAGTGTCAGATAAATGTAAATGTAAAAGCTCAACCAGCTCCAACCTTAAAGAAGCTGCTTTTCTGTGTATGTTTGCTATAGTATTCCTTTTTACAGATCAGTATTGGTGAGGGGAACAACTGACACCCTGGGAGATGGAATGACTTTTCTCCAACATGCTGGAGCCGAGAAACACATTTCTATGACCTAGGTGGGTCACATCGTGCCTAAACCATGGTCCGGTTGTCAGCCGTGTAATCGATGAAGATGCTTCTGTCTATCAGTCCATTTGTGGAAATGTTCTCATTTCTGTGAAATATGAATGTACGGCAGAGCGGCCTACGAACTGCTGATGAAACTGCAAACTATTCTCCAGTACTTCTGACTCTTCATTCATCTGGTCCTTGGGTAACTGTAAAATCCTCAAATACCAACAGGTAAAAAAAAACCTGAAGGTCACTGGCCAAAATGAGCCATTGTTGGATCTTCCATAAGGACAATGATCCAAAAATGAAGCACAAAATAAAGGTTCTGCCATGCCTGACCTGAACCCTACAGAAAATGAGTTCGGAAAACTGAAGAGCAGAGGCACCAACATGGACTTGGTTTCTGACCTCTTTTCAAATGTTCTCCAACCTCATTAGACATAGAAGAAGACTCTGAGCTGTTATCTTGGCAAAAGGAGGTTGCAAAAAGTATTGCAACCTCCTAAGTATCCTATGGATGAGACGCTAAACTGAGGTCATGACACTTTGTGGTCATTAAAAATCCCAGAATGTGTTTGAAAAAGAGTAGGGGTGTAACCCCGGCGGCATCCTGGCCAAATTTGGCATCTGTCCATCAACATGGCCTTTGACCATCCCCATATTTGCTTCTTTACTCATCTCCTCTCCAGCAATAAGCTGGTGTGTGGTGAGCGTTCGGTTGCTGTATGGCTGTCATCGCATCATCCAATATGATGCTGTACATTGGTGGTGGTTGAGGAGATTCCTCCCCTCCATATTATGTAAAGCGCTTTTTTCCGAGATAAGGTCTATATAAACTTAAACTATTGAATAGAGGGCTGACATTAATTGTGGCTAAAGTATTGGAGAAAAACGTTTTTTAATAAAGAGGACCCCCACTCCCACCACCATTTTCAAACATTTTACTTCAATGAAAGGCTATATTTTTGTGAACTTTCTAATAAAAGATCGAAAGAATTAACAATGCATTTTTAGTTTCACAGGCCTCTTTGTTCATATTTCCCAAGGGTGCCAATAATTCTGACCAGGACTGTATATATATATATATATATATATATATATATATATAATTGCAAATATATTATATTATGTAATAAATAAATAAATATATGTGTGTGTGTGTGTGTTATGGATGTATGGATGGATAGGAAACACTCTGGCATATGTGAGTCGCCACACAAACAAAAAGGAAGACTAACAGACATGAACATATAATGAGAAATATGGTGACAGGCACATTGGCACACTGACCATGCGTGCAGATAGAGAGGGATCATCAAAGTGTGCTATGAATATCTAAACACCTACTTGCACACACACACACTTGCCCATGAGTGGTGACCCAAGTAGTCTCATGCATGAATACATACAAACACACTCTCACACCAGTTGACACTTGCACCGTCCCTGCCACACTTCTTACTGCAACAGCAGGGGGCCTCCAGATGTTCAAACTGATGAGACATTCATACAAATGCACAAACAAGCACACAAACACACACTTGCACACCTGCATGTCTGATTTACAGAGAGTTTGACTCCACGCACACACTATGCACCCATCCGTCTTCACCCACACACAAACACACACATGCACCGTGAGGAGAGGTAGTCTATGGTCTCTGTGGTCTCTTTTGGAATTTCCAAAGGCTTGTTGCTAGGCAACAAGAGGAGCTTCTCTACCCCTACTGATACGATGGAAGGGAGAGGATTGAGAAATGGAGGGGGTGAACACAATACTTTAAATGTATTTTTAAAACTGCTCCACAAACTGATCTCCTGTTACTTTTGCATCTATTTTTAATACAGTTTGTTTATTTCAATTTATCCATTTGATATTTGGAAATTACATCTAGTGCTGAATTTATTAATAAGTAAAACTCTAGGCCTATTGAGTAATTCCGATGAATTAATAGACTTTTTTGGAAACTTTCTGACATTTGTGCATTCACATATCAGGACTTCATTTGCATATTAAGATTTTTCCATGAAATCTTTTAACCATGTGTACATGTTTGTTCCGGTGATTATGGGAAAGGATTGCGCTTGGCGCAGTGTGTCCGTGGGAGAATGACATAAATGGATTATCGGTACAAGCAAAGTACAAGGGGGAGGTGAAGAGGAAACAATTTCTGTTCTTTGAGTGTGTATAGCAGGATGAATATGAACTTGTTATAATGAATATAATTGGCATCCCTCTCTTAGTAATTATTATTAAATTATTATTATTAAGTGCTGCTACTTCAAAGGTCTCATTTTGCTGTGAGACACAAGATATTCCATATATTCTGTTGTTTAGTGTTCTTGTTTGTTTTTTTATTATTTTATTTTATTTTTTATCAGGTTATTGTTATCTGCACATTAGCCTAAACCTCTTTACTCTTGACCCTCATGTGCTGATAACATACAATGCACGTTTGGAAAAAGAAAATGAGTTCCTGTGGCCTACTGATTAAGTTTTAATCTAATGCGTTGGTTCTTCTGTGTGAATCTATACGTGTTGAATTAGCCTAATATAAATCTTTCATAACCCACCCTAGGCAACCACAAAAAAAATCTATTTTGTATTCCTTCGCTCCCTCTTCAGTTCATGTTTATTGAACAGATTTGCTTAAGAAATTGTCTGTGATTTAATGTCAGCCATGACTATTCATTTTATTAAATTGTTCTTTTCAGTGTTACCATAATTTTACTTAATTTGCAGAATATGTTATGAAGTATAGCAAATGCAAAGAGCTCACATTCTCTGCATCAAGAGTTGTGCGGATGTAGTGATTGCGTTTGATCATTCCTCTTCTCGCTTCTGTTGAAAAGGCTACTAATAAAAACAGTCATACTTGCTTTGAACTGCTCCCTATATTGGACATTTCAAAACGCTCTGAAATGAGATACATGGTGCTTCTACATAATCCTCTGTGCAAAATTCATTTCCACATCTCATCAGCTTCATATCTCTTTATTGCTTCACTACTGCCCTCTGTCTGTCTCGAGCTGAGCTATTGCTCTGTGAGGATTTTTTGTTGCTGTGAGTGTTCACCTATGTGGCAAGACACATGACCGGCTAAATAGATTTAGTGTTATGCTGGGTCACATTGGAGAACTTCATATGCACTATATAGTAAATTCTTAAATACAAGGTATGGCAGAATATTAGTAAAAGTTTGGGGTTGCATCTATTTTATTGCCCACCAATCATGCGAAACAGGCTAATTAAAAAAAAATAGGCAATTTCAGAGAGGCTAGCAATAGCAAGCTAGCTTTGTACTTTCAAAAAAAAGGGTACATCCAAAAACTTTAAAATGCTGCCTTCAGAAGGTGCATTTCACGACAGAAAGGCATCGAGGCCTGTCCGAATCCAACTTCCTGTCTCCTGAGATACCTTCATCTAAAAGATTTTTAAAGGCATATGGATTCTACAGCCTTTGATAACCCACATCCTATGCGTTCAATTTGGTGACAGTTGAGCCAGAAAAAAAGAAAGATTGATGGTTAGTTTTTGTGTAAATTTACGTTTTTGACCAACGGTTTCCACTTCTAATATAATTTCTAGCGAGACATTTCTACTGTAGTAATTCAATGTTTGTTTAGTTTTCACAAAAGCTTTCTCTATTTTACTGTAGATCATTAAAGTTACGCTGCCTCAGAAGTCTGTCCAAAATCAGTTTCAAAACACCTCTTGCCACGAGATATGGCGTTAAATTAACTCATAAGCACAAAACATTACAATAATAATAAATGTAAACAACTTACAGAGCTCTGACTTGTACCACCTGATGGCTGCAGTTTAATTTCGCCGTTGATTGTGTTGCCATGAACACGTAATTACGAGTTTGAGAAACAGCCGGCTTGGGTTGCCGTCTCTAAATACGCTAGCGGCTAATTGTTTTGGTTCAGGAGAAACTCTAAAAAAAGGGCTACTGTTTGTTTGAGACTTTTAGTCAGCAGTAACTGTCTGGCTGTGTTTATGTCCAAATTTTATCCCCTGGCTAACTTCTTCCCTCTGTTTCGTTCACTCGGATGTATATCAGTGCTTATGTTGCACGAGTGCGGACTTCTGGAGACTGGCGGAACAATTCAATGTGTTTTAAAATGGAACGCCCTAGCTCTTGATCACTCGAAATCCACAATGGAGCGGATTAATTTGTTTTAGTTTTTTCTTATGCATTTGTTTTTGTTTTTATAAGCCTGTATGTATGCATGGGCTGTTGAAGGAAATATAAAATAAAACAGAAATGAAAATAACAATATAATAAACTCAAGTCAGCTTAAGGTAGCTACAAGTATTATGCAATTACAATAACTTCCAAGCTCAAGTGTACATTGAGTTGTGTGGGGTGGGGGTAGGGGGCGAGGGTCTTTCCAGATAAACACCCACTTGACGAAATTTAATGCTTTAAAATGGTGGCAGAGATTCCCCCGAGGGAATGTGCTTATAGAAGAGTGTATCTAAAAGTGGTGTTGAAGCAGTCCATGTGTACAAATCTGCATAGCCTTGAACATGCTGATGACATGAGATGTCTGCATGAGCAGGGGCAGTATGCAAATACATGCAGGTAGGACATCCTATTATTGCATTTGGCCCAAATGCAATGACTGGGTGAACATTTTTGGTCCTGTGATTTTCACAAATGATAGGCCCATATCATGCCATAACCAAAAGTTTTCAAAGTTTTCATGCCATAACCAAAATTACAAGATGGCAACCTGTGACGTACCCGGCGGGGCTGCTCACATCCTCATCATTTGGATTTAAGCATTTCTGTGTCAACATATAGTTTCAAAGCTAGCTTATTGCTAGCCTCTCCAAAATTGCCAACCCTACCTTTGATAGACCAATTAAATCCCACAGTCTATGAAAACGATATACTTTTTGCATCCCATTACATAACATTTTTAGAAACAAAACATTAAATGCACAAAATGTTTGTTCTAATAAACGAACATATCATTAAGCATAGATTTCAAACCAATTATCTAATCTATCCTACATAATCCACTGAACTTACATTGATTGTATGTACTATACATTTATCAAAAACACTTAGCCTACAACCGTTACCAAATCAGTTTTACAATTTTATTATTGGATAAATGTTGTAGGTCATTTGTTTACGGTTTATTTAAAGAGATTGAGGCCTACCTTTTTCATTTGAAGGTAGGCCTATCGATCAGCTCCATTTTTATCATTGGTCAGGCTCAGGCAAACAAAATCTCAAGTTTAATGGAAAAAGTGTCTTTATTTAAAGGAAAATTTTTAAAAGTGTACCATTTAAAAACACCAAACAAAATAAAATCTACACTTGGTCAAAGCTCTGACTTAAAACATATATTCACCACCACAAGCATATCGGTCCTTATGAACAGGTGCTCGTTCTGCAGGGCCCACCGCATTCACAAGAGCAATGCGCGCCTAACAAAACTCCCCACTTCACGAGTCATTGGACCGGGAGCTTCTCTCAGCCTCCTCCCGCTTATCTGATCCTGAGGCGGAGGTTCACGAAGTGAGTCTCTCCTGCAGCCCAGCGTCCGTTTCCCGTAGGCACCTGTGGTCGATTGCCAGTTATAGCCGTCCGATTGAATCTAGAAGACCAATGTGATTCAGTTTTTATTTTCATTTTTAATTTCAATGTTGATGTGGAATGATTGTTTGCACACACACACACACACACACCTCTGTTGCGTCACTCTTTGGATTTCTTCTCAGCGTTCTGGAGTTTCTCCACAATTTTACGCTCGTGTCCACCGGGGTTCGGTCTGTTCGTGTTGCAACTCGCCTCCTTCTTCGTCCTGCCCTTGCGAGTAGTGCACTCTAGTGAACAGAAAACAAGAACGAGTTCACAATTAGAACCAACAAACATTATGAAGAATGTCGACTAGCAACGAACGCGCTTCAAGAAATAGCCTAATCAGTGTTGCCCAGCCCGTTCTCATCCCAAGGCGTCATAAGCGCCAGATCACAAAAAGCCGTAACTGGACTCGACTCTCAAAATAGGATACTTTATGTAAAGTTCATAAAAGTTTAAAAATGATTACTACAACAACAATAACGCTCGTTGACAACCTACCGGTATAACGGTCTGTTAAGTTATAATATTCATATTCATCGTAGTAGCGGTCCTCAAAAGTGGTCGGTTCAATGTTTTTCACCTCAACGTGGTTACTCATTTTGACAGTGAATAGCAAAACCGGATCAGAACGGAACAAAAGTATAGCTCTGGACAAAAAATACGATGACGAGTTAGCTCTTTCTACGTGTCTTCTTTCTTGTCCTCCTCGCTCGGTTCAGCGTTGTTGTTTACAAGCCTGCAAGTGGCCGTCTTTTAAAGACGTGGCTCCGCCTTCGTTTCCTTCAGCTCCCCGCCTGCGGCCTGTGGATGGGTCAACATGACCAGAGGGAAAGTTGCATCAGATCGAGAGGTTAATGTTTGATCAGTAGACCTCGCCTGCCAGACAAGATGTCCTTCAGGGCAGATTACATTGTTTTTGTTTTGACTTGCACTTTTGTTTTATATTTTTCACTTGATCTCAAAACTTAGGTCTACGCATAATGGACATGCTGATCATTTTTATTTCAGTCAAAATAGCTCATTAGTTTGGCCTTGTCTAACATCCCTATTTGCATTAACTCTCCCTTTCTCTGGGTGTATTTGATCATATCTGATAAAGAGTAGAAAGATTAGATTAATTCCGTTAATGTTTGTCTCTCCGTGTTATTTAGGCTACACCTGACTTTATGTTCAGACTTCTCACGTCCCTCTGTGGACTGTGACCCGTTAACCTGCTTCTGTGTTTTCAAGGAAATATTTTGCACATTTGTCTTTAGGGAGTATGCGAAGCTCATTTCAATAGCCTTTTGTGTGAACTGTAAATGTCTATTTACATTTTCTTTTAGTTTGCTTATTCGTTGTTGGAGATACTCCAGATGATTAGTTGCCTAATTTCACTGACTATCAGGGAAAATTGTTTTTGGATTGCACATGCTGGGAGAAAAACAGCAGAAGAAATGTATTTTGTCTATATTATGGTGTGCCTTTGGCTAGATTCACTGTGTCATCATTTCTAATTCAGTTTATTCTCTTTGTCAGTGGTGCTTGTGTGCTATACAGGCGCATGAAATGTGTGTAACCAAGCATAACAAACTGCATACTGGGAGTTCTTTTCTGTCATCAGAACAGAGGATCATAGGATGCAATCTGCCACAATTGGCAAAATCCACATCCTCCACTGGCAAAGCAAAGCCCAATCCATCATTCAAGATTCTTCGGAGTCCGGCTGCCGGCTGTTTTGTTCCTTGCTGTCAGGCAAACATTAGCACCATCAAAGAAAAGACCAGCAGACTAAGGATTTCACCCCGCAGTTAATAGACTAAATAACATTAATAGGACATGTTCAAAGTGGTTGCTGGTTAGCATGCCTTGTGCCTGCTGGTTTGGCTCATACATTCAACAAGTACAAGGTTCAGAGGGCAAAAAGCCCATTGCCACAGCCATTCAAAAGGCAAAATAAATGAATACTTATTTATTTAATACCCCCCCCCCCCCCCCCCTATTTTTCTCCATTTTTCTCCATAAGGCACTTCAGTGGGAACCTAATGGTACAAGGTCCAAAAGACACTTTCAGTACAAACTGCAAACTGTTCAAAGGGCATTAAACGATTCCAGACGATGAATAAGGGTCTTATCAAGCGAAATGATCGCTCATTTAAAATAAATAATAACAAAGTTGAAGTTTTATAAGCTCAAATGTTCGGCTTGCTCTGTTCTGTGACGCACGTTGTTTGTGACTCTCTTGTTCGAACTCGTCCATCAAAATGAACAAATCTTTTTCCGAGTCATTTGGTTCATTCAACGAACAAAACGAACGAATTGACTCGGAAAAAGATTCGTTGAGCAAGGCGAGCATTTGAGCTTTTACACTTATTCATCGTCTGGAGTCGTTTAAAGCCCTTTGAACAGTTTGCAGTTTGTACTGAAAGTGTCTTTTGGACCTTGAACCGTTTGATTCCCACTGAAGTGCATTATATGGAGAAAAATCATGGAATGTTTTCATCAAAAAGAAAGAAAGAAAGACATGGACATATTGGATGACATGGGTGAGTAAATCATCAGCAAAAGTTTTTGTTAAAGTGAACCACTCCTTTAAAAAATATAAATACAAATAATAAATATAGCTAAAGATAAAGACTTTTACATTCATTATATTTTTTGTTGTCCATATTAATCTGAAGTCTATGCATCATGTATTTATTGTTTTACATGTTGTACTGACATGCTCTCTGTTTGGCACTCTGTACAAGCACAGAAAGTTCTGAGTCATTCCAGTGGAATTTGGCAGAGTTCTGCTGTGGATATTTATGGGCAATGTCGACGTTTGCAGTAGACTCCCATGGTTCTGTGCTGTTGTAATGAGAGAGTATACAACAGATTCAGTGCTCAAATATCCCAAGATGTATTGTTTGGTTACCAGAGTGCATGAGCATGAGAAATGAGAAATACTTGACATGACTTCCAAAGTCAATAGGCTATTGAATTTAGCACACGGGTAAAGTAAAACCCAATGTAGCTTATTCTGTTTTCTCTCATAAAACAAAACCTTTTTCTCCCTAATCTCTTTAATTTTTTGCTCTACACATTCTTTTCTTTCCCTTCCCCTATTTGCCTTGCACTGTTTGTCTTGGCTCTCAAAGTAATATCATGTGAGAGTGCAGCGTGCTGTACAGTAAATATTTACAAAGTTATTGGCTGAGCCAACATGCATTCGACAACATAATTTCTTCGTTCTTCTTGCCAGACCAGGATTTCTGTGCTAGATAAACCACCACTTATCGCCGTCTGTCTATTTTGTTTTTCACCCTCCCCTCAAAGTGTCACATGAGGGCTTATACTCATTTAATCTTTAACAGATTAAATGTTAAAGTGTTAAAGTTAAAGTTAAATGTGACAATATATTGAAGTAACAGTAATTAACAATTGGTAGTTGTTATGTTTCTCTCTAAGGACTAGTTTCACAGACAGGGTTTATATTAAGCCTGGATTAGGTCTTAGTTCAATTAGGGCATTTAAGCACCTTTTATAAACGTGCCTTAAAAAACATCACTGGTGTCCATCTTGAGATAAAACAATTTTTTTGGGCATTATGAATAAAATAATTATTATAATGAATAATGAATAAGATTAATAAAATAATGACATTATTTTAAGATAATGCCAATGCAAGATGCGTTCAGTTAAAACATCTCAAACATGAATTTGATCACCCCACCCCACTCACCCAGTAGTTCTTTTTCAATAAGGCGTTTTGAAAACATGCCATGAAGTTTGTCCCCTCAATGTGTCCGTACGAGGCCTAGCTACAGAGCTATCCAATCAATGCAAAGTGAAAACAAATCCTAAAATGCGTTTAGGAAAGCACAACTTTAATAAATAAATGTGTTTTGATCATAGTTCGTGTTCTTATACACAAGGTGAATCTGGAGAGCATCGCGAAACTGTGTGTTTGAAGGTGAGATTCACGTTTTTCTTGCTTATCTGTGCGCGCGCGGAGGGTGTGATCTGAGATCCATCCAATCCATGGCGCTCTTATGTATGTAGATTTTAGATTAATAAAAAATCACGTAAACATAAATGCATTATTATTAGAATCGATGCATTATAGCAACATTATCTTTGATGTGTGCTATGTGCGTGGTGGTGCTGTTTAACTGTGGAACATAATGAAATGGGGTTAACACATAAACATCTATATGTATGTATGTGTGTGTGTGTGTGTGTATATATATATATATATATATATATGAAGAGTTCAGATGCAAAAGCCTCTAAGTGCCATTTGAAATTCTCTTCTAAAATAATCATTTTATCAAGCTTCTATATTTAAATTCAGTAATTTCACTTAAATGGCAATTCATAGGTAATCTTCATTGCCATTTAAGTGAAATTACTGAACTTAAATATACAAGCTTGATAAAAATTAACATTCTTGAAGAAAATTTCAAATGGCATTTAGAGGCTTTTGCATCTGAACTCTTCATATATATATATATATATAAACTCAACTGGAATTACTTTTTTCTTGCAGATACAATGGCTTTAGTTTCAGCAGACACCAAAATCGCAGAGTTGCTGAATGAGCTGCATCAGCTTATAAAGCAAACTCAGGTGAGCACTAATGTTACTCTGTTTCCCATGGATGATCACTGTAGTTTGGGTTTATATGCCTCGGAAAACACCCCAAACCTTCACTCAGTGTTTATACACTAATCTCTCTTAAATACACAGGAAGAGCGATCAAGAAGTGAGCATAACCTTCTCAACATCCAGAAAACACATGAAAGGATGCAGACAGAAAATAAGAGTAAGGCATGATTTCCTATTGCATTGTCAGATGCAATCAGAACTTTTTCAAGCAATAAAGCATATTATTATTTCCAAACTGGATCTCTCTCATATTTATATATTTGAATTTTATTTCTTGTCTTATATCTTTGTTCCATACTAAAAATTTCAATATCTTTCTCCTCAGCTTCTCCATATTATAGGACAAAGCTGAGGGGTCTTTACACAACAGCTAAAGCTGATGCTGAGGCTGAATGTGGGTAAGGCTGAGGCTGAATGACTGTTGCTGCTTTTGGTTTCCCTTGCTGCACCGCTTTACTTTAATGCAAAGCATGCATTTTCACTGTGATAAATATGTAATGACCACGAGATGATCTGTTCTTGACTTTATCTTTTTCTGTGTTGACTTTTTGTTTTTCTTTTCATAAGAAACATCTTTAACATCTTGTGATTATATAGCCCCATCTTGTGGTAATTTTGCCCAAGGCTTTCAAATGTGTTGATGGCAAAGACAGACTTTTTGAACATTTATTAACCCTATAAGCCTGGCTGACTTTATATTTGGTTGTCAAATTTCTAAAGACTCTAAACTATCTACATGATCAAAACTTTTCTGAAGAACCTGTTGTACACAGTCTGCTACATACATTTTATTGACACGTCTTTTTTGTTGTTGCTGTGAAATATTTACTGATTTTAATAAAGTATATGTAATAATAACTTCTATATTGTTAGTAATATGAACACTTACTGAACTTCAGCAACTTAGGTTTACTTTATTATTCATATTCCAAGTTCTCATATTTCATACCTGCTGTATCAAATATGAAACTCGACACTCCCCCTAAAGGTTCAATAAAAAATATTGTTGTTGTTTTTTTTTGTCATGTGTAAATGATCAGATTTATCTGCATCCCTCTCACAGTATTCTTCACCGGGCACTTGACAAGATTGCTGAAATTAAATCTCTGTTGGAGGAAAGACGGATTGGTAAGTTTTGGATGTTAGTTTGTAAACCTGTGCATCTGCGTGCATTTGAACAGTTATGGAAGCTAATCGACCCCTTCTCTTTCTGCAGCTGCCAGGATGGCAGGAGTGTACAGTGACACCGACCCACCCAGGAAGACCATGCGCAGAGGTGTCCTGATGACCTTGTTACAACAGTCAGCCATGACCCTTCCTCTTTGGATTGGCAAACCTGGCGAGAGGTACCATTCAGTGTCTCCTGATTTATCTCTTATGTTTCCTTCGTTTTAGAAATGGTCATTTATTGAGTCAAAATGATTGCTACATTTCACTAACTCATACCCGTCGTTCTCCTTCAGTCCACCACCACTGTGTGGTGCTATACCAGCAAGCAGTGACTATGTGGCGAAGCAGGGGGACAAGGTGGCGGCACGTGTGAAGGCTGTGGATGGTGATGAACAGTGGATTCTTGCAGAGGTCGTCAGCTACAATCACTCCACTAACAAGTAATCATCTACCAGTTAATCTCCAGTTGATCTGTTTATTTATATTCTCTTGTAGCTTTAAAACCTGATGGTGTGAAATGATAACGTAGCTAACCTTTTTAATCTTTTATCAGGTATGAAGTGGATGACATTGATGAAGAGGGTAAAGAGTAAGTACAATGCCATTTTTTAATAATATTCACCCACATCTAAATTGATACATTACTGTTCAAAAGGTTGATACATTTAATCAGCAAGGACACATTAAATGTATCAAAAGTTACAGCAAAGACATTATAATGTTAACAAAGATTGCTATTTCCTATTAATTATGTTGTTTTGCGCCTAGAAATGTAATTAAATGTAATTAATTAAATAAAACATAATAACAAATGTTTCTTGAGCATCAAATAATTAGAATTATATTCTGAAGGATCATGTGACACTGAACACTAGAGGAAGGGCCAATCCCAATTCTACCCCTTACCCCTTCACTTTCCCCTTCCCCTCCGTTTTGCGCGTCCACGTGAAGGGGTAGGGCTGTCCCAATTCTCTTTTGGTTGGAGGGGGAAGTGTCACTGCTAACCCAGGCTGGCTGCCCAAGCGACAAAGGACCCATAAATTTAAATATTTGTGGCTTTAATAAGTATTATAACGACAAATAATGATTTGCTTTATGTTACATTCAATATTGTGTTCATATTTACGGTCAGTTTCTTCACAGAAACGTTTGTAAAAAAATCGCTAAAATTACTGTAGTTTGCTAGTGATAGTCCCGCAACATATTTTCGTCGTCTCCGTTGTTTCCTGCGAACTTCACAAGATGCAAGAAAATAGCTGTAACCCACGCGACAGATAACTGCAGCTGTCGACGGGATCTTGGAAGTTGTGATAAACATCGGCGCATTTCCTGTGACGTAGGCGCTAGCGACGACTAATAATGACGTTTAACGGAGGCGTAGTGGTGTCCCATTTCTTAGGGGAATATTTTCACCCCTACGCATTGCCACTCTGTTTCAAGGGTCAAGGGGAAGGCGAAGGGGTAGGGCTAGGGGAAAGGGAAGGGGTAAGGGGTAGAATTGGGATTGGCCCTAATAATGCTGAAAATCCATTCAAATAGTGTTCATTGTCCCTCTTTTTTTCACCGTCTCTTTTTCCCTTTTATTTAGGAGACACACATTGAGTCGAAGAAGAATCATTCCTCTCCCACAGTGGAAAGCAAACCCAGAGTCCGACCCGGAAGCCCTGTTCAGTAAAGATCAGCTGGTGCTGGCCCTCTATCCACAGACCACTTGCTTTTACAGGGCTCTGATCCACACGCCGCCACATCGGGTGAGCGAAACGAGAATGAAAAGAGTTAAAAGGCTGAGATGTCATCACGATTTCTAAAGATGCTTCTCTAAACCCTCTTGGGATTAATGTTGATAGCCTGTTAGAATATTTCTTAACTTTATTATGGGTTTTATGGCATCACTGTGTATGAGTAGAAGAAGAATAGATTCCATACTATATGACGCATCTCACTTCTTTTCCAGCCCCAGGATGACTACTCCGTGCTGTTTGAGGATACATCTTATGCAGATGGTTATTCTCCACCTCTCAACGTTGCTCAGCGATATGTAGTGGCCTGCAAAGAGAACAAAAAGAAGTGACAGAAATATAAAACAATGGGACATTGTTTGCAAAAAGACCCTGCATGATTGTTGTGATTGAAAACAGGATACTGAGCATCAATTCTGTTTTTATGTGCTTTTGTCCCCTTTTTTATGTATATAGTGTTGGTATATTTTCTACTGCATCTTTTGTATTATGTTTTTTGTGGATCTGGATACAAAGAGACCAACTGCAAGTGAATTGTGCAAAAAAGTAATAAACCCCTTACATGTGAATGGAAGGCATACAAAATCTGTTGTCTTTATTTTATAAAGGCAGAGCAAAACATGTTTTTAAATGTTAAAAAAGATATTGAAAATTAGATTTTGAAAACACCACATATACAGGGCCACGCATTATACATATTCATGTTGAATATTTAGTTACATCCTTATTGTGGTGCATTACATTTTTGAAAATGAACATTACACCCCTCCTTGACCTTTTCTCTAATATATTCATTCTATAATTCAACACTTTTAATATTGTATTATAGAATAAAGCTGTTATTCTAATTAAGTAATTTCCGTCTCGAAAAACATCACATAATTTTTAAAAGAAAAAATTTCACCTCATTAATAAAAGAATCAAGCGTTTAATGGGTGAAAGTGAAGACTTCTCAATGGAGTAAATTGTGCAGTTAGTAACTTTTTACTAGTTTTTATTAGTAACTATTTACTAGTAACCCTGTTCTGTGACGTCACTCTGACTCGCCAAGTGCGCGCACGGAAGAATGAGCGCGCAGAAGCCGACTATGGCTGAAATGGTAAGATCATGGTAATGGTTTTGTACAACATTTATTCAGGATTAAATTTAAAGAGTTACTGATACCCTGTACATTTTGAACGGACACGAGGTTTGAAGAGTTCTTGTCAGAAACCTATCTGAAAATGTAATCTATAACTGCCTGTCGTGTTGTGCAATAGCACCGCTGGCTAGCTAATCAGTTGTCATATTGATTAATGTATACAACAACAACAACATAGAACATGTAAACCACTTTCAAAGGTTTTATTCAAGTAAATGTGTAAGTTTTAGGCTCACGTTAGTTGTACTCAGAGATATTTCATACGGTTATGTTTACATTCAAAAACCATAAGTTAAATCAGCCTCATTTGGAGTTATTAATAATGCTTAGGTCATTTAAACATTGTTTTATCCGGTTTACCGAACAGTTTCGACTGTAGCTGTTAGACAAGTCAGTGCAAAACAAACCAGTTAGTTGATTATTAGATTATTAGACAGTTACCTAAATCTACTTTTACTGTTATACCAAGTATTGAAACTCAAAATGAGATGTAATGGGAAATATACTGTCTTGTTCTCCCAATTCCAGGTATCAGACAGTGTCGGGGATAAGAGTGTTTCCATTTCAGAGTCAGACCCTCCAAAGCAACATCCTCGCAAACGCCGACGCATCATCGACGCCTCGTCCATCACGAACGTGCCTGTTTACTCCAACAAGGTGGGTGTATCTTGCCTGCTTAAAATCAAAGCCAGTGATGGCTTGAAAAATATTGAAAAATATAGTTGATGACCTTTACCACGTTTTAAAATATGACTAATCTAGATGCACTGGAATTGATGTGTTGCAAGGGGCAAACAAAGGTGATTCAGATGTTGTATTATTGTGTTTTAGGTTAACAGCTCGTTAAATCTGAAGCCAATAACCTTCAAAAACACCAGACTCACAGGTATCAAAACTTTCGGACTACTGTTACCTCTGAGTAAATCACATTTTAAACACTAACAATAATTGTTTTGGGGGGATGGGTGCTTTTGAACTTTATATTAATCAAAAAATCCTGAAAAAAGTATCACTGTTTTCAGTTTTTTACAAATCAAGCAGCACAACTGTTTTCAGCAATGATATTGAAAGAAATGTTTCTTGAGCAGCAAATCATCATATTAGAATGATTTCTGAATGATCATGTGACACTGAAGTCTGATTTTCTGCTGAAAATTCAGCCTTGAATCACAGGAATAAAAAACGGTTATTTTAGATTGTAATAATATTTCACAACATTACTGTTTAACTGTATTTTTGATCAAATAAATGCTGTTCATAATATCATTATTATAAGAGACTACTTTTCTTTCATAAAAAATATCATACCAACCCCAAACTCTTGAATAGTTGTATATATCTTGCCTTTATGTAATATTTGCTACCTGTGAGTGAAGGTTTCTCATTACATGTGGACTCTTTATTATAGATATTTATCATTTTGTTAGTAGGATTAATCCAATGGCATCCTCACTATTTTTCATTTACCATACCAGATGAGGAAAAGGGTGGCCCTCTTTGGTCTCCTTCCCCACCCCGTGCAGTGAAACGGCCAATCAGCATTGATCTGAGTGGCTCAGAGGAGGAGCCAGAACAGAGTGAAGCTCAGTAAGTACACAGACTGACTTTAGTGTAGTGTCTTTAGTTTAGTTTCTATAAAAAGTGAGTCATTATTATAAATTTTATTTGTTTTTGTGACAGCTGCCTCAAAAATTGCTTCTTGACATCCAAATGAATGCCATTATGTAATTATGCCTTTGTATGGCAAACGCCTAATAAATAAATGTGTATACAACATATAACACCTAAATGAATGCAGTGGTCACATGGTACAAGTTTACTGATCGGAGCTCAAGAAGCTCTCAGATAATTCCCAAGTTATAATAACGAGTTCAATGAGGACGTAAATGCTTCTTACATGTTGGAATCTCGTAATTACAGTAATTACCACATGGGGTGAACACACCTATAGCCAGGCCAGTTAATCAGCTGATTGATTAGCTTACTCAAAGTTGTATCCTTTCATCTAACCACCTTTCTTCCTCACCTTTAGAGAAATTCTTCGTTCTCCCTCTCCACCCCCACCACCATGTAGTCCACCAGTGAAACAGAGCAGACGAGCAAACCAAAAACTACGGTGAGTGACATCATCAGTGAAGAAAAATACATACGTGTCCTGATCTCTCTTGTTCTTTTCATATGCAAAATTTAGTGTTTTAATTCTGTCACGACAGTCAATGATTACCTTTCAAGGAGGATACAGAAATGGATAACAATATTAGAAGTAATGAAATGAACCGCTAGTAAGGCCAGAGAGGTTTGACATTCTCTTGTTCTCTTTCTCCATCTCTGTCCCAGAGAAATCAACAGGAAATTGGATGCGATCGGCTCTCTTGTGTGTCTGTCCCCTGAGCATCTAGAACCTGTCAGTGAATACAGAAACTCTCCATCTCCTGTGAATGACTATGATGATGATGACGACATCATCATCATTTCTTCTGACAGCAAACAGAAAAGACGTACCCTGAATACTGAGGGCAGAGACTCTGCGCGAGAAATTTCACTAAAGTTTCGCTGCAGAACAGAGTTGTACAAAATCCCAATACTCTCTGTAAGTGGAATAAACACATTTTCTTGTATAAGCCACATTTGTTTGGTATAATAAAATATATGAATACATTTACCTTTTTATTTAAGCTGGCAAATAAATGTTTTAAAAAATGTGTCTTTCGATTGCAGACGGCTCCTTTGAGTAAAGCCGTAGAACAGCTGGCCATCAAACTCAATGTCACAAGCAGCCAAATTCTGTTATTAAAGAAAGATATAGATCTCCCTATTCACTCGTCTGTCAGTGAGCTGGGTCTTGGCATAGCTGACATTATAGGTAATAGAAAACAGTGGGAATTTTGAGCTGAATTCATTAGCATTCATCGCAGTGCATTTATTCCACTATTTTTGAATAGATGTTTTTTAATTGGAAAAAACAAAACCTAAACCTTCTGTCTCTTACAGATTGTGTAGTAACAGAGAATAAACAAGAAGTGAGTGACAAACGTAATCTTATTACTGTGCGACTGCAAGGGAAAGAGAAAGCGTCTGTGCAGGAGTATTCCCTACAAAAGGTCTGTACTCTGTATGTCTTTTTGGATGTTTTTCTTGTGCCTTTGTGCAACTTCTGTTTTTGTGAAGGACAATTAGTGCTCAATTTTCATTGTACCTTTTTATTTTTTATTAAGGATGCTCCTCTAGGGTCCATCCTCTCTCGGTATGTCTCTGGTATGGCTGCCAGTGCTAAAAGGAGGGCTAAATTTCTCTTTGATGGGTCAAGGGTCACACATGATCAGACTCCAGCTGACCTGGACATGGAGGACGGTGACGTCATTGAAGTCTGGATCTAAACGACGGACACTATTGATGTTGTTGGGAGTTCTGTACTTTTTCAACACCATGTTCTGTATGCAAGGAGGAAGAAAAAGATTTGTAAAGGATGTCTGACATTTGTTTAAACCAGGGGTAGGCAGCATCAGTCTCGGAGAGCCTTGGAGCTAGAGTTTAGCTCCAACCCTGAAAAAAACTCACCTGCCTGTAGCTTTATTGACTAGCTGGTTCAGGAGTTTGATTAGGGTTGGAGCTAAACTGCAGGACAGTGTCTCTTCGGGACCGACGTTGCCTACCCCTGGTTTAGACCTTCACTTGTGCTGAAAAACAGACCACAGACAAGTGGGGGTTTTTTAGGTTTCATTAACAGCATACATTTGACTTATGTTTGAGGACATGCAAAAACAATATAAAAACTGTTTAACATTGTGTAAATACACCAGAATTATTTAAAATTAATTTTTTGATGAAAAAAATTGATTGAATGGAATATAATAAAATGATAAATTTGTAAGATGTGTTTTTTTTTTGTATGCAGTACTTGTGTCACTAGAATTGCCATTTAGGGGGATTTTACTTTTATGAGAGCATACTATTAAAATCTAGATTAAAAAAATCTATAAAACAATATCGCACTAATTTATTTAAAATAAAAGAAATCGAACAATTATTGATGTTACCTAAAAATCAAATGCTAAAGGAGCAGTAAGTAGGCCAACATTCGCCTCCGAATGTGGGTATATATCAATTATTCGATAAATAAATTTAGGAATTAACAATTCAATCAATACCCTGATATGTTGACTTTTCTGACCCAGCAACAACCTATATTAAATGCAGCAAATATTAGCTTCACACATTTATGTAACCCCAAGTTATATCGGGTCATTGATCCGCTGCCTGCTTTACATTAGTTTGTGCTGATAAAGCACCAGCATTCATCAGCACAAAAAGTAGAGACTAACGAAATACTCAGATTCACTAGTGATTTTGTTTACATCTTTTGTCTTAAAAGTAAATTGCATAAAGAGCGGAATAAAGTTTTTTTGAATACAATTTATAGATTTACCGTGCCATTTACAGTCGCAGATAGAATTACAAATACATAAAATGAATTAAAGTGCTAGTTACATGCAAAAATCAGAATATCGTTATCACTTACGGTTTTAAATCGTATTTATTTTTAATCTTTTCAAAATAGTGTAGTGAGAGGGTGAAAATGACGTTTTGACAGCAGCTGTCGGGAAGGGGGGAGCGCTCACATGACTGTGTGAAGCGGAAGTACTGCGTCATCCCAACATGGCGTCGCACTGAGCTTGGAGATCAGAAACTAAACTAAGTCGGTCAGCTGCACGCAGTTCGCTTCGAGACTCTCCACTGCAATTCAAACATGTTCACACAGGAGGTAAGGTAAATATCCTGAAACATCACTACAAGCCAGAGGGAGCACGGCAGCGTCCAGAAGAACAACTTTGAAGACACCTCTGACGTCGCTTTGCATTTTCCAGGTAAACAAAGTGTAAACCGACCAGTAACGTTAAACAGTCTCGGATAGATCAGATGGGAGACAGTTTATATCGCTCTTTTGTTTAACGTTAGGGTCTGTCAACAATGCTAAATGAAAGGTTGTTCCTTATTTTTGAAATTGAATGTTTTTCTTTTCCAATGTTGTGTTTTTTAAAAGAAAAAAAAACGTTTTCTGTGCCTTTTCTAAAGTAACTACATGAAATACCGCGCTATGTGTGTGTTTTTGCTGCTGTCATTGGAATATGTTGCTTAATCATCATCATGTCTGTACATAGACTAGTAGGTGCTATTGGTCAACACCAGGCATCAGATATCATCAGTCAGCAAAAACCGGTTCAGTTTTACTTTGATTCAGCTGACAATCTGCTGAAAGTAAATAAAGACTCTTTTGACATGTTATCCCACATAAATTATGAAGCTTTTGGTGGTGATTTTAATCTATTTACCATTTTAAACAACCCTAAACATTTACGTTCATAAATTACTTATCAAAATCGTGCACTAATGCCAATCTATGCCCACACAGTTTTCTTGCTACATTTTTTTTTTTCTACTCATCAATGTATTCACTCACATGACATTGTGGTGAGATTAATTCGCATCACGAGCTTGTGCCTAACGTTACTTCCCTCTCCATGTGTCTTCCTAATACATCTAAACTACACTCCTGACAAACTAAATTATAGATATAAATCATGACTTCTGTCACAGTGGAATCTATTCTAGAAAAAAGTCTTCTGGGCTTTAAACAAAGAGCTCTTTCAATATTCATCCTTGTCTTGCTTGTCTATATTTTAAATGGATTATCTCACACAAAACTAAGTAACAGTGGGGATCAAAAGTCCATGTTTAAAATCTTGGTTTAAAATGTAATTTAAACCCTGAAATAAATCATAATGGGATTTTGTAATACAATAAGGTAATACAAATTTTCAAACAAACAAAATAAAAGAAGCTTTGTACCAAATTGTAAGCATTTTCATCAGTCCCATGTTGAGGTTGAGATTAGAATGTGATCAATAATCGTTGTGTTTAATCAGTAGTAGACTTTGCTCTTGAGCCGTTAACACTGTAGGCTAATGTCAATGGTTTTACTTCCCCTTCGGGTGTGATTGTGGTAGATCAAACCATCCATGTTCTAAGGAAGTGTTTGTATTTATATTTATGCAGTATTATTGCTAAGACTTTGATTTGTACTGGCACTTTCACTTTTTGTCATCTTTATACATGTATTTCTTCTGCAGCAGTGATGTCACGGACAGATGTTGCGGACACCACACCCTTCTTCTCAGATTATAATGAGGAGGAGGTGCCGGCTGACAATGGGGTGGGTTCACCTCAGCCCGAGGAGGAGGAGCCTGCCAGTGGAGTGTCTGAGAAGAGAGCTACATTGACTGTGATTGTACTCTGCTACATCAACCTGCTGAACTATATGGACAGATTCACTGTGGCAGGTAACCAGTGCTATTAGATCTCAGCTCATCAGTGCTGCTGCCAGACAATGCTGGCCTCCTTTTCATCCAGATCAAATGCACAAGACAAAGACACAAATCACTAATACCCATAAACAGCATGCTAGTGTGCTTTATGTTCATGGGATTGTTATTTTTGAATCACTTGTAAATCACATTACTAATTCTGAAAATTCATATTCAGTTTTTATGTGTTGTTTCTTTGCAGTGTTATTTTAGTATTTGTTTTTTATAAACTGTTATAGTATTAATGCAAATTTAGAATTAGATTTATTTTTATATTTTAAGTTGTAGTCATTTTTGTTATGTAATTGTGGCATTTATATATATATATTTGTGTTTAGATTTAATTTATTTTTATTTCAGTTTTTAATGCTTAGAGTTATTTGCCTTGGCACCATTTCTAATTTTCATTTTAAGTTTAAGTTGATCATCTAATATTTATTTATTAATTAATATTTATTGATATGCAGAATATTTTTAATTACTTTGTTAATCAAACCTTAACATTTTCGTTCATATATTATTTATCAAAATAATCGTGTATTTCAATGCTAATATTGTAGTTTTTTGTCCAACTTTTCTCCCTTTATTCATCACTATATTCACATTATTATTTTGTTTTAGCTTTATTTCCATAAATGAAAATGATTTGAATAGTTTTAGTTAACCATGAAAACACTGCTCTTTTGAGGTTATGTAATAGTAATAAAATAGCAAAAGTAAAGCAAAAAGAGATTTCTTGTTGGCTGCCTAATGTTCGATTTGCCTAATGTTTGATTTCAAGATTTAAAAACATTTAATGTGCAACAGCATATGAATTGGTCAGTATTAAAGCTGTGATAACAATAACCTTCCTCTCTTTCAGGTGTACTTCCAGACATTGAGCGTTTCTTTGACATTAGTGATGGAAAATCAGGGCTACTTCAGACAGGTGAGCAGATTTATACCATGTAAAATTTGTTTTATTATTATTTATTTAATCATACATTTTTTCATTCACTTTGTTCGATTCTTTATTGCCCTCAAGTCTTCATCTGCAGCTACATGTTCTTGGCTCCCGTGTTTGGATACCTGGGTGACCGGTACAACAGGAAGTTGATCATGAGTGTTGGCATTTTTTTCTGGTGTCTAGTGACACTTGCCAGCTCCTTCATTGGCAAAGAAGTAAGTCCTACACAAAACAGGGGTTAAACCTCACTCTTATATTTGAATACCATTTTACTCCAAGACAAAGCAATAGCTTTCAGTCTGTGATTCGGTGTCTCACATTCTGAAGTGTATTCATGATTTAAAATGTGATTTGTTGAGCAAACTAATAGGATAAATCCTCTTTCAGCATTTCTGGGCGTTGTTGTTGACTCGAGGGCTAGTGGGTGTTGGAGAGGCCAGTTACTCCACCATTGCTCCCACCATCATCGCTGATCTGTTTGTCAAAGAGAAGAGGACCAACATGCTGTCCTTGTTCTACTTTGCAATCCCAGTGGGCAGGTGGGACCACACACACACACACACAGATCGAGAACTGCCAGTCGAAAAACTGGTATTTAGGTTATTCACACTTTCTCAGCATGGTTACATTCTCACACTCTGTCACACACTGTTGCATTATCGGTTTTATTTCACACCAGGAAATTAAGTTGCATTTGTAAGTTTCCAGGCTGCTACAGTTGAGCACTTCTAAGGGCAAATGAGTCACTGGATTTGTTAAATGTTGTTCGAATAATTACTGGGCATTTCTCTGCCAGCATAAGCTGCAGTGTGGACCAGACTTCATCCCAATTCTCATTCAGTTCTGCTGGCTTTTCTTTCCTCAGTGGTCTGGGTTATATTGTGGGCTCAAAAGTGGATGAAATAGCTGGGGATTGGCACTGGGCTCTTCGGGTACGTCTGACGCACCAAACCTTTCACTGTTTATCTGTCTGTGGGTGGACTGCATAATACTCACTGCTTTCACCACAAAATCACACTTGGAGATAAAATATGATGGCAATTCTTTGTAATTTTCTCCCACTTACTCTCATATCCTTTTTCTGTTTGTTTCACTTTCTTAGGTGACCCCTGGTCTGGGACTGTTGGCCGTGATCCTCTTGTTGTTTATGATTCAGGAACCGAAGCGCGGTGCCATCGAAGCTCGCCCGGAGCACACGCTGCACAGAACCAGCTGGGTCGTGGACATGAAAGCACTCTGCAGGAAGTGAGTCACTGAGAGCTCATGTTGCCTCTAAAGCATCATTTATAAGTCATGGCCTTTGCCTTAGATGTCACGCAGGGAAATTTTCAATATCTGATAATGCTGCTTGACCTGACTGAGGGTTTTTTCCTCAGCTATTAAGTTATTACTGCTGATAACACTGCAGCTGAGATATCTAATCGTTAGCAATCACAAGCCATTTTTATCAGATTTCTGGGTAATTTTTTATCATAAAGCTGTAGCTTAAGTAATGCTCTTGGTGACGGAGGTTTCCATTTTTTTCGGCAATAGCCTGAAAGTCAGTGGGGTCCAAAACAACATTGGACCCCATTGACTTTCATTGTGCTGAAACATATATATATATATATATATATATATATTTCAGTTACACAGTGACTGATTGTTTCTTTGCTGAACTAAATGCTTTTTCCCATTTCCCTCTTTTTTTTTTGTTATTGTCTCAGTCCAAGTTTTATTCTGTCCACGTTTGGCTTCACTGCTGTGGCCTTTGTGACAGGATCACTGGCCCTGTGGGCCCCTGCCTTTTTATTCAGAGCAGGCGTCTTCATAGGAGAGAAGCAGCCGTGTTTAAAAATCCCCTGTGACAACTCTGACAGGTACCAGACCCTCATACACACAAATCTCTCTCTCTCTATAGATACACTCCATGATATAGATATTCCATGACATTACCATTTAGAGTACTGCGTTTGCACATGCCGTATTGTAAATGTACTTCTGCTAAGAACATGCACTGGCAATGTTCTTCTAATCTCTTCTGCTCTGCAGTCTGATATTTGGCGGCATCACAGTTTTGTCGGGCATCCTGGGCGTAGCGAGTGGAGTGCAAGCCAGCAAGATGCTGAGGACGAGAACCCCTCGAGCTGATCCACTAGTCTGTGCTGCAGGACTCCTCCTCTCTGCTCCCTTTCTCTATCTGTCCATCATGTTTGCCCAGGCTAGCACTTCAGCCACTTACGTAAGTCACTCATCTGACCTGGCTTTATCTGAAAGCTCTTTTTTTCTATTCCAGGAAATGTTTTTTTTATTGACATCAGTGCGGCTGTTCTAGGGCAGTTTTATGTTGACCATAATAATGGTTTTACCAATATTTTATTTTCTCATCAGGTCTTTATCTTCCTGGGTGAGACATTCCTGTCAATGAATTGGGCCATTGTTGCAGATATCCTACTGGTGAGTTTCCCTTCCTCCCATTTAATCCACTACCAATCCTGAAAAAAAATAAAAAGATGTTTTTTTTTCATTATTCACTCACCCTCATGTCTTTGCAAACATGTATACTAGTTCTTGTTTTTTAATCCAAAATTAGATTTGTTTGAGGAAACGTTAATCAGTTACTGCCATTCAATGAGTTTTAAAAATAAAAATGATGAAAACGGCACCATAAATGTAGTTAATATCACTGGCACACTATATTCAAGTAGTGGAACCACAGAAGGACTTAAAATGATTTAATTATATTAAAAAAATGAATAAATAAAAATATGATTAAAATGCTAAAAATACAACAACAAAATCAAGAAGTCAACTTTTATTGCCCCATTAATGACTATTATTTTCTTTGAAATATGTGTGGAATAACATGAGGACTCTTTATTGATGTCCTTGTTTCTCTCTCTTTCTTTCAGTATGTTGTGATCCCTACACGCCGCTCCACCGCAGAAGCGTTTCAGATTGTGCTCTCGCACTTACTTGGGGATGCTATTAGCCCTTACCTCATAGGAGTGGTACGTCAATCTCACAAATGCACAGAAAAGTTCTGTTAGAAAGACATTTGAGGTTGCATGTGTTCTGTTTTTTCCCCTATTAAGGTGTCAGACTCGATAAAGGAGTCGGACTCATACATGTGGGAGTTTCGTTCACTTCAGATGTCACTCCTGCTGTGCTCATTCGTGGCTGTGGGGGGCGGAGCTTTCTTTCTTGCTACGGCCGTCTTCATTGAGAAAGACAGAGAACTGGCTGAGAACTACGTCCCCTCTGGTGAGTGATATATCACTAATGACATCACAGTCTTCTCTTATATTACAGGCCATTATTATAGGCCATCATTATTTTCAATGAATTTGCAATTTTATATATATATATATACATATACACATATATATATGTATGTATACATACATATATAATGCTTCCAAAATTCACTACACAATAATGAGTCTGTGAAGTGAATGAAGGTCTTTTATTTGATATGTCTATTTAAAAATTTTAAACTTGTATATATTCATGAATGAGTGTAAACTCTATGAATTAAATGAGTGCAGCACGGTGCAATAGTAATATCAACTGAAACTGAATCATATTTTTTTTTTTTACTGCTATTTCTTTTTAAATATTTTAAACCTTGTATGATATGATACATAATCTATGTTTGTTTGTCTGTCTCACTCTCACCTGGATCCGTCTTATAGCGAATTATGTGACCTTAAACAGAATGTAGTGGCAAGTAGGGTTAGGGTTGTCAAAAGAACAGCAAAGTAAACGCACACCTTATGAGGTGTTAAAGTTAAAGGGTAAAACTTGATGCAAAGAAAAAATAACTGCACATTTATTACCAATGTTTCGGCACAAGTAGCCTTTGTCAAGATATAATGTTAAGATTAGCATAAGCTCAATAAAGCACCTTTGTATACTTTTTTTTCAGATTTGCATTTGTATGCACAGTAAAAGTTATTTTAGCAATTTTGAACCACTGAATATTTTCTTTCAACTTTCATGTTCTCCAATCAGTTACTTTATCCTAGTCCTATTATTTGAGGTTGTGGATGACTCCTGACTTAACTCTGTACACAAAGTTCCTCCGGGGGAAAAAAAAAAGTATCGTTTTATTTAACATTTAGTTTTATTGTTATCAGACATCGGTGTTATTTTAATGTAACTGAGATACTATTACTTTTATTACTATTTTGAATTAATTATTATATTCATATTTTCCATTTTAATTTTAAGTTTCATTTATTTTGAGTTTTTGTATTTGTATTAGACTTTAAGTCTAGATTTTATTATTGTTTAGTTTAAGTTATTCTAGTATTATACGAAGTGAAAATGTATAGATAAATGAGTAGTTATACTAAATAAAAATGGAAATTGCCAACTGATGTTTATTTTATTTCACTTTTTTTTTTTTATTTTTTTATGGTTTTAGTTAACTATAACTGACAGCACAAATGCAGTCCACAGCCATCAAGCTTTAAATATCATTCTTTCCTCCTTTATTGGACAAAATACTGATTGGTGGTTTACTTTAAAGCCCATTTATCCTTTATTTGTTATTATAATACTTATTCCCATGCTGATTTTTCAGTGTCATTGCAGGCACTTTAGAAATCTAATATACTGATGTCTCTTTGTTTTCCAGATGACGCACCAATTGTTGTTCCAAAGAGAGGCAGGTCCACTAAAGTGTCAGTGTCAAGTGTTTTAATTTGAGATGATGCAAGAATTTGGATGCTTTTTATCATGGGGAACAACATTCTGATTGGCTTTGGCAGACAGAGCCAGTGCTGTCAGTAGCCAATCCTGGAGCAGTGTCAGACATGTAATCACTGATTGGACAATCTCCACAATATGGAGTTTTATAGTAATTTATTATGCACATATTTTTTGTTATTGTCTTTAACGCCAACATTGATTTTGGGTACATTAAGAACTAACAAAAAATCAGGAACATCGTACCTGGAAGTCATGTGTGCCATCAACCATTCTGCTTTTCACCCGGAGAAGTCCTGCGGGAGGAGACAGAGGCACACATGAGACATGGAACGAAGAGGTTATGTTCTTCACTTTTAATTAACTCATCTAGCTACGGTTTACATTTCGAGTACATTTAAAGTACAAAGTTTAAAGTACATTTTTGACCTTTTTTATTGGAGGGGACCTGAATTGATTTTTTTTTTTTTTTTTTCAAATCGCTCACTCTCAAACTGTTTTCATCAAAACTAGCAGATGTCTGTGATCTGACTTTCCACTTTCTTCTTGTTTTAATGTTTTCTTCAATACTACATTTGAGCTGTCTGAGTCTTTTTAGGACAGATGAAGAAAACAAACACTAATGTTACCATGGCATGATTCAGATACTAATTAGTTTGATGATATTTTTTTAAATAATGTTGTTACATATATTTTTGTTGCAATGGCCTGGTTCATGGCATGTTTTAATGTGCCATTTTTTTACTGTAATTATTCTTTTCTTTTTTTAAACAAAGGCAGTTTTTAGTGCATTCCCTCTGCTGTGATTGTTTCCCAGGGGATACTTTTAACATCATTTACAAACTTGCTTGCTAATCTTGTTTTGAAACTTTTCTAAATATTAAATTAGCAATGTAATCTTATTTGTGTCTTTTTGATTTTTTTGAATCTTTAAATCTGTTACTCTCTTTGCCATCTTAATAATGGCAAGTCCAACTTTTTTAAAACTTCTTTATCTCTCTGTCTCTTGCATGTTTGCGTTCTTTCTCTCTGCAGTGGCAACGATGACGATCATAAGGTTTTTCAGTTGCTGTGGTTTCCTGTTTGTAGGTGGGATATAGAGATGCAAGCCTGTTTGGTAAATTTGCTGTGAAAATTAGTCTCGTGAATGACTTATGAAAACTGAAGAGCCTGAATCGAAACATGCATTCTCCGTGAAGTGGAGCATTTGCTGGTTGTTGTTGTGCTTGTGAGAATATACTTTTACCTATATGTCATTCCTGTCAATTGTGTTTGTGTAGGCTACAAGAAAATGCCACAAGAGTGGGAGGCAAGACTGAGAAATTATGACTCACTGGCCGCCATAAATGAGGCACAGAGTTATCTCTTTCAGCTCTACACAGACAGTTTTATGTTTGAAATGTTATTTGAAGTGAAGTCAAGGAAAAAACTTGTTTAACTTTATTGTGACATTATAAAGAATTACTATTGTCTTTTAAAACGACCAGTTAATATTATTATTTGACATTGAAAAAAAAGTCTGTTTTCGTTCTAATGTGCTCAAATTCTCATCCTAATGAAAGATCTTTTGATAATCTACAATGTTTGAAAACAGGTTTTACAGAAAATCAGGCCTTAGTGGTCTGGGTTATGTTCTCTAACATCTGACAAATTATAAAAATTAAGAAACTAGGAAAACTAAAACAAGCAATCAAATCTGCATGACAACAGAAGAGCAAGAAAGCAAACCTTCAGATATGAGTGAGAGAGAGAGAGAGAGCAGCCAGTTAAAGAAATGAAAAGGGGGGAGAAAAGATGCTGACTGGTGCAAGTGATGGAACAGCGCTTTCAATGAGCCTATGAGGAGGCAGAGAGCAAGTGCAGCGAGGAGAGAAACCTAAAAGTTAAGTTCTTTGCAGCAAAGGCCCTGTAGATCAGGACGCACCTCAACGGCTCGTATGAATTGATAAAACGTAAGGAACCTCTCAGCAGATATGAGAGTATTAATAGACTGACTACCCGGGATTGTTCAAGTTTGGGCTGGGGGGTCATTTAGTAAACGGAGGGACAAATAGTGATTTGTGTGGGAGGAAGAATAAAAAATGGTGGCACCTTCATAGTGAGCTGTGAGTTAGGTGTGATTTTTACCATCTACAGCGTGCGTGTGAACTGGTCTCCAGTTTGGTTGCAGGTTTCTGCTGAGCAGAAAGTGTGGTGTCTTGATTTGACTTGACTTGACTTTGCTGCTTCTGATAGGTAAGCTTTTTACTTTTTCTGTTCACCAAGTAAAACTGTGACACAATAATATGTGGAATACTCTCAACGTTTTCAGTGATACGATACAGAGAGCTTGAGTTTGAGCAAAGTAATACTTATTTACATTTCGATTTCGACAAACTGAAACGCCACAAACTCTAGAGATCCGATATGATCATTGGAGATGAGGAACTTTGCAGTCCAAACTTTACTGTCAAACTTTTGGTTTTCTTCTGTGCAAGTAACATGTTATTGAGCACTAACGTGAAGAGCTTAAAAAATGAATTTAAATGGTGACTTTTCTTAATTTTGGGTGTGGACTTCATATAAAGAAAATAAACAGGTTTTTTTTTTAGTTCATCACATTATTTCGAAGTTTAATTTACTAGCTCAGTCACAAACTGACTGATACAGTATTAGCTGGCTTGTTATATGGCTGTAGTTTGATAATGATCGAAGGGTCTTCAACCGCAAATGAAACCTCGTTATTAAACTCAATTTCCGTTGTCAAGCCAATTGCATTTTTGCTCTTAGTTTTTTTTTCTCTTACGCCTTTTCTCAATGCATGCATTGGAGTTACGGATACTTTTATAATTTTATGCTTCTAAATTAGTAGTCCTGTTATGTTGGATTTGTTCATTATGAGTTTGTGGTTTGATTTGTCAAAATGACCATAATAAAGTATTGGGTGCAAAGAACATGCCAAATTTAAATGTACTTAAAATAAGAAGTGTAGGCCATCTGCTTTTTGGGGTTCTGGGTTGTAGTTCTCTATAACTTGACAGCTCTAGGATTAAGAGAGGCTCAAACCTCTCATAATATGTCGTTTTTTTTTCTTCGTCTAACTGCAAAATACAGGAAATCCGTTTCCTGGCACTGAATGCAACCACAGACAGCCACACACTTGCATATATAAAGGTGTGTATAAACTTGCAAGAAAGGTGATGCCGAGTGTAATTTCGCAGATTGAGAATTTGACTGATTAAAATCAGTTAAACGTATCATCTGAAAAGAGCTGACTTCTCAGAGATTTTTAGAAATGTTACAGAGAAGAAGAGCCTGTTTCCACTAAAATGAACACAGTGATTCATGGTGAGGTAATCAGGAGTTAGTTTTCTATCTGAGAGTTATACGTAATGATGTTAAATTAGCTGATACGCACAGACACACACACACACACACACACACACACACACACACACACACACATATATATATATATATATATATATATATATATATATGAAGAGTTCAGATGCAAAAGCCTCTAAGTGCCATTTGAAATTTTCTTCTAAAATGGTCATTTTTATCAAGCTTATATATTCAAGTTCAGTAATTTCACTTAAATGACAATTAATAGGTAATCCACATTGCAATTTAAGTGAAATTACTGAACTTAAATATACAAGCTTGATAAAAATGATCATTCTAGAAGAAAATTTCAAATGGCACTTAGAGGCTTTTGCATCTGAACTCTTCATATATATATATAGACTGGCGTTCAAAGAATACTGAAAAAACAATTTACACAACTGTTTAAGATCTATAATAATAAAAAAAATGAATGTTTTTTTATCAGCAAATCATTATATTACATTGATTTTTGAAGGATTATGTAACACTGAAGTCTGGAGTAATGAAGCTGAAAATTCAGCTTTGCATAAATTATTTTGAATTGTCATTTGAATTGTACAATTTTTTCCCAAATAAAATGCAGCCTTGGTGAGCATAAGAGACTTCGTTCAAAAACATTATCTTCCTGATCCCAAACTTTTGAACGGCAGTGAATATATATATATATATATGTGTGTGTGTGTGTATATATGCATATGCATATGTGTATGTGTCTATATATATTAGCAAGTTTATATTAAGTGCTGTTCAGGCCAAATATCTAAAATAAAAATAAAAACCTTTACATGAGTTTGTAAAACTAACATATTGAGTACTAACTTTAGGTTTTAACTTTATTTATTTTTATGTGGTCACATTAAAATGGTCTTAAAAAATGTTATCGTACTTTCATAATTTATATTTATGCATATCAAGTTTCTTTTTTGTGTGTGTATATTCTTTTAGATTTTTTTTTACCCTTGTCGAAACCTAAAACATGAAAAAATATATAGCAAAAACGTGAGAATTACATATTTGAAATTATAATAATCTAAAAAAAAGAGTTTATTTTCCTAAAAGTTGCATTATTTGTTAATCATGAAGGCAACGGTATCAGTGAAGAGTGAAATCAGACGTGATGAATAAAGAGAAATCAAGATAAATATCACTTATTCAAATATTTTAATAATGAGTCAAAATGTGAAAATAATTATCTTTGTGAACTTATGATGCACAAAATGCTATAGCTATAAAATAATCTTTAGCAGGGAGTTTGGCGGGGAGTTCATTTTATTCCAAAAATGTTTCAAATGTAATTTCCACAAAACACTATCAATCCTTTATTGTAGATGCAATAGACATTACAGGTGAGTTTTTATATATATATATATATATATAATTATTGTTTATGCTATATTTGACATTGTCTAAAGTCAAATTAGACAAATTTTTGTTTTACTAAATGATCACAGAGCTAAAACAGAAACTGAATTGTACATATTTTGTTTAAAAATTGGGATTTGGGCTGAAACTGTCCTAGTTGAAGAAACATTCTTATTTTCAAGATATGTTTTCTCGAAAAACTACTCCTACTTTTTGGTTTTATTGAAGTTGAGATGTTTTTACTGGAAAACAAGGTGATACTGATTAAGAATAGGATTTGTCCAGTGTCCAAGCAAATGATTAGTCAAAACAACAACACTGTTAGAAGTTCTGAAAGACAAAGATGCATATTTTAAATAAACAATAAAGCCTTTTTTAAGATTTATGAGATTTAATTAATTGTAAAAATTCATCAGATTGAATTGAATAATCCTTATGTATTTTAATTGATTAAGGATTGTGTCAGTTACTTACTCCAAATACATAAGGATTCACTTCAATCTGATGGATTGATGCATTATTAATTACATTTGTTTAAAAATTAGAATTATTTTGTTTGTGTACACACCCGGAGAGATGCAAGGTAGTTAAGGGATGTAAATGTGCATGGCGGAAATTAAAACACGTTGTTCTTCAAATTTAAGAAGAATATATTAAGTGATAAAAAAATAAAAAATAAATTATGAGAAACGTTTTAAAAAAGCTCATGATAGATCTGGATCTTCAGCTGTTTTAAAAATTTGTGTCGCTACATGAAAGAGCACCTAAACAAATCATCTCACTGTTATTTCATTTGTATAATTAAAATAGGTCAGTTTCATACAAACCGAATGAAATGAGTTCACCTAATTTTCATTTGCTGCTGCTTTATTTGTGCAAAATGAGCAAACATTTCTCTGTGTTAGTCACACTAACCTGAAACCACAGATTCAGAAGAGGGTTGTTGCTCTCCGTTATGACCTAGGCCTAATACTACCATAATCGATGTTCTCACATTGTCTTCTCAGTTATGGACTCCACTTCACTGCTGTCTGTAGTAGGCGGGGCTCTCTTCCTGTCAATCATACTTGCAACCAGTCTTTGTACATACTGCTGGCGGTATAAACAACCGAGTAAGTCCTCCTAACTCTCTTTAATAATGATAATAATAAAAAAATGTATCGTCAAAGCTTCATGCTAAAAAGGATGTAGGCCTATTTGTGATATGTTTCAATTAAACAAAATGTACAACCTGACTTCGCACAACTCTCAAATGACCCAAGATAGATTCGTTAGTTAGACTCTGCTTTCTACACCTGCTAGTATTTTAAACAATGGGCTGTCTGAATACTTGATTCTGATTGGCTGAAAGGTGCGCAATTAAACTGTACAGCTCAGTCAGACACGTTGTTCGGTAAAGCTGCAGTTCCCTCCCAATCTGTAACCATTCCTCCTTCATCACTTTAAAATACAGCATTCTGTGAAGAATTCAAATGGGTCAATTATGTTTTGTGGTCTGTGCCGACACGTGATCTTCTACTCTATCTCTGGACCGGAGCAGACTGTTTGCGCACTGCGGGAGTTTGCATGACTAATGTAAAACCAGACTTTATTTGCCCCAATGAAAAGCATTTACACTGTCTGAATCGTTCCCTATCCCATATATAACGCACTATGTGCTATATAGCCTACCATGTAGAAAATAGTAAATGTGTGAACAAATGACTGATTTTAGCAGCAGCTTCAGCATCTGTTTCTAACGTATAAGGGCTAGACGCTTTAGATCCTAGAGCATTTGATTGGACAGAAAATCTGATGAGAAGCTGAGCGTTGTCATCAGAGTGATGTCATCAGAATCATTGATCCATATTTGCGAAGTGAGAGACTAAGTTTTGAATGTGTATATCTTCTAAATGCGAATTTTGTCATTGTTTTGGAGCACACTAGATAACAGTAAGGCTAAAATATTAAAGGGAAAATTCTGTCAGTATTTACTCACCCTCATGTTGTTCCAACCCCGTAAGACTTTCGTTCATCTGCAGAACACGAATTAAGATATTTTTGATGAAATCTGAGAGCTGGATCATTCCTCCATACTTGTCCATAGGCTTCTTGAGGAATTGAAATTTGCCGGCCTCGAAAAGTTATTAATGACATTGTAAATAGTCCAAGTGACTACAGTGGCTCAACTTTATCAAGCAACGAGAACACTTTTTGTGCGCAAAAACAAAACAAAAATAACAACTTTATTTTAAATATTCACTTCCTTCTCTCTTGCACTCAAGTCAGGTTACTAGTATAACAGCGCATGATCTGTTGTTGAACGTCTCACGCATCAACACATAACCAGCGTCGGCCAATAGTGAGCCTACATGTGACGTAGCTCTACGCAATTACACTAGTTTAACTGAATAGAGAAGAAAGTGAATAGTTGAAATAAAGTCGTTATTTATGTTTGTTTTTGCGCACACAAAAAGTGTTCTCGTCACTTGATAAAGTTAAGATTGAGCCACTGTAGTCACTTGGTACATTATTTGGTTAGTATTTTAACAATGTCTTTAATAACTTTTTGAGGCCGGCAAGTTTCAATCCCTCAAGAAGCCTACAGACTATGGAGGAGTGATCCAGTGCTCAGATTTAATCAAAAATATCTTAAAGGTGGAATACCTAAGATTTTATGCCGCTAGAGGGCGCTACATTCAAAACAACAACAACGGCTTTGCTTGATGACGCCGTGGAGGAACGCGGAATGATGGGAACTGTTGTTTTCAACTCCACCGTGGATAAATCAGTCAGATGGGAATCGAAAATTAGTTGTCATGGATGAGGTAAAGTTCGATTTCTATAAATGTTGCGTTTAATGACATGCTTGTTTTTCATTAAACTGAAATAACCGCAAGAAAAGTCAGGTTTAAAAGTAAATTAGTTATCACAGATGTTACTGTACGAGTCACTGGACGAAGTGACTTATTTTTGTCTCAAATCGTTGCTAATGGATCCTGACTTCGCCCTATGCTGCAATATGCATTTAGTTTTGCATTCATTTACAGAAATCAGCTGCTTAACGCGGTAACGCGGATATGACGCGATTGACTGGCGACTCCCAGCTCACTCCTGCTCACACGCCCCGTTTCCTTGGTTAAAATCTAAATTTTCTCGCGATTTAAACATTATTTGAAACATTTGGAATATTGTAAGTTATCATCTTAACTAAATATATAACACTGGCCTTGTGATTTTGGTATATTTTAATGCAAAAATCGTAGTTATTCCACCTGTAATTCGTGTTCCGAAGATGAACGAAGGTCTTATGGGGTTGGAACAACATGAGGGTGAGTAAATACAGACAGAATTTTCATTTTTGGGTGAAATAACCCTTTAATATTAAAAGCCAAAAAATGTAATTGTAGCGCGCGCGCACACACACGTCACTAGCACACAGGAGCACAGAAATTTATCAACGCTGCCCCACAAATGTATTATTAATAATATAGAATATAACATAAAACTGAATCGCTACAATAAATTTACATCGCTAATTTACTAATTATTCTTAATTAGTTAAACTCACAGCTCTGTTTAAAACTGAGAGAGAGACGCTAAATAGATACGGGTACTCATCTTTCATCCCTCGCTCCTTTGATAATTAATTCAAATAAATGCTACAATTTACTCATTCAAATAAATGTATTCTTACTCAATATACTTTATCTCTGTGTCTGATTCAAAGTGGGCAGATTGCTAGATTATCTAACAAGCCGTAACCGAGGAAAATAACTGTCAATTTTACCCTCCCGGTCAAATATTGTTCTCCAAACATCAATAACAGCTTTAAGTTGTCAATGCTGACAAATGCCCATGGTATAAGCGGTATAATTCACAGATAGTTATTTTCATGCACTTCGCGGACCATCCGGTTCACGGCCGGTACTTAATGCCTCCACGTCGTGCATTAAAATCATTATCTAATTCTGTTAGCCCAACTTTGTAAAAAAAACTATTTAACTTTTAAGGTGAATGCATAATAATTAAAATCCATTGTAAAAGTATCATGCCATTGTTTAGTTTGTTTATGTGATATATTTTATTCACTTTACAGCATCCATCCCTCAGAGGTCCAGTGACTCCAGTCCAGCACCGTAAGAAATAAAATCTTGCTTAGCTGTTTTACAAATTTTGACATATAAAGGATCTTGTCTGCTACACTATTATATCAGTCATAATTATCATACATCTACATAATGTTTTTGTTTTAATGTGTTTGAAGCTCTATATGTATGTTTCCTCTTCAAACAGATTTGTGATTCGGCATCCCCAGTCGACATGTAAATAATTTGTCCTTTCTTCTAATACACAACAAAACCCATAAATTATTGTATAATCTGCATACAAATACATGCTGTTATCCTCCATTATTATTCAGATGTGCCCCATCAAGACACTCACAGGATTGGCAGTATACCTTACCCACTAGCCAAGTGAGTTTACACACAAACAAAGATATACTCACAGACTGTGTTGTGCTCCAGTGTGTTAATAATCACTCTTCCCTCAGTTCACTTAGTTCCCCATCTATTACTGTCACAAAGCTGCCCTCCTGCCCTCCCTCAGAAAGTGAGTAACATACAGTCATGGCCTTTGAGACAATATGATAATCGAACAGCTCCTGTGCAATGTAAAAATAAACTAATAACAGCACCGTATAGTATTTTCTTTACTCTTTACAATGTTTGCCATTGACTAAAAGGTGCTATGCAAGTAAATGATGAGAAGTCATATTATTAAGGCATGCATTTCCATTTTTTGTCTCTGTAGCTGGAAGTCAAGCCAGTTATGTGAATCAAAGCGGGGAGGAGGGAAGCAACAATCAAGTCGAAGACCATGGTAGGAAATCGAATTACACATTTTTGAGTAGTAATGTAGTGTATTGTAATTGTGCCTTATACATGTAACTGAGTTATTGGTGGCATGGAATATCTTTGTGAGTAAACAAATGTGTGTACATTAGAGTTTGACTGGATAATAATCCAGAATATGTGATTCTTCTCTAGACAGTGAAGATGAACTGAACAGGAACTACATGTAAGAATAGCACTCATTCCTGATCCCAAATCTTCACAAGTTGTTCCAAATTATAAGTTAGGCTAAATCTGAAAAAAAAAAAAAAAATAAATATGCGTATGAAACTGAAGGAAAATACATATTTTTGTCCTTCCAGTATTGTGCTTCCAGAATCCCCAGGCACACAGGCTTCATCCCACAGTTCAGGTAAAAGATCTGAGATTACACAAGGATAGGAATTTATTTACGTTTGTTTAAATATAAATAAAATCATCAGAAGATACTATTTGACAATTTATCTAATTTTGTAGAGAAAACTTATATCAATGAAGAGATAAGTGGCTCTGAGGATGACTCTAACTCAGGTAGGCTTACTACATGCTGAAAATAATTGCACAGCTGCAATACATATAGTTATATAATTATTTAAGATTCAACTCATTTTCAAAAAGTCAATTTAATTTAAATGTGACATATAATGAAAATCTTGTGCTATAACCGGGTCCCTGGTGCATCTCCCCAACCCACAAAACGTGAAAAGTGACAACCTTGTAACTTTGTTTTGGTAAACCTTTCTCTGCATATGTAAGAAAATAAGCTGATCGGATTTCACTCCCCTTCTGACATGGGAAGGGGGTTCTTTTATAATATTACCACCCCTTAATCGCCATTTGGCTTTCGCAAGCGACAGTGTAACCAGTTCTGCAATGGCAAAAGTTTGAGTAAAGCATGCAAACTGTTCTGTCGTTGGCTGTACAGATGAGTAGGCTACATAACACTATTTAGACTAGAGTTTATTTTTAACGGAAATCCCCCAGAAACAGATGAATCTATAGGGGCTTTCGCACCGGATAGTTCAAGGAACAGTTCTAGGAACCATCCACCAGGCTGTTTCCCCGATAACTAGTGGTTCCATAGCAACGTTTGGTTTTCCTGGTTGTTTTGACCACGCAGAGAGAGAACGCCTGAGCACACAGCGCTCCCATTATCCATCTTCATTAACTTGGTTTATGCTCCGTTTAACAATCCCGTCTATGTTAATAGATAGAACTTTTATACATAGAAAATAGACAGGAATGAAAAATGACTAGTTTATAAGCCGTGTGTGGTTGAGGTCGCTAGCTGAGCTGAACAGAAATACATTTTAAGGTCGCTAGCTGAGCAGAAATACATGTTTGGCTTGTCAATGTCCCCTCAAAGTCAAGTTGGATTTTCTCTTCAGCATAAGGTTAAGATGTGCATCTATCACTGTTTTCTATTTTGGTAGAGTTGGTTTCTGGAGTTAACGTTAGTTTCGTTCCTAGTTCCTGTGGTGCAAATGCGCCAAAACCGGGAACTTCCACCAACTATGAAAAGGTTCCTCAGGTGCGAAAGCCCTAATGTAACACCAACAACTATGTACAAATATAAATGGTCTACTAACCGTTCAGAAACGTCCTGGTGTGTCTACAAGTCACAACCTCTTCCAGAGTCTCCCTGTAAGGCTGAACTGGTTATTTCTGGGATTTTGGATGAGAGAGAATTCGCGTGTTTTATCCGAAAATTTGCCATCTTCTGAACTGTGGCGGGGAGTAGCAGCACATTTGCATTTAAAGGGACACACTCAAAAACGAAGCGTTTTTGCTCACACCCCAAAAGGGGCAAATTTGACAAGCTACAATAAATGATCTGGGGGGTATTTTGAGCTGAAATTTCTGACACATTAGATTTATATTACATCTTGTGAAAAGGGGCATAATATGTCACATTTAAGTTAAAGTGACTTAAACATCAAAGTTGATTGTACTTAAAAATTTAAGCCAGCAACTTTTTTACATTGTGTGAATGCTGTGGTGTTTTTACAGACTGTCACGATTATGAAAATTTACGGAATTCTTCAGAGCCCCATAACCAAACCTCTCGTAAGTGATTTAAAAAAAAAAAAAACTTCTACAAACTTTCAAAGTTTTTCTTTTTACATGGATAATCAGTGGACAAACAAAATGTTGATGATTAAGTGACATCAATTCATAAGCTTTAGCACTATACTTGAAGTTCACGTGAACTGAGTTATACAGTTACATGAATAGCAATATGTACTGATTCATTTGTCTAACTTTTATATATATATATAAATGCTCAACCCTAATAAATATTATTTTTCATTTTCATAATCCTTCCCTCCAACAGGTCTGTCCCGTGGAAGTGTGAGCAGTGATGATGATCGGGGCAGCTCTGATTATGTCAACACAGAGCCTAACTTATTATGATCCAGGTACAACACAGCTCTCAAATTTACTGTCCTTCCCTGTCTGACATTTTTGAATTTTTCAATAAACCAATAAAACTTTTTCTCCAGGATTTACCTTTTATCAAGTGAGGTGGTTAGAGGCCTGAAAATCATCCCGTCTCCAGATATACCCATGCTTTGAATTTTGAAGTGGAGCACCACCAAGAAAGCATTGAACCACTGCCACCTCACAGAAAACTCCACTTCCTCCCTCTGTCTTGCTGACGATACCTGAGAATATCTTTTTTTTACATATTTGCTGTTTACTACGCATCCAGGCTTTTGCCGCCAAAAATGAGTGCAGAGAATCTCTTTGTAATATACAGCTTTTATACAGTCAAATGTTTATAACATTTAGTTATTGGTTTGTAAATGTGGAAATAAAGTTAATCACTAATTTACATCATGTCTGTTGCTATAATATGGACAGAAATTTAATGTAAGAAAAACTTGAAAGGCATTTTCTAGGCACTGAATGCAGTAAAAATAAAATCTTTTTTATAAAAGAATTACATTTAAAACAAATCATGAGACAAAACGAAAAAGAGAGTTTAAAAATTTATTTTTATAAACTTTTTTTTATTTTTTTGTTCTTTTTTTAACCATTTATTTGCTTATTTAATAAGGGGGTTGAGGACAAAGGGAGAGGTCACTGTATTTTTTATAAAAATGTCCCTCATTCTTTCCATTTTTTGTCTTGCTCACTCGTTCCCTCTTTCTGATTTAGACACTTGTGTCCCCATCCACTCAAATTAAAAATAGCAAAAGGGAGGGGAAGGGAGGGGGGATAAAACAAGCACATTCAGTCTTGCCAAAGGTGAATAAAAACAAAATCTTTTTTTTTTCTCCATTCGTAGAGCAGGTGGAGGGTATATACACATGTGCGATCCCACAGGAGGATCACTCTGCTCATTCTCCATCTCAAAAGTCACACTGTCAGTTTCCAGGAGGGTGGTATGGAATCTGCTGGGTAGGATGAGGCTGCACAGACACTGATGAGAGCAGAGAAAAATAGAAATCAATAATAAAAAAAAAAACTTGTCTGCACATAGCTGCATATTAAACATCAAATTTGTATAATTAGCTGATTTTAGTAATAGAAAACAGAATTGTAGATAGCAAATTTACAGTCACATAGCACGCTCATGCAGGAAACTCACCCTGAGGATGTCCAACGTAGGTGTAGTGCTGGTGGGGCCCCTGTTGGGGTGGGGGAGGGCCGTGCTGGGGGCCAGAACCCTGTTGAGGGGGCGGGGCATGCAGCAACATCACAGGTTGTGGGCCATGACCTCCAGAATGGTGAGGGCCCGAGAGAGCGCCTTGAACATGGGCCTGAAATAAAATATATACTTATTTGTATTATGTTTGTGTATAATTGTATCTTAAAATATTACAATAGAAAATGTATTCCTGTGATGTCAAAGCTTAAAGGGCATACTGCAGGTTAGAGGACCCAACAAGTCAATGTATAGAAAAATAATGTAGGAACTATATTTTCTCTAAACTAGACATACAAAAAAGGACTCCAGAAGCTTCTGTGTACTTCCACGTCTGAAAAAATGGGCGTGGCGGGCATGACAACAGGAAAACAATTGATCGCAATGACATTTCGGACGCTGAGGAAATACTTGTATGACGGACCAGAGGGATCAGTACTTTACTCGAGTATCATTTTTGGGGAGTACTCATGACTTTACTCAAGTACACTGAGAGGAAATATTGTACTCTTTACTCTGCTACATTTCTAGCCAGAACCGTGAGTACCCGTTACTACTAAATTTTATTTTATTTTTTTTTTAAACGTGATTTTTGAACAACAGAACTCAAAAAGGAAGAGGTGTGCAGGTCTTACATTCGTTGGATAGGTCTTAAAAATGGTTTTAAAATGGAAATCCTGATACCTGCACACCACTTCCTTTGACTTATGCGAACACAAAATCACCCTGCTCAGAGATTTATGAATGAACACATTTCTGGGTTTAAATTAAATATAACAGGGTAAAGGTCTATAGATGTACCTAAGGAGACTGTAGCAAACAATTTTAGCACTACCATTTGCTCCAATGGTGAAAAAAATTCCACAATTGCCTTGACTTTCCAATAAAAAAAAATAACATCATGGCAGTCAGATAGAAAGAATTTAAATGTACGATCACTGCCACGACAGCTGTATTAGAAACACCCTCATAGCACTTTTTGCATAGTGCTTTAAAAATGTAAAAAAAAAGTTTTTTTCTAAAAATCTATATTTATTCAATGTAAGAAAATAAGTCAATATTTATTTTTAGAGCAGCACTTGGTGTGCCTACAGTTTCAAAAAATGTGGGTGTTCAACTTTGCGTTTTAAAAATACAAATTCGAAAAACATATGGATGCAAAAGTACACGGATCAATTGGTAATTTTAATGCTTGTTAATGAAGAATTTCTGGAGAATTAGGATTAATATCAGTATCGGCAAATAGCCAAAGCTGCGCATCGGTCTCGGAAGTGAAAAAGTGGTATCATCCCCAGTTGACACTGAAATTCATCCAAAGCAGACATGCACTGTTGAGAAACATGACTGCTGATGTGGAAGTGTCTGTGTGTGGTTGGTCATCACCTGTGTCAGCGGTCCTAGAGATGAGTACGGGTGAGGCATGGGCTGGTGTCCCGACAGACTGTAGCCCTGAAGGGAGTAGGGGGCCTGTGGGGAGCTGTGACCTGGGGGCATGTTAGGGGGTGTAGGGGCTGACAGCGGCCCAGAGTGGTACAAAGACTGAGGCTGAGGACCAGACTGACCAGACTACAAAAGACAGTCAACACAGAACATATTTAGTATCACTACCAAAGGCATCTGAAATTTAGTGGGTATTTTTTGAATGAAGAATTTTCTTTTTAACATAAAATATTAAGTTCTTTCAGTGAGAGTTTGTGGAATAGGTGTGTAGTTGCTATTGATTGGTAGGTGGACATACCTGTCCTGGACTGGGGGCGGGATGTTGGGGCGGCTGGCTGCCTGTGGGGGTGCTGGAGGGCTGAGGATGATGAAGGGAACCAGAGTGATGGGAGAATGACTGCGGAGCTGAAGGAGAAAGAAAAAAAAAGTATATAGTTGACGACATAAAACCCCCAAATCAATCCATTCCACAAAATCACAAACAAAATAAAAATTGAAATGCTTACCATACATCCCCTGCTGAGGGGCTGGCGGTCCTTCAGTCTGACCAGGGTACTGTGGGCCTGGGGGACCCAGTGTCTGTGGGTGCCCTCCCGATCCAAGCATTCGTGGTCCGCCCTGGAGCATTGAGTACATCTAAGAAAGAGAGAGAGAAATAACAGGGATTTTTTTAGTGAAGGTAGCCATCCACAATAGAATTTAAAAAAAATCTTGTTTGATTGAAATACTAGAAGCATTTGTTCTACCGGAAACGTGAAGGTTGGTACCTGTCCAGGGTAGTGGGGCATTGCTGATATGACCTGGTTGTACTGCAGATATGAGGGAGGGTAAGGAGATGCCACCAGAGGAGGTCCTGCTGCTGATGCCGCGGCCTGGAGCATAGGGGGCGCTGAAGAGCTGTGGTCTGGACGAGAAGTCACCACAGAACCTGAGAGACAGGTGGCAGAAGTAATAAATGAATATGCAACACTTTTTATGAGTAGAGTGCAAACTAAGGCCTGAATCTTTATTATTAATGATAATATAAAATGTAATATTACAATACAATCAGAAAAATATATATTTTAAATACAACATTTTTACCATAAAACACATTACCATACAACAAGATTAATGCAAAAATAATAGTTTTATGCCCTATTTTGTTATTAACATTATTATTATTAATAAGAATCCATCCAAATTAAGAGTTTCAGGCCCTGTTGATACAAAAATGAACTAATTAAGAAACCGAAATTAACCCATTTAATCCATTTAATTATCCAGCCCTACCGCCAAGTGTCCATGATAGTCACGTGACTGCAAAGTGTGAATTGTAGGTGTTGTCGTTTTTAACAACATTTAAAATAATCTGCATTGATCCGAATACATTGAATTGTACTGATACAATTATTATCACTACTACTAAACTATAGAGAATAAGTACAATCAGTAATGAAAAGTTCAACGTAAGCATTACCTTTTGCTCTTGGGTACTTCCCTTGACCAACATTTGTCATGGCATACGGGTACATCTGAGGTGCCTAGAAAAAGGGAGTAAAAAAAAGGTCATAACACCTACGTTTCAAACTACACTAAAAGATGTTTTGAAAATGAGCAATAGGGACAGAGACCTGTACGGAGTGACCCTGTATCTGGATGGGCGAGACATAGCTCAGGTACTGGGTGTTGTAAATGGCTCCCTGGTTTGGTGGGGGCTGCAACACCACTGTTGGGCTGGGCGGAGTTGGCCGTGGGGGGGTGGGAGCAGCTGAGGGCTTCACCTGCAAAATAGACATGGCACACTTAGCGTTTTAACGGCTGTATAAAGGAAACTAAACAGTGAAAATCAATGCTCACCATGCTGAGAGGAGCCTTAGTGGGGTTGAACTCTTTGGCGTTGGGGTTGAGTGTAGATTTCTTCACTTGACTGCATCGGAAAGAGTTTTGAAATGCGTTGATTACCAACAGACTTAATATGTGATTAGTAAATCAATTAAGCCAAGTATTCTAAAATGGTGTACTTACTCAGTCATTCCCTCTGACCTCTCAGCACCCTCTGGTTTGCCCTCCTCACTGCCTGGGGTCCCGGGTTGGGGCGTCCCTGCTGTTTGCCTTTCTGCAGTTGGATTTTGCATGGCAGTGCCAGATAGGGCAGAGATGGGTGTGGCTGGTGGAGGGGTGGTGGTTGCCACCCCTTCTGCATTTGTCTCTCTACTTCTCTCTTCTGCTGGAAGCTCAGCGGTCAGAGATGTGGGCGGGGCTGCTTTAGCATCTGTAGAAGGGGTGGAGTCTGCTTGCGTGTTGTGGGCGGGGTTTGTTTGAGAAGAGTCAGTGGCCAAAGTTTTGGGGTTGGAATGGCTGGAACTAGATCGAAGCTAAAAATCAGAAAGTTTTAAATTGTTAATTCTCTTAAACATTTATTTTACTGACAAAACTACAAAGGAAAGATTAGCAATGTTTCCACTAACCTAAAAAACTGTATTCTGTAAATATAATTCTTTTTTTTATTCTGTTGGGTGCAACACTCCAAAAAAGGTTGGCAAAAAAATGAAAAGGTTATATAATGGAAAATGGTCCACAATAAGTAGGTGAATTGGTAATAAGCGAGGGTATCATGATGGAGTATAAAAGGAGCATCTTAGTCTTTGAAAGCAAAGATGGTTTATGGCTCGTCACTTCGTGCCAAATGTTAATGAATAATTGTCAAACAATTCAAAATCAAAATGTAAGTAGTTCAGAAGATCATTGGAAATCTTTTCTTTGTACTGGGTTTAAAAAGAATAACTAACCACATGTTTGTATTCATTATACATTTTACAAAGTGACCCAAGTTTTCTGAAAATGGGGTTGTAATTTCATATTCAAAAGAAGTATGTACTCAGAGTATTCAATTTCAGATCCAGCCTATGACACACTCACCCTAAAATCAGTACCAAACTTGCGAAGCTCCTCAAGGTCTTGTGATCTCTGCTGGACTGTAGAGACTATGAAGAGACAGAGAAGAACATTTATTGGCTAAATGACAAGTGCATGTAATGAAGCTACCAAGAATAATAACTTCAGGATTACCTTTACCGCTCTTGCCATCCTGAGGACTAACTGGACTCTCTGTCCTTTCCTTAGACAGAATTTCATTCACTAAAGTGAAAGAAAGAGTTAAGATTGTCGGACACATGTATAAATGAACAGTTTGTAACCACTCAAATTTATAACATCTCACCATCTACAGGGAACAGAGGGGTGGGGCCAGTGGGTTTAGGGGAGACCATGGTAATTGAAGAGGTATCCACGTAGGTAGGAGTAGCAAGAGGAGAGTCCTGGGAAGGAGCATCTGGTTTGGGGGAACGAGAGACTGGAGAGAGAGAGAGAGACAAAAAATTTAAATTTAAGAAAAACAAAAGGAACAGAGGATAGATATTAATATACACACCATTCAAAAGTTTGGGATAAGTAGCTTTTTAAGTTTAAAAAGAATATTTGTAAAACAAAAACCATAGCAAGACTTTTTTTTTTTAGAACAAGGTTTCCGTGCACCAAATAATGCTGAAATAATGCCAAAATAATGCAGCGCTAGTAATAATGCTGAAAATTCAGCTTTGACAGAGAACTACATTTTAAAACATAAAAATTGTAAAATATTTTCTAATTAATTTTACTGCATGTTTGATCAAATAAGTGCAACCTCAGTGAAAATGAGTCTTAACTTTGTTCAACTGTAGCCTAAGTTGTAATATATATATATATATATACACACACACACACACACACATACATAAATATATAGCAAATCACTGCTGGGTGGTGTTTATTCACAATTTCAGCTCAAATGCAATGCACAATATTATTTTGACTGGGTTATTTGAGACGATTAGTTTCATTTTCAAAAACATGGATGCATCATATAGTAGTTTTATTTTTTCATGATCTCTATGATGGACAGTTTTAAATGTATGCCATAAAGCTAGGATGATCATAATCCTGTGTGTGTGTATGCATATTGACCTGTAGGGGAGGAGTGAGAATTTGAGGTACGCAGGTTTCTGTTGTTCTGTCCAGGCCTTTGAGACTTGGGTGACATTCTAGATGACACTAAAAGAGATTAATGCAATGTTCATTAGTAACACAGAGGGCAGTAACCATCATAAACAGTGAAAGCAAAAAGCCTCACGCACACAAAACTTACCTCCATTGACGGGCCGGGCCGAGTCTGAGAGAGACTGTGGGTGTGAGAGTGAATGTGGGAGTGTGTGTGGGGAAGGAGGGCTAGAGTGACCTGGCTGTGTAGGTGAGCTACTCTGTGACTGGTGTGTAGAGTATCCTCCTCTGACAGACAGAGGGCTGCTCCTATCAGTGGGAGGAATAGGCTGACCACTCCCAGAGGGGAGCGGTCGAGGGGAGGAGCTTGGGGGGCCGGGTCTATTTGTTCGATTAGGCAGGGTGGAAACAGCTCCACCTCTTTCGCCCCTTACAGAAACTCCCATTTCCCGCTCCCTTGCCCTCTGGGGTAGAGGAATGTACTTGCTCTCCCTAAATTAAAGAAAGAGAACAATGATCACCAGTATACTAAGGAGAAGGACCACATAAGATAAGAGTGAGGGAAAGGAAGAAAAACATTGAGTCAAACCTGTTAGAGAACCCAGGGCTATCCCTTCCCCTTTCCCTTTCTCCGCCATCACGGTCCCTGTCCCGAACCACAGCGCTGAATTTGTCTTCCTCGGTTCGTCCATCATCATTCTCCAGTGCTACCCGGTGACGATACTGTGAACTAGCTTCAATCTCATTGGCCAATCGGGCGGCTCGAGCTTCTCGCTGCCTGAAGCCCTCAGAACTGCCCCGCTCCAGAGGAACCCTATCAGAGAAAGGCACCGGAAATCAAGTAAATATCACACTCTTCTAACAGGACAAATTTACATCCATGTTCATACAGAGCATACAATCTCAAAATAAATCCATATAAAATTATTTTTCTTAATTAAACGGGTTGGGGCACATATTCTACTACAAATATATTCAAGATATATCTTAATCAGTATATATGTATTGAAACTGGATTATGTACTAATTTATCAAACAAATCAGAGGTCGATCAATACTGGATTTTGCAAAAACAAATGTGCATAAAGAAAGGCAATAAACTGATTGTGAAAGTACTAGTCAAATATATATGCCAGATACAGTTTAGTATGAAACCTAATGCATAATGCATTGTAAACCAGGTCAATGTACAACGGGACTCCTATTTTAAAATTCCCATGCTTTACTACCACATTCTCATTCAAAAAGATGAGATAAAATATGCACAATGTGACAATGTTTACTTCGACACCAATCATAAGCAACTGTTAGGCATAAATGAGTGGCATTCATTGACTGTACACGCTTTGAAACCATGAGCCTGTAGAATGTAAAACATGCAGTGCTCACATTTATTTAATTAAATCATAGCCATTTAAAGATCAATAAATCACATTGGGCCACATTCATGTTTTTTCCATCCCCAAACTTAAAATAAAGTTTCACTTCCAACTTTAAACATCATAGAGAAAACAAAACATCTAAAATTGACAGGAAATCAACGTACGTGTACATGGCGAGACTAGAGTCATAGGTGGACTTGACCCCATAGGTCTCCTCATTAAAGCGGAACATCTCGCTTGCGTCCCAGCCATTAGACTGAAATTGAGAAAAGTTTTCAATTATGTAAAACCTCCACTTAATGACATTAATAGCAATAATACACTAATTTGGGATCATATACGGTTGTATATACGAGCATGTGGGTGGAACTCACTGCATCTGCATCTAGGTCAAAATTTTCTCCGTTGCTATCGCCTCCATCCCACCTTTGAAGGACCTTCTCTCTGTGGTCACCGTTTATTCTTGTTGAGCCAATAGCAGAGTCTGTAAAAGTGTCTGAAAACAAGCACACACAAAGCATTAAAAAACGTTCTATTTCTCACAACGCCACTCAAGCATACCTCTTTGTACACACCACGGATAGCGTAGTTGAGATCCACATCTCTGCAGATCATAGTGACTAGGTCACTAGGACCAAAGATCATGGTGTCTGTGATCTCTTCTCTCCTGGGATGGACAGGTGTGCCGCCACCACCGCCTCCATCTCCTTCCTCATTTTTCACCTTGTGCACCGCATCCACTGCCAGCTCACACTAAACACACGAGTGGGATTTGAGCAATGTGTCAAATTTAATGAGGAGTTGTTCAGAAAAATACACCTTTGCCCCAAAAAATAAATCTATTTGGATTAATCTCAAATTTGGAAAAACATATTTAAACTTGGTTCAGTGAGAACAAAACCTGAGATTCTAGAAAATGGAGGTTATCGATTAACTAAAAAACAACAGCTTCAAGCACGAGATTCAGAAATCAGAATCAATGCAGATGTGTCTGCCAGTAGATTTGGAGGGACAGACTTACACGTGAGCTTAATGTCTTAAAGATCCCCTCATATACACTGCCGTTCTTCACCATAACATCACATCTGGAGCCCTGAGGGAAAGATTGCATAATGCATGTTAAGTATTTATATTGTTGCTTAATTCTGAAAACAAATTAGAGTAGTTGGGGCTAAAACTAGGGAGCCTTATTGTAAATGTAATAATGCATCATCGTTTCAATTTACCCCCTGACCAACTGGGGGGTTTTTTTAAGAAAAAAAGGTTTACATTGTCCAGAAAACCCTATAGCTTAAGTTTAAATGTGTTTTCTAGACCTAGAAAAATCATGAAAATCTATAAAATTGCACAATTCCATGGGCATGTTTATAACAAATCCTAAAAAAAGGATACATTTTCTAGTTATGCCAAGCTCTAAAATATTTTATCAGGAAGAAACTGAGAATTTTTAAAAAAATCGTATACAATAAATTAGCACAACTGGAGAAGTAAATATTGTTATATTGCGGTGGACCTTTGGAGTCAAAAACTATCAAAGAAGGGTGTTTAACAGCCACAAATAAATTTATTTCATGCTAAAACTCACCACCACGGCTGTGAGGAAATGGAGCATCCTTGAGTTATTGTACACACCCTCAAAAACCTAAAAATAATGCATAAAAATATTCATTAATATTTACATTTTAAAATAGAAAATTAGTTTAAAAACGCATAAGAATTTACATACAGGTGGTGACTGTGAAGGAATCTTCACAGAGTTTCTGTTTCTTAAGGGGAAAAAACAGTCGTTAGTAATTATTGATAAATAAACAACAATTGACAAACAGATTATTATTTACATATAAATAACAATCGACAGGATATTAATGGCAATTGAACCACAAACAAAGATTTCCACGGTATTTTTACACGACAATAAGACGAATCGGGATATTAAGTATTTTCTGTACACATGAGCTGTATCAAATGTTCGGGAACGCGCCCAAATATAAAGTCTTTCCAATCAGTTTAGGACGAGAAACAGCCCGGTATTGCAAGAGTTGCTCTACTGTTACATGTGCGGACAACAATTACGACACCGCGAAGCGCGTGCTAAAACAAAAGGACAATCATACACGAGTTACAAAATAGCAATCGGATTGAATCTGGTTGCGCGTAACGACCAAAAATAATTGATCAAATTGGATGTGTAAACAATGGCAACAAGGCGCGTGTTTTAATTACGACAGACCACAAAGAGGGTTAGCGGACCTGGCTAACAACACAAGAAGCAAATGCCGAAGACAAGACACAGCTTGACAGATTAACATGCGCCAATGTACACATTTCGCGTCCCTCGTCACAATCAATCAAACCGGTTATACATTACGAGTGTTTGTACTTTCTTGTCACATGCATCCCGGCTCTTCTTTAAAGGCGTATGTAAAATGGCTCAAGTCAAGATGAAAGTCTAACACAATACTGAATCATATGGGATCGAAAAACAACAACAAAACACCGCTGATCCCTTCCCATGACCCGCCTCTGGGAGCAGCCATACGCTTAAAAATGTGTCAGTCAATTAAGAGCTAAACTCTATTGGTTGGCAATATTCTTTCTGGACGGATGTGTGCCGTTTTAGACAATCCTGCCAATCATTGGCCCAAAATTGTGTCCATCAAATATGCTTCGTGGCGATTGGCTAGTGCTCCTGCTAATTTAACAAGGCTCGAAACGATTGGTGCTCAACGGACTCTATTAAATATGCTCTATTGACGCGCCCACTTTGGCCGGTAGGCCTCATGTTAAAATGTCAATCCGCGGACTTTCTGAATGTGGCAGCCCAACGTGTGCGTTACCTTCCCGGAGTGGGTCTGTTAGAGTTACTCCCTGTAACCGACGAAGCCATTGACCCCGAAGTTCCATTGGATGTTTTGCGGCCACCGGGTCCAGGCTGCTGTTGGAAAGCATAGCGATTGTTAATGCCGACACAAATTAAGAATTAATCACATTTACCTATATTAAAATGATACCTAGCCGGTTTACTAGCATGTTACGTTACATATGAATGTGAAATCTTAAGGACGACAATAATTATACCCTGAAAGCTTTAATAATCTCGATTAAAGATTGTATAATTCAAACAAACTGATTGAAATTTGTATACGTGGTACTCACGTTCTGTCGGCGAAAAGACATAATCTAGCCGCTAACTGAGTTGCCCGCTAAATTCTCCTTGTTGCCTGTGACAAGCTAGTAGGTGGACTAGCCTGCCTGCGGTGTTATTTTTATTTTCCGCAGCGTTCTCAGATCCGCACGAGCGCGATCTCCGTTAAGGCCCGAAGTCCAGTTCAGTCCGATATTCGGTTACGATCGAACACTTAGAGATGAGACTTATGTTTCTATTAAATATTACCGGCACCACGTCGCGTGAATTAGCCAGCGATAAACGCGAAGGCTGTTTTTTTCAGAAACCCTTGATTGTCATTGGACAACATGGCGTGATGACGCAATGGCGCACAAGACCCGTATCACGTACACAGCCACACGTAAAGCATGCTTGGCGAAAGAATCGCTCATACTTTAGTGAAGAAAAAAATAATTGAATTCAAATTCTATCTATCTATCTATCTATCTATCTATCTATCTATCTATCTATCTATCTATCTATCTATCTATCTATCTATCTATCTATCTATCTATCTATCTATCTATCTATCTATCTATCTATCTATCTATCTATCTATCTATCTATCTATCTATCTATCTATCTATCTATCTATCTATCTATCTATCTATCTATCTATCATAATTACACAGACACAACTCACACATATTGTTTCAGTATAATTATATTATATCATATCATCATCATCATCATCATCATCATTTAATTCAATGTAGTACCTGAAACTCTAATTACACAGAGTGGGCAACAGTGTCCACCTTAACACACGGTCCCAGCACAGACAGACAGAGAGAGAAGAGAAAAGAGTGAGAAGGCACAATGAGAGGTTTAAATAAAGGGTAAAAGAGAGGGGCAAGAGGATAGAGAACAAATCATACTGAATGATCTGTAGGACCAAGAAGAGAACAAATGAAATACCAGAAACAGGATAAGAGAAATAAAACCAAAACAGAAGACAGATGCAGGCACTGAACTGGATGGCAGACACTGCAAAAAGACTGATCGAGGCACAACATCAAGAATGACTGGCACAAAACAAGAGGGAATGACAATTAACAACACGAAAAGGCACAAGAAAGGGGCTCTTTAACTTTTTTCTTTTCAAATGTTTGCCTGAAATCCGTGGAAAGTTTGAAGGAGACAGCAGTGTGAGAGAATGAGATTAGAAGAGATATAAAAAGGCAACAAAAAAAAAGAGAGAGAAAAAAAGAAAACAGATTTTGGAGAACAAATATTGTGTTCATATAGTAAACAACAAGAATAAAGGCATTGTGAAAAAATAATAATAATATTATTTGGACAATTATTAAATTCATTATTATCATCAAAATCATCAGTTATTATTGTCATTTTCGTACTCCATAACAATTTTTCTTTAAATGAAAGACATTCTCTCTTCCTCCTCTGGACTCTAGCTTTGAAATAAACGCACCATAAAAAAGATTGTAAAGCTAAAAGGAAGGGTAAGATGTAAAAACAGAAAGAGAGAGGGGGGGGGGGCAGAGGAGATGGGTGAAAGATCAGGACTCTGAGGTAACAATGGAGTCTATGGAGCTGTTTAATATTGTAATTAACCTTAAGAAGTAATACTAATGGACTTCAGAGGACTGGGCTTGATTTTTTTTTTTTTTTTTTTTTTTGCAAAAATGGACATTGTTAAGCCCAAGACAATGCCTTCTACTGAACTACCAAAATCAGTACAATTGAAATGAGCAGGAAGGAAGAAAAGTACTTTGCGACATTCATAGTTTGTCAGTGGCAGAACAAGAAGAAAACAAAACAACTAAAATGTTCCAGTAATAATAATAATAATAATAATATCAACAACAAGAGTGCTGGTGGGTAACAATCTCTGAACAAGTAAAAATATCCGCTCACCTGAGGGAAAAAAAAAAACTCTTTTGTATAAGTGCGAAGGGTCAAAGAATACTAGACATTTGAATGAATGTAATGACTAGAAGGACTCTTCAAGAAATAAGCTGCTAAAATCACGACACCCGCTCAGTGGTGGCGCTGACACTGTCGTACCTTCCTATGCAGCAGCACCAGAGGAGGAACTTTCACACTGACAAACACTGGAGAACAAATTAGTAAAAGTTGACCAACATTTCCACAATGCACCTCCAATTTAGTGTAGTACCATTACTTAGTGTTTTAAAGATGTACCGTCAGTATCATATATGCTTGTGTGTATGGGTGTCGGTCTCTCTCTCTCTTTCTCTCTCTCTCTCTCTCCATCACTCTCTCGCAACGTGAAAGCTCATGTTTAATAGTGTTAACTCGGCCGTGTGATTGTGACCCCCTCGGTCAGGTCTTCCACTGGAGAATACTGAAAATACTGATTGTAAAGGGCTCTCCTCTTCCTCCTCTATCCCACCTCGTGGTTTTCCCCTTTCAGAAGAAGGAGTACTGGTTGTCGATGGCTCTCGCCCTCCCTCCTTCCCTCTCCTCGCCCTCCACCCCTTCCAGCTGGAGGAGCGGCGGGTCCCGCTCGCGTTCCTCACACTCTTCTGCCCCGCTGCTCGCTCCGCCTCCTCCTCCTCCGGCGGCGGCGGCCTCTGTTTCGCTCCCTCGTTCCTGCGGCGGGGTCGGGGGCGGAGGGCGTCCAGGAGGCAGAGGGGGAGGAGGCGGCTGAGGAGGACTACGGGGTCTGCTGGTCAAGTCTGAGAACAGCGACAGAGAGGAGAACCAGTGCAGGAGGAGAGACGGATGAGAATTAAACGTGACAACAAATCGAGAGTAATGAAAATAAGATGCAAGATACACAAAGTTTAACGAGAAAGCTCTCAGCTATGACGCATGCTAGTAATGGAATTGGTCAACACATTGCTCACAGACTGTTCACACCCTGCCTCCACTAAACAGCAGTTACAGAGTCATCGATTGATAACTCGCTGCTCATTCGTTACATACGGACTCATTGAAACATCTAATCTTGAATCATGTTTATATGGAGACAGAGCTCACCGTCTATAAATGTGTGACATTCAATAAAGATTACGATTAACGCCAGCTATAGTGAGCAAATGTTCAATGATAGTGTTACCCTGCGACACATTTCAGGATGGATGTGTGCAACTGAAACCCAGCTGTGAATGAGGAAGTTAAGCAGACAGATGTGCACAGATGTAAACAGATGACCTGTCGCTACTCTTTTCTGTCTTATTCTAACCAGCTTCCTCTTCTGTTCATCCTGTATTCCTCATTCTAAATACAGTTTCCCTGTCTTATGCAAATGTAAAAACTGAATGTTTTCTATATTTGCATAATTTGGGAACATGGAGTATCTCTATACCTCAGGAATGATTTCCAGTTCTGTCACGCCCTACCTTTTCCTCATTTGAATTTACCATTTCACTGGAAATATGCATACTACCATTCAAATGTTTGGGGTCAGTAAGATTTTAAAAAGAAACTAATATTTTATTCAGAAAAGATGCATTAAATTGATCAAAAGTTTAGTTAAGACATTTGTCATGCTACTGAACACTGGAGTAATGATGCTGAAAATTCAGCTTTGCCATCACAGGAATAAATGACCCTTAAAATCAAATCAAATAGAAAACAGCCATTTTAAATTGTAATCATTTTAACTGTGATTTTGGTCAAATAAATTCAGCCTTGGTGAGCATAAGAGACTTCTTTCAAAAACACACTTACCGACCCCAAACTTCTGAACAGTAGAGGAACTAACCGAAAGTTAAATGGGTTGTGCATGATAATTTCCTTCCTTTTTCTGCCACTTAAGAGCCAAGCAAGCTGTTGTTGGTACTGTGCCTTTAATGTTTTTATTAGTGCTGACAAATCGATTAATCACATCTAACATAACTTTGTGTTTTCATAATATGTGTGTGTATATCACATTTATGTTTTGTGCGTGCCTGTGTATATGTGTACATATACACACACACACACGCACAGACATGAATATGATATATATATATATACACATTTAATAATATAAAAACATGTACATGTCACACACATTTTTGTAAACACAACTTTTATGTTAGATTGATCACAGCAGTTTTTCATGTGTAAATGACCTTAGTTATAATTGGCTAACGCTCATGTACCGGCATGACTTTATTTCCTTCTTTCAGACCTTCTCTGTCTATCTCTCTCTGTTGAATCTGGTCTCACTTACACACAGTCAGAGATGGGGGTTGATGGAGAATCGGGGTGGCGCGTGGTGATGACATCACAGACTGTGGGGCGGCTGCCTGCCCTTTCCCGGCCTGCGAAGATGACCCAACGACAAACAACAACAGAAACAGCCAATCAGAGCTCTGATATGCACTATGGGAAAGGCCAGAGGCTGAAGCGGGGCAAGAGGAGGGAGAGGAGCAGGAGTACAGTATGACATAGTGCGTGAATGAAAATCAAAACGAAGGAAGGCAGTGGAGATGGAAGGAAATATATGTATATGTCCGAAAGAAGAATGAAGGATAGTAAAAGAATAGTGGAAAAGATGCAGTGATAGAAAAGTATAGATGGAGCGTCTAGATGCAATAAACTGATGAAGAGGGGATCCAGGATAGATCATGATGAGGAAATAGTAGATAAGGTGAGCTGATGAATGTTTTGAACATTTCAGGAGGAGTTTGGAGGGGGACAGGGGGCATGGGTCATATGTCAGGACAAGCACACAGAAATCACATTAGGAGACTATAATCATCAAAAATCAAAAGCAAAGCCATGCGCAGAAGACTCTGGCAGCAGCGATGGATCTGCATGTGTGCGAGTAGTCGTAGCAGATGCTTGCACAAAGTGTCCTTTTAAAAGCATGCTATGACAGGAAGTGATCTCACACACAGGGTGATCCCACATTTAGTAATTTGCCTTTGACAGCTGCGAACAACTCATGCAGTGGCCATGTTGTTTATGAATATACACACATACACATACGATCACTCTCGATTCATCCCACTCACATGACACACACAAGCTCATTGCCAAAGACCATGTGCGTCGCTAAAATCTACCCAGGATTCAAGAATCAAACTGACAGAAGCTAAACGCCTTCTAAGGAATCCTTCTTGTTATTTTTTTTTTCCTTTCGTAGGCCCTCCAGGATCTCCCCCAAAACAGCTGTTACTTAACATTTTGGTCTTTACTATGGCGGTCAATTGATTAAAATATTGGGATTAACCACATAATTCTGTCATTGTTAATACAGTCAGATGCAGTCACATTTTTCTCACTCACAAAAAACAAGAGTGTATTTCTTAAATGATATTAAAATGCACAGGAACTGCAAACATATGATAAAATTTGAAATAATTAATTCATAAAACAACTTGAAACATACTTTAATGGATGTAATGTCACATTAGTGAAGGTGTAGACTGGTGTACGCATTAATGCATTGATATTTATCTTATTGAGCATCAATGATAATTGAATTTCACCATACTACAAATGAAAATGATGTTACATTTGCAAAATATGCCATCTGGATTTCATTTAAAATTAAATTACCAATAAAGAGGGTCTTTGTTGAGAGGGTCCATCTTATTTTTTCACATAAAAGCGGCCGCAGTCATTTCTAAATTGAATGTGTCCGGCTTCTGGTCTCATTCTCTTCCAGTTATTTTTAGCTGTAAAAAAGGATTGTTATTCTGCTTGACATTGCAAACTGGTATATCTTACCATATTGTTTTTATGTATTGTCATAATTCTAAACTCTGGTTTGTAACGAAAATAGTTTTACCGTTTACTGCATTTTGTTTAGCAGCTAATGAATAAATCGGAAGTCTCACATATTCACAGAAAATAGTTTACAACTGCAGAGCACAATAAGGTGGATAATGACTTGGAGTTCAAATCTGTTTAAAAAATAACTCAGAACAGAATTAATAATTTAAGTCAAATTATATAAATGCTAAAAACTATAATTAAAAAAAATATGAGCATTTACTCACAACAGTTCAATTTGAAAACCCCATGTACAATCCAGTGTATAAAATATCAATAAGTACTGATGTAGTACAATGTATCGTTTTTTATTGTCAATATTTCTTTGAAAGGAGACAAGTTTACCAGTATTACGGATTCACTCTAACATCAGGATGAGAACCTTTCCAATATGGTTTTATTCCACAAATATTCTGCTTTCAAAATATTTTTTAAATTTTCTAATCCAATCAGCTGTTCCGAGGGAGATGCAAGTGGCACCTGTGATCACTTACCTTTCTGTCATCTAAAAATGAAGAATTTTCTTGTTATCTACGCTCTTTTGTAAACCTTCACACCTTAAAGCTGAGCCCAACCTTCCATACCTGGTTGCCGGACATTCGTGGCCCCCACAAAGCTGATGAGGGTGACATCAGAGGCGCCCCCAGATTCAAGGGGAATGGGGTGCACACGGAAATGCTCCAGCATGTCAAAAATGGACTGGAACCAGAGATGCTGCACACGACACTGTCCATCCTCGTTCAGGGAGAGACGCAAGTGCTAGGAGGAAAATGCCAGAGCAGAAGGAAGAGGTTTTTATTTCTATTTATCAAGAATCCTGAATTTACAAAAAAGAAATTTATACTTTGATTCAGCAGGGAAGCATTAAATTGATCACAAGTGAGAGTAAAGACATTTTTAAAGACATATTGATCACTTGAGGGGCTCTGTAAATAAGAGAAATCTAAGCAACATCAAACCGTCTGAATGTTAAATAAGCATCACCTCACGCATTTACCTTTGCTTTGCCCTGGAAGTTGAAGGTGAGGACATACTCTCCGCGCCGTGTCTCACTTTGCCGCACAAGGAACACTCCATGGCTGGCCATCCCACCCGCCAGCACCAGCTGGGCTGCCTTAAGACGGGAGAGTGTGCCGTGGAACCACTGACACTCACTCAGAGGATGTTCCACAGTCTCTGACACAGAACCTTCAGAGAACAGGAACGACCCTGAGAAAAAAAACGGATAAACTCCTCTTATCTTGATCTATCAAAAGAGTAAGAGTTAAGTTCAGTAACTGAGATGTATTTTTACCTGAATTTTGGGTTACTGCATTGTAAAACCATAATATATATATATATAATTTCCAAAACGACAATAAAAACACTGTTACTAAATAATAATATATTGGAACAATATCATCAGGTGTACATCATCGTCTGCCTGCGTGCGTGCACTATTTTTTATAATCATAACCATACTTTCACCCGAACGGAATGATTAAAACAAGTTAAAATGGGTAAATCTTCTACAAATATTTTTTTTAATCTTCGATTTCTTTTTTGACAGTCCAGTTTGTAAGAAATCATAGTCTGCTCCGATCCAACTTCCACTCCAATATACAGTGGGTACGGAAAGTATTCAGACCCCCTTGAATTTTTCACTCTTAGTTATTTTGCAGCCATTTGCTGAAATCATTTAAGTTCATTTTTTCCCTCATTATTGTACACACAGCATCCCATATTGACAGAAAAACACAGAATTCTTGACATTTTTGCACATTAATTATCACATGGTCCTAAGTATTCAGACCCTTTGCTGTGACACTCATATATTTAACTCAACTGCTGTCTATTTCTGATCATCCTTGAGATGGTTCTCCACCATCATTTGAGTCCAGCTGTGTTTGATTATACTGATTGGACATGATTAGGAAAGCCACACACCTGTCTATATAAGACCTTACAGCTCACAGTGCATGTCAGAGCAAATGAGAATCATGAGGTCAAAGGAACTGCCTGAAGAGCTCAGAGACAGAATTGAATCTGAGATTATTTCTGAATTCCTTCTGACGCCAGTGAACCCAAGGTGCTTCGTGTGCCTTGCCACTGCTATGATGTAATAAACTTCATTTTTGAGATCTTCGACATCCACATCATTTTTTCTTACAAGTTCTTAAAACACACCACACGTGCTTATTCTGTGCATTTTGAGCACTTTTTTGTGAAATCTTTTTTATTTTTGTCCATCAAAAGTGCGCTTTCACTTTCACTGAGCGTCAGCAGCGCAGCAAATATAGACTCTCCGCCGAAACCCCCGCTTCAGTGCTGCTCACGCGACGCTCCTGCTTGATGCTCGCGCGCTGCTGCTGCTCGCGGTGTGAACGCACTCATTGATTAACATGCATGCCGAAAAAAAATACACGCTGCCACTTGAGGTGTGAAACAGCCGTTAGGGTAATGTAGATTTCATTATGATCCATGGCAAAATATGTGTGTGTTTAGTGTAGTACTGTACCTGTGGCATCAGGAGTTTCAGCAAAAGGTGTGCCAAGACCGCCTCCGCCCCCACCAAGCAGTCGACTGTCTGATTCGTCAAGAGGGGCACGGGGTGGTAACTCAGGGGGTAGAGGCTCCAGCTGGGGAGAACCACTAACTCCACCATAGCACACTAGAGTGAAAACATCAAATACCTGATTCATCACCATCTGCAGTTACTGCTAAATATCTGTATTCAATTTTACTGCTATATATAAATATTTCAATTATGGATCAGCTGTTTTTAATACTTCTGTTCAATCACAGAATCACCAGTTGGAGATTTGTAGGCTCATTCTAACACTGCCAAACATCATGTAAGCACATGTCCTAGTACACATACTGTCCATCATGGTGACATCATCTCCAAACGCTTACCTTGAGACAGGCGGTCGCTGAATTCTGGCGTTACACTGAGAGCACTGCCACACACTCCCTCAACATCCTCTTGCTCACTGATGAGAAGGGTCAACGAGTACATTTGAGATCATTGCTGAGTTTTGATTGTCGCACGGTGTCATATACAAGCAAGCAAACTACTAAGAACTCGAACCTTTCCAAACACAAAGTGCTTTCTCTTTTTAATGATTCAAAACACAAAGACCTACCTTAAACAAATGGCATTTCTGATGTCACTGAGCCAAGCTCTCATCTGAACCGCATCTCTGGTCTCGATCACGTACTGCGCCTGACCTTCCAACTGAGAAAAACAAGAAGAGATCAAATGTGCAGATGTTCAATGCGTTTCGTTTTCAATGATTAGGATCTTTGAGATGGGTGCAGCAACACAGGATGCAACTAAATGCAAAGTGAACTACAATCACAGATATGAATAAAATACTAAAAATGCCCCAAAGTTCTTTATTAGATTACCTTTATTTAAAAGGTTATTTAGTGATTGTGACCATTTGTCACACATGAGATTCATTAAATGTGTTTCCTTCTGTAATTTATCTATAAAACAAAAGTACAGTTTTGCCTAATTTATATGATGAAAATGAATTATCAACAAAGCTCTGCAACTACGGCATGCATACTTGTTAATTAGACATCAGATGACAGTGGCAACACTGTCTATGATGCATATGAAAGTAAAGTTAAGGTAAAGTTCTTGCATCATTATTGAAGATTTGACTAACTACTGTAGACAAAAAAAAAGGTGTTCTGACGTACCTGTAGAAGGAAGGTGTTCTCTTTGTCTGGCACCTCTATAGCTGTAGTACTCCTTACATCAACAATAGAGCCGCATGGGACAGTCAGTCTGGCCTTGGAGGACTGGAAGTATTCAAATATGCCAAACTTAATTAAACTAGTCACCTGGTACTTTTAATTATATATATTATTTATATAACATGTATAAAATATGTGTAAATATGTATGGAAGTAAAAATGTACACATAATTTACATTTAGCAGAAATCCTGTAACTCACCTTAGGCGGGATGTAAAACTCCAGGAAATACTCCATCCCTCCATCCACTCCATCCTTATCTCGTTCTTTCAGAACCAGACGGCACTTGTGCCAACGCATACCCCGTACGATTGCAGCTCCCCCGGTGGCCGCGGGATGCCCTGACGCCGTGCTGTCCGTGCCGTGGTGCAGCAGCCCAAAGGAAAAGCCTGGGAAACCATGAGTGCTGGCGAACTCGTCCGAAGACGAGCACACGGTCACACCTCCCTCCCGTACAAGTCTACCCATCTTCCTGGAGGCACTGATGCTGCTTGGTGGTAGTGCCGAGGGGGACACGACCGATGAAGGTGGAGCTGCGGAGGACAACGTCGGCGGGGGTGAACGAGACAGTCGCAGTTTCTCCAACCGGTGACTCCATTTCTCCTTTTCCCCATCGCCGTTGCTCCTCCGCCAGTCACGGGCCTCGGAAAATGAAAGGGAGGTGGCGCTACTGGAGGATGATGGGGGCAATGAAGAGGACGACGAGTGAGGGAGGGAGAGGGGAAGGGAGAGAGACACAGGGAGAGAAGAGGGAACACCCTGCGAGCCAGAGTTCCTCTTGCAATCCTGCAGGCCTGTAGTGTAGCTGTAACTGGAAGGAAGAGGGTTGACGTTCCCCACGCTGCAGTTCTGAGGGGAGTCGCTGGAGGAGCTGCGCCAGTGCAAGATGCCTCGCACGCTCCCTCTGACACTGCGCCCCACGCTGCGCAGAGAGAACCGCTTTTTTAGTTTATTTTTGGAGTGACCCCCAATGGGTGTCCCATTACCCTTTGACCCAGAATTTGCTGGTGTGCCAGAGGAGTTGGGGCATGTCAGAGTCTGGCTGAGATCGGCTCTTTCCGAGGTCAATTCACTCTCGCCCTCATCGTCCCTTTCTACTATGTCCGTCTCCACAACCTCTCCAGCCACGGGACCAGCCCAGCTGTCGTCCTCTTCCTCCAGGTCATTGTAGCCAGATGGATTGTGTTTGACTGCAGTTCCCCTCTCCTCCCTCCGCCCATTATTCCCGCCCATAGAGGAAGAGCACGACGAAGAAGAGGATGGTGGGAGAATCTGCGTATGAGCATACAAATCCTGAAATGCTCCTGTATTCTGGAATTGTTCTGTGCCGCGGCCATCCTGGATCAAGACCGGTTTGGGCATAGCCCGTGTGTGAGTGGGTGGGCAGGGGGTGGAGGCCTCTGGCGGCAGCAGGGATGGAGACGCTGCATCCTCCTCCAGCGACGTAACATCCGATTGGGCGACCCAGTTCACTGTTCCTTCCCTACCGACGCCTGTCCCTTCGAGCTCGCTCTCGAAATGACGAACAAATCTGTCGGTGAAGCGCTGGCAAAAAGCAGCTGCAGAATCAGGGGAGTAATGCGGGTTCTCCAGCAGGAAGGCCCGGAAATGGCGGGCGAAGTCACCGGCGGCTACCCGGGCATGGAGCTCACAGAACTCGGTCCAACTAAGGCAGGGAGATGGAGACGGCGTGGGTGTGTCAGACAATGACGACAAGGGCTGACTGGCAGGAGCTGGAGGTGGCAAAGGTGGGGGTCTCGTTGAGAGGGGCAACAGTGAAGGAGATGGAGGAGAAGGCGATGGAGATGGAGAAGGTGGAAGGGGGGATGAATTTGCTGCAGCCCGTGGGCTGGGCGGGGTTAAAAGGGAACCGTTCATGACTGACTAATAGGTGACCAATTTAAGACCAAACAATCATCAAAGATGTCAGGATCGTTGCGGTCTATGTGCGTATGGGAAACGCGCAATCTGCTCATCAGGCTACGGTTTCACAATTAAAATGAATTTGGAAAACCTGACCAAAAAATGTGGCCTGACAGTGATTGGTAATTGTCTTCCCCCATTTTTAAAAGAAAAAAGAAAAGAAAAAGAAAAGATATAAAGCTGTAATGTCAATGTTTGGTACTCTAAAATAGCTCACATTCTACACAAAATAATATGTGTAAATGTATGTATGGCGAGTAACAACATAACATTTGGCCGGCTGAGCTGATGTTAGTTCTCAGGTGGCCTCCAGTTTTAAGGCTTTGCGAGGATCCTGTGGTAGGGATTTGTGACCTAAATGATGAATACAGAGAGGAAAAAAGTGATTAATTATTTTGAAGCTATTTTCGAAAAATTATAACAGTATATAACCACAAAGCAAACCATTCAAACAAAGAAATTGTGATGCTTTACCCAAAAATGAAACTTCTGTCATTTACTCTCAAAACTGTATGAGGAAATGGCAGATAATGACAACTTGTCATTCTTATCAAAGTGAATAGAATACGAGGCTGTCTTTCTGCCTAGCATCTCTTCCACAGAAGAAAGTCATACAGGTTTCGAAACATCAGAAAGTGAATAAATATTAGAGATTTTGTGTTTGTGTATGTGAATTATAAATATAAATATAATATATATATATATATATATATATATATATATATATATATATATATAAACTGTGATATTTATAATTTGTAAGTGTGTCGCGCATGAAACAGTGAAGCGTTGTTTTGCTTTGATTAGTGAGACCCAATTCTCCACCTGATATTTGAAGAACGTGCTACACGCTAATTTCTCATTTATTTTTTTATAAAGCCAAATATAACCAACAACTGGAGCTTCTTGAGCATTTGAACTCAAACTAATCGAAACCAAGACAATGAAATGAAATCAGTTTAAACGATTTACACCAGCGGAAGATGCAGAAATGATGCTCATGAGCCCCGATGATAACTCACCATCTTCAGGCCAGTGTGTAACTCGAAGCCGGTGCAGTTAACGTTAGCTGTAAAGAAAGACACATCAAGCGTAAAGGCCTGTCAGTTGTAGTTACGATAAAATTATGTGATATAGGAAACCATACAAGGTCTAACAACTCGTTTCGCCTAGTTAACGTTAGTTGTCTGACATAAATTTAATTGTCATAATACGCTCTCACGCTGATAATGTCAACACACCAAGCTAACTCGGACTAGCCAGTTAACTTTAGCTCATAAAACGGTGGCTAGTTTGCTATAGATCTTAAGCAATAGAAAGAAATGTCATATTAACTCACCTTTTTGCACAAAAGACGCAATTTGTTCTCTGGCGTGAGTGAAATTCGAAAAAGTTTAAGTGCAAATATTGAACTAGCCTGGTGCTAACTAGCTAACCCAGCACTGCTAATAAATTATCAAGTTTGAGCTGCTGGTCAGCTAGCTGGCTGTATTGCTAAGCAGGCAGTTTGCCTGCCTATGTTAACATTAGTATTCATTCCTCTCCGTCTAGCTGCCCCCCGTCGATGCTAAACTTATTGATGAATCATGGTATCTATTTATTTATAAAGGCTTTACAACTGCTCTTGTGGCAGGTATATGGATATTTCTCTGCCTGCTGTCCCAATCAGTCTCTCGCGATATAGTGGGAGAGGGTGTAGGTTGGGGGGACAGGGAGTGTTGGAGAAGGGGGATTTTCAATGGGAGAAAAAAAAACTGAGGAAGAGGGATGTGCACTTTTTGGAGGAGCCACATTGGACAGTTGTGTAAAAAAAAAAGTAAATCTAGGTTGGATGTTGCTGTGGCTGGCTGATGGCTGAGTAATATGTTTGGAGGCTGATACATTGAACTTGAGATTATTATTTGATTATTCCAGTGAGAGAATCTGTGCTCACTGAAAGCCATTCGCGGACTGGAAATGAAAAATGGGATGTGAAAAATGTACAAAATTATCAAATTTTAAACTTTACTTTTCCATAAAGTACCTATTGTGAGTTAAAAAATAATATTACGTTTTTTAACTGTAAAAATCATAATAATTAATTATATATTTATAACAACTGATATCATTTGTTGCTTTAAATTTCTTTTTTTTTTTTTCTTGAACTATCTGAATATTTCTGGTTCTCTGGTCATTATAAGTGAAAGGCAAATTTACTGCTTGCAAATAGCAGAGATAAGCAGTGACTACAAGCATCCAGCAACACATTTTCCAAAATGATCAAAAGTATTCATAGAAAAAAATAATAATAATAAAATCCTACATGTAAAAAAAAGGTCACCAATTACAGCATTGAAGAACGACTTGAATATAAATGGGCAGAATCAGTCTACTTCTCAAGACTATGGTTAAAACAACAAAACACTATTAAATCTTTCAAGAAAATGTCATAGACTGTCTAATGTTGAGACTATAGTATCAAGTTTGAGCGGTTATTTTATTTTACTTCAAAAGTTACAATAATTGTAACTGTCCTGCAACATATAGGGCCTGTTTGCTTCAACACCCCCTTTTACATCCTGTGTATTCAGAGTCTGTTTCTGTGTGGCGAAAAAATTTGCAGGAAAACGTTAATAGAAGATTGTGTTTATTTTTGTTTACATCAAAGAGGCAAAGAATTTGCATCCTAAAGAGCAATAAAGCACAAACATTCATCAGACTTAAGTATCCAATGCGACTACTTTGTTCTTTTGCAGTCTGCTTTTACTTTTCAGTCTCCCAGCAGAGCAGCACACACACACACACAAAAAAAAAAAACGTCCAATACTTTTCCACAAAATACCATATTCTTTAGCCATAGTTTATAATGACGATCTTGTATCATCATCAAAAATCAGTAGGGTTCTGTGACTGCTGTGCATTCATTGTTAAATATTATAATCAAAGAATGTTTCTGTGTAACAAAAGACTCATGATCTAAGCCATAGCATTTTTTCTTTAATAATTATGAGACCATCTATGACATTTTCTTGGGATATTTAAGAATATTGTTGTGATTTAACCCTGTCTCAGTAGACTGAGTAAACACAGTAGACTGATTTTGCCTAATTTATACCTATGTAAGTGCATCATGGTTAAGTTCTACAATTACATTGCTAAGCAGTTAATTATTTTTTTAACCCATAGGATTTTTATTGTTGTTGTTGCTATTATTTAATATTATTAGGCCTGTATTTACAAATCACTTTTGATCAGCCTGGAAAATGTGCAGCTGGCTGCTTATTATCACTGCGCTAAAAATCAGTATGCTATTTGCAAGCAGTACTTGCTCCTCCTTTAACTTTTTATGACCAGAGAGATACAGTTCAGATAGTCTGAGAATGGTTGAGAACAGTGCAACAGGAATTACATGAAACAAATGAGCACAGCTGTTATAAACCATCTTGGGTTGAACTTTTAAAAAAATATTTATTATTACTTTTTGCAGCTAGTTTTTTTTAACTCTGATATGATGCTGTATTTAAATCTTATAAAATCCCCATGTTAACAAACTGAACCGTAAAGTTAAACAGTTTAACCTTGTGCTGTTTTACTCTACGTGACCATAGATTATATTATATTTATGTTTAATTATATATATTTATGGACAGTAAATATGGTCAGTCTACTGACCACATACTTTTTTTTATGGATAATGTCTTAGAAAACCTTTGCAAATTTAAATGCAATAGCCACTAATATAAAGCTGGATTTGTGTGCGATTAGAAGTTGTGAAATTACAAGTAGCCCTAATCATATTTTTTGTAATCGATAAATAATCTCTCATGTTTTAGTTTGAGATAATATTTTCCTTCATGAACAGTGTGACTAAAGAAACATGTCTCACTTTTTATTTAGTGCCCTCTATTGACTACAGCTTAACATTACAAGATATTTTACATTGAAGACTAGCCTTCCATTTCTAACCAGGAAAACAACAGTTCTCACGAAAAACATTATAGGCTCATTGAAAAATAGCAACATTTGATCTAAATATTAATCTTGTATTTTTTCAACCATTGCGTATACGTCAGTATAGAACCGGAATTTATGGCTGTCACTCATTTCTGACTGAATGATAACGATATCTGAATTATATTTTTATGTAAAATCGAGATTATAGAGCAGGGTTGCGTCAATCACCATTTTATAGCCTAATGTTTTCATTTGTATTATTATACATTTTATTATTTAAATTTAATTAATTCATACACATCATTTTAGGATTGACTAACAGAAATAAATCCAAACTAGGTTTTAGTTACAGAAAATGACTGAAAGTTAAGCGTGCTAAAACATAACTTAGTCTACGACTAGTATGTTTACACAAGTTGATAATGACTAGAATCTGAGCGAATGCTCCAGAAAGCGCATGACGATGCCCATAGGCTCCCATAGAAAGGCATGGGCGGAACTGTCTGGGTTTTTCGCCTTTCATTGGTCAGCTCAGCACGAGTGTTCCAGAACTGTTTAGAACATGAATGTGGGCAACGCTCTCTGTATATAAACAGCATGGCAGGTTCAGGGCATCAGTGTTTCAACAGAACTTACTTGAGTTACGGCGAAAAGAAAGAAATTGGCGACAGTTTTCGAAATAAAAATAGTCAGTTGAAGAATCTACTCGAGGCCTACTACCACTACTAAAGCATTTTAAAGTAAGCATATTTTGTATTTCTCTTGTTGCGGTTTTCTTTATTGATTCATAAGCTACTACTAATTGTGTACCTTCTTCTGTTTTGTCTTATCAAGTAAATCTGTTTCCAGTACCAATATTGATACTCTTTAAACATTAGTGCTCTATAAAATAATTAAAAAAGTATTACATATACAGGTATTTGTTTATTCAGTCTAGGGACGTTCCTGTTTCATATTGCTGTTCATTTATTTTTGCCTGATGCTTTTTTTTGTACAATATCTAAATGTTTTATTTAATAATAAACATTTATTTGATTTCTATTTTCTTACAGAAATCTGTTAACTACCTGTGGGAAAAAAAATGTCATCAGCAAAAGGAGTAGCCATTGGAATTGACCTGGGCACCACCTACTCCTGTGTCGGGGTGTTTCAGCATGGAAAAGTGGAGATCATCGCAAATGACCAGGGAAACAGAACAACACCCAGCTATGTTGCCTTCACTGACACTGAGAGGCTCATTGGAGATGCAGCTAAAAACCAGGTGGCCATGAACCCCAACAACACCGTGTTTGATGCCAAGAGGCTGATTGGCAGGAAGTTTGATGATCCAGTAGTGCAGTCTGACATGAAGCATTGGTCCTTCCAAGTCATCAGTGATAGCGGAAAGCCAAAGGTTCAAGTCGAATACAAAGGAGAAAACAAGACATTTAATCCTGAAGAAATTTCCTCAATGGTCCTGGTGAAGATGAAGGAGATTGCTGAAGCTTATCTGGGGCAGAAGGTGACAAATGCAGTTATCACAGTTCCTGCCTATTTCAATGACTCGCAGAGGCAAGCCACTAAAGACGCTGGAGTGATCGCTGGGCTCAATGTCCTCAGAATCATCAACGAGCCCACGGCTGCAGCCATCGCCTACGGCCTTGACAAAGGCAAAGGAGCAGAACGCAACGTCCTGATCTTTGACCTGGGTGGAGGCACCTTTGACGTGTCCATCCTGACCATTGAAGATGGCATCTTTGAGGTGAAGGCCACAGCCGGAGACACTCATCTGGGTGGCGAGGACTTTGACAACCGCATGGTGAATCACTTTGTAGAAGAATTCAAGAGGAAGCACAAAAAGGACATCAGTCAGAACAAGAGGGCACTGAGGAGGCTGCGGACAGCGTGCGAGCGAGCCAAGAGAACCCTCTCCTCCAGCTCTCAGGCCAGCATTGAGATCGACTCGCTGTACGAGGGCATCGACTTCTACACGTCCATCACCAGAGCACGCTTTGAAGAGATGTGCTCAGACCTCTTCAGGGGAACACTTGAGCCTGTGGAGAAAGCCCTGAGAGACGCCAAGATGGACAAGTCTCAGATCCATGATGTCGTTCTGGTTGGTGGATCCACAAGAATCCCAAAGATCCAGAAGCTCCTGCAGGATTTCTTCAACGGCAGGGACTTGAACAAGAGCATCAACCCAGATGAGGCAGTGGCTTATGGTGCAGCGGTGCAAGCCGCCATCCTCATGGGTGACACATCTGGAAATGTCCAGGACCTGCTGCTGCTGGATGTTGCGCCGCTATCTTTGGGCATCGAGACTGCAGGTGGAGTCATGGCGGCCCTCATCAAACGCAACACCACCATCCCCACCAAACAGACCCAGACCTTCAGCACCTATGCAGACAACCAGCCCGGTGTCCTGATCCAGGTGTATGAGGGAGAGAGGGCCATGACAAAAGACAACAACCTGCTGGGTAAATTTGAGCTCACAGGAATTCCACCTGCACCACGTGGTGTCCCGCAGATTGAAGTGACCTTTGACATTGACGCCAATGGAATCCTGAATGTGTCAGCGGTGGATAAAAGCACTGGAAAAGAGAACAAGATCACCATCACCAATGACAAGGGCAGACTGAGCAAAGAGGAGATCGAGAGAATGGTGCAGGACGCAGACAAGTACAAAGCTGAAGATGATCTGCAAAGAGAGAAGATTGCTGCCAAAAACTCCCTGGAGTCTTACGCCTTCAACATGAAGAGCAGTGTGGAAGATGAGAACCTGAAAGGCAAGATCAGCGAGGATGACAAGAAGAAAGTTATTGAGAAATGCAACGCCGCCATCAGCTGGCTAGAGAACAACCAGCTGGCTGATAAAGAGGAGTATGAACATCAGCTGAAGGAGCTGGAGAAAGTCTGCAACCCAATCATCACTAAGCTTTATCAGGGTGGGATGGCAACAGGAAGCTGTGGGGATCAGGCACGTGCCAGCTCAGGGGCTGGTGCTCAGGGGCCCACTATTGAGGAGGTGGATTAGGTATGAGATGGGCAATGGGACTGATTTTTAAGTTAAATTTTATTTTGTTAAGTTCCTTTGTAATTCAATTTACATCATTTATTATATTTATAAGAGTATTATAAGATTTTTTTGGACCATTTATTTGGACATTATGTGGTGCACTCCTGATTTTATTTTTCCTGTGGTACTGTATGCTGCTTTTATATGTTTTTGAGTACAATATTATAATATATTATTGAATATATAATAGTTTTGCCAGTATTGCAGTTGGAAGATTTCTTATGAAATATGCATTTTTGTCAGGAATATCTACTCTGTTAAAATGCATGTTAATGTAAAATGATGTTATTTAATGTTTCATTTGCATGTTAAGAAATGAATAGAATTAACATACTGACTGTTGAAATGTGTATATTCCAGTTGTAGGCATTAATATTGTGCGATATTCTATTTGAAAGTGTCCATTAAGACTGTTAACTTTATAAGGTTTGTCTCTTAACATTTTCAATAAACTATATTAAAAAAAACTGTTATAATAGACTGTTTGGTTTTTTTTATGTTTCTTGTCTAAAATTGATTAACTCTAAACATGTTATATTGTAGGACTAGGCACACTCTATTTCCAATGATATCATACAGTTATACATTATTATATAGTTTTTCAACAGTGAAATACATAAAGGCTGTAAATAAATAGCTTACAAAACATGAAGGTAAAATAACATTTTATTGATCCCGAAGTGTGGTTACAGCAGTCTGGGTGAAAGAGACAAACTACTGTAATAGTAATAATAAAAACAAACCAAATAGAAACAAATTAACTGAATTATAATTAACTGAGATACTTATACAGTCTCATCCACATGTCATTCTAAACTGTGTAACTTTCTTCTGTGGAACATTTTGATATGTCTTCCTTTTTTTGGTCCATACAATGGAAGTCAATGGTCGCTAAAACTATTTTCTTACCAACATTCTTCAATATATATATAGTCCTTTTTGGAGTGTATCAAAAAAGTTCATCAAAGTTGTCCTAAGACAAGAACGGGTATTGTTTCATGTAAAACTTTGATGAAAGATTTATATATATACACACACACACACCACTTTGACACTGAACTTCATGTAAAACTAATCCATATAAAGTGAGTGGTTTATGTTTTCTTGGCACACTTTAGAATTTTTTGAATGAAAGCGCAATTCAATATCACCACCTCTAGGTGTCGCCCTCACTTTTTCACTCCCACAAAAACGTAAGGAGGAAATATCGTGATTCACAGATAGAAAATGAGCCGCAGTACTCTTCTGAAAATTGGATATATATTCATTGCTGGGCAGTTACTCTCTAAATTTTCATGATTCTGGAATATTGCTTAGTTATTTAAGCCTTCGAGTAACTCATTAGTTTAATTATAGGCAAACGTCATCAGTCTCAAAGGAACAGATGTTTCTGTGGAATTAATGGCTTAGTCTTTAATCATAAGATGGCTGATTGCAGTGCATGTAATCACATCTTTCTTGTCTTAGGTATTAATTAGGTTCTAAGCGCAGTAGCCCTTATCTAAAACAGCTTAAGCTTGTGAAAGATTTTGTAGTCTGGCTGTGGCTCATAAGGACACACAGAAGTCTCTGTCTTTTTAGTTTTTATTCCAAAGGTCCTGAACTTCACAATAATGACACTAGGCCCCGGGTGTCATGGAATCTGGCATTTGGTGACAGAAACAATGTAGTAAAAACATTAGTAGTAAAATATGATGATTAAAGGAATTACAGGAAAGAGAATTGCTATGTCATATAGCTTTTTTATTGACCTCCACTTGAATGAACTTGCATCAAAAAGGTTAAATGTGAGTTGGGAGTCGATTTTACTCCCATCCTTATCGGGTTCTCAAGTGCTATTACCATCACAGTCAAACAAGAGGCTTGCCAAGCAGACAGAGACACAAACTCTCTCATCAGATTTAGCAATTATGTTATTTGATTAGATTGTGTAATTAAATCCCACAAGGTTAAGTGTGCACTACATCTCGTTGTCTCCACTACTCTTTTCTTTGTGACATTTAACCTTCACTGGTCTCCCTGAGTCCGCATTTTTGCATTAGGTACATTTAAATGAACTGTTCATTGAAGCCTTATTGCCTATTTGTTAGCAGCAGGGATTCATTTAGCAAATCTCAAGCTTTATATGGGGGCTCTCTGAGGTAAAGTAATGAAATTGCTGGTTATTACTGTTCAGTCATTTATAACGATTTTAAGTCTCTTATGCTCACCAAGGCTGCATTTATTTGATTAAACTATATTGTAAAATTAAAATTTGAAAAAAGTGTTTTCTTTAATATATTAAAATAGTCTTCGGGATGTCAAAGCTGAATTTTCATCATCATTACTCCAGTCTTGTCTCATGATCCTTCAGAAATAATTCTAATATGATGATTTGAGAAACATTTCTTGTTATTATCAATGTTAATCACAGTTGTGCCGCTTATTTTGTGGAAACAGATACATTTTTCAGGATTCTTTGAAAAATAGAAAATTCAAATGCAAATGTTTTGTTTTGGCTGCCCCTGCCCCACCCTCCCCTCTGTCTGGCTGCATTATGATTCAGATTCACTTTTCAACATATTACTTGATTTTCTTATCATACTCATCTGTTACACAAACCATGTCCTTATGCTATGTTAGTGTCTCTGCCGTTTCTTCTCGTTAATCCCCCCCCCCCCTTTTTTTTAGAAAGCATGTATTTGACCGGTCCCTCCCTCCTTTTTCCGTCTGCTGCACAAAAACATCCCTTTTCCACGGTCTAAACCAGTCTGTCTCTGCAGCTCCCACCTGATTCACTCACTCACTCACACACACACTTTTTCTCACTGTCTCCAATCCTCCAGAGCCTTTTAATAATGCATGCTGTTATAAAATTCAAATGAGATAGATTTTTAAACACACCAGTGAAGTCTGAGTGCACTCTTTCTCCCTACATCCTGCTGCACCCCGGTCCCTCACTGTCCTCCTCGCCTAACAACCGTTGCCCTGGAAACTGTAACGTCCTGGAGACATATGCGGTAGTGTGAGCAAGGAAACAGCGGAGAGGGAAAGAGTGTGTGATCCAACAACAGGCACACTGAGTCTCAAATGACAGAGGAGTGGCATAATGAGGGACAGTTTATTCACTGGACTCATTGATGCATAATCAGTGTTGGTACAGAGCAGAATAAGGATCAATACTGCAAGTTCAGATACAGCGTACATCACATATTATTGTTCCAGAGCAATTCATTAAGGCATGCACAGGCAAATCTGCACAAAATCAGGATTATATTAGCAACAAGAGTTATCATAATGCCTCTCAAATCATTTCATGTCACAGAGGAATCTTGAGTAGCACGGGTGCTTTCACCAAAATGCTGATGAATTTGTAAGGGAATGTTTAATAAACAAAAATAACGGATTTATTCTTCACACCAAAAAAACAGAACAGCAGGTAGGACTTGTAACCTAGAGAATTGGACTCGGCTGTTGTCTTCAGAATTATATTATGCAGCACAGGCAATCTGTTATCAGTAAGCAAACATGCTTGAATAAGGTCAAAGTTTCAGCAAAGCACAAATGGCATAGAAAACAAATGGGCTGATTTCAAAATACATACCAATAAAAATACTCAAGAGTGAAAAAATTTGTGAAAGCACTGCAGTGTTAACAGTCAAGAGTTGCATTACGAACACTGTTCATGTCCATCAAAGAGATTCAGATTACCAGATGCAATTGGAAGCGGTACAAATATGTACAGACACATATATACATATACATATATATATATACAAGCATGAATTAGAAGCGGGTTAAATACAAATAGCTGAGCAGAACAATTCAAGAGAAGAAAAGTCAAGCTGGCATTCACTGACTGCACGCAGTTGGATCAAATGGGCATGCTAAGGTCATTCCTATTTGAGTGGTGTGGATGTGAAGTGGCCGCAAATGGAAATGTATCAAACAGACAACTGTAGCTGGTTCTGTTGACGCAAGCCTAGCCCACTGCAAGACCCCAAAATGGGGGCCTCTCACTACCCAAAACTGAGTCAGCATGATTATCGACATCATACTGATTTTGATACTAAATAATTTGCATTAGATACAGAACATTTACAAAGTGCTAGCATTGTCTTGTAAACAAATAGTAATACTTGATTTCAGAGTCTTAACAAGCGCTCCTCATATCTATCAAAAAGCTGTTGACATCCATGAAACATAATCGCATTCTGCATGCAAGAGACCTGCAGCCATGAAAATGAGGGATTTGGGATATCATCTGTAAAAGAACTCCAAATATGTAGGGATGCACTATAATTGGGTATCATATTTTTTATCATTTGGTAGTATTTACATTGATCAGTCAATCTTTTTATTTGGATGATTTGGAATTTTAATGCTCATTCCCTCGGTTTTTATATTTAATTTATCAGTCGTTGTATTTAATCGGTCAGTCAATATTGGAAATTTGTTGCCTGATATTAAGTATTTAATTGTGCATGCTCATTTCCTCTGTTTTAAAATTATTTTATTAGTCAGTTTTAGACTAACCTTGCTTATCCCACTTAAAGTTAATCTTTAAAAACAATAATAATTAAATAACATTTCCAATATGTAAACTTGAGTATTCATTTAAGCACATTTTTTTGTTGAGCCTAAATGTATTTTTAGCGTTTTATTCTTTATTTAGTTATTTCGATAAATTAGCCACATCAACTATCGGCCACTTATCAGATTATCGGTATGTTCTAACATTTTAATATCGGTGCATCCCTGCATATAAATGCCTTCTTAAAAATGCATTCATGCTCTTATTTCCCACATGCCCACCTAAGCTGGAGTCTTGACAGCATCGGAATTTTGGCACGGTCAGTGTGGGATAACTAGGAATGAATCAGGTTTCATTATGTTGAGCAAAACAAATCATTCCACCAAGCAAACAGTTTTGGGCTGTGTAAAACGATTCGTCATAATCCAAATGTCCTAGCATTTCTGCTGAATGTGCTTAAAGAGTCTGATTCTATTGTAAACATTACGATGTAAAAACATGAGTATCATCATTTCTGCCTCATACTGATAAAACACAATAATAAATCAATGCTTTGCTTTCTGTTTGCCTTGAATGATCTGGCCAAGTATAGCTGTAAGGAAGAGGGGAGGGCATGTTGGCGAGCGTTACGATATTGGCTTACACACACACACACACACAATCAGCCAATCAGAGGCGGCTAGCATCCCTCTCAGCACTACTGCATTCCCTACATCTCCCCATCTCTGGGGTATCTTTTATCTGAAGCCACCACCCCCCTCCTCTCTTCTCCCTCCATCCTTCCATCTGTGGGAAACAAAAGACTGCAGCTTGGTCTTGATCCCTCCCACTTTCTCTTCACCTCTCCCTCCTTCTCTCTCAGTAGGATTTTCTGATTCATTTTTTTTGTTTGTGCATTAACCTGCAACCTGTTTTGTGTGTGAATATTAAGAACAGAAAGAGATAAATATGCGACTGTGTTGTTCTTCCACATCGTTTCATTCCTTTCCTTTGAGACAACCATGATGTCTGATAAAAAAAAAAATCTGTTGATGGATGCCAATACAAAAGGCATCTGCTGATTTATACAATCAATTTTAATCTGAGCTTCTCTTTCTGGATTCATACTTAGTAAACAAGGTGTAGTAAGCCTAAAAGACTTCTAATTGTTGTCCAAAAAACAAAAAACAAATCCTCTCCAGCAATTCCCTCTGATTCTTTTCCTCCCTCAAATCCTCAAGGGGTGCAGAGCGAATGAAATGAGATCATCTTTGCGATCTCCTTACTGACATCATCTAAAACGAGGAGTCCTTTGTTGAAAATAAAAAAAAAAAATATGCATGCCTTGCCACTTCACTCGTGATCCAGCTGAGAGTGTTGTTTCTGAAAGTTCTGGCATGGTAGAAGATAAAGGTAACATCCAGCTTAGAGTCTTCAGACAGAGTATAAAACAGGTGAAAACGCATTCAGATGTAGAAAGATGACTGACGCATGGAAGAAGAAAATGGTCATCATGTACTGGTTGTTTCTGTGTGAAGTTTAATCGTGAGTTTTTCTTCATCCTGAGTGCTGTGATGGCCGTCAGGTCTTAAGTATGACTGAAAGAGAAGAAGAGGTGTTCAAAGAGTGAAGAAAAGTGAATTCAAACAAAACAATGATGAAGACGATGAATTACAACTTAATAAGGATTCAAATACAAAACATTCGCTCAAACAGACACAAGAGGATCGAGACACACAAACAAGATTGCTTTATACAAATATTATGAATTGATTGCAATGACTTTTATTAATTGTATATTTCAATAATTTTCACCTGTTACACCAAAGTCAGCTTGTGGTGTTTCTGTTCTTAAGCATTGTGTTTCTTTTTATTTATTAAAGCATAAGTATATGCAGTTGTACTGTAGATGGGTTTTCAACATTTTTAAAATAAACCAGGATACAATGTTATATACACTACTGTTCAAGAGTTTGGGGTCAGTTGTTTGTTGAAAGAAGGAACTTAACACTTTTATTCAGCAAGGAGGCATTCAATTGATCAAAACTGACAATTATAATGTTACAAAAAATTCTATTCATCACAGAATCGTAAAAAAAATCAGCAAAAATATTAAGCAGCACAACTGTTTTCAGCATTGATAATAAAAAATGTTTCTTGAGCATCAAATCATCACATTAGAATGATTTCTGAAGGATCATGTGACACTGAATACTGGAGTAATGATGCTGAAAATTCAGCTTTACATCACAGAAATAAATTATATTTTAAAAACTGTGATAATATTTCACAATATTTCTGTTTTTGCTAGTAAATTCTTGCTGTAAATGCAACATGAGACTTCTCCCAAAACATTACAAAATCTTTCCAACCCCAAACATTTAAACATTAGGATATGTCATATTTCAACTCCTGAAAGGACAAGAAATTACTCAAAATACAATATCAGATGTAAATTTAATTTACAAACTAAAGAAACATTATTTTTAATCTGGTCCCTGAAATGATCTCAACAAACTTAGATCCATTCACAAAAGGCCCATGATTAAATTGACCTGTAATCAGATCTAATTCAAACCCTCATGAGCTAAAATCAATCTGACATTTACCCAAATCACAAAGTCAGCTCTAGGCTTACATTCAGTTTCCCATGGGCTCATGGGAAGGATACTCACCACCCCAGTTGATGACGATAGTAACAATAATGATGACAATCCCACCCACCAGCGAAACGATGGACAGGACCTTTGCATTCCGGCCAAGACGGCGTGCGCCATCCACGTTGCCCTGCTGCAGACTGTTACGAGACTGCGATTGGAAAGAGAAGTCGAATGAACAGGAGGAAAAGATATACAAGTAGAATAAATAATTCCATTATCACATAAGAAAGATGCAGTTTCTTTGCCAGTAAGAGATGTTTTCAGTTTACAGTCACTTTCCGAGTTGCACGATTCTTGCATACACAAGTGAAATCACAATCCCTCCTTACTCGACAGAAACTGTATCCAGACATCCCACCCCACAACACACCATCACTGAAAAGGTCAAGCCGACGATGTTGATGGGCCAGACAGGGCAGAGGCAGGCCAGAATAGCCCATATGAGATAGTCGTTGGGTTTGGATCCGTCTCCTCCAGCATCAGTGGCTGCGCTGGGCTGACGGGTGAGCGATGGCCGAGGTGACCCCGCGTAACTCAGTGACCCCGAGCGGCTGCTCAACCTGGCGCGCCCGTTTGCATGTGCGTGGTTGGGTTTGAAATGCTGTTGACGAGGAGGAGAAGCAGCGGTGGGACAACTGTCGATAGGAGCCGGGCAAACACCATTACCTGTGTGATGGAGAGAGAAAGAACACGTGAGAAACAGACAATGGACAGCATTTCAGGGGGTCCATTTTAAAAGAAGCGATTATTCCGTTTGTTTCCAAAGGCACACACGTCTCAGACTTTATTGGTATAGCTGCATCTGACTCATCTACTTGTTGAGAAAAACAGACAAGAAAAGAGAGTGGGGGAGGATATAAATCCTGAGAGGAAAAGGGAGTGAAAGTAGAGTGAGACTCTAAATCATGTCCTTCTATCTGGTCTAAGATTAACACTCAAGGAAATTGAGAAATAAAAATACAGAGAAAGGTCAAAGACAGAAGGGACAGCTTGTATATGATCACAGTGTAACCCATACACCCCCTCCCCCTTCCCATAATTATAAAGTGTGTATTTTAAAAACAAACTATTTAATAAACAAGCAAAATGCAAGACTAAAAAATATTTGTTAATTAAATGTTTTTTACTTATTTCCATCTTCTCGTCAATGACTGTCAGGTGATCTTGGCGTGGGGCATCCTGAGAGGGGGCGGAGTCTACAGCAGGAGTAGGTGTTGTTGCGGGGATTGGATCTTGCTGCTGATTTTTTATTGGCTGAGAGGAGATGGCGGTGAGGTCTGACTCTGTGCCTGGTTGCTGACTGGTCTCTTGCTCCGATTGTTTCTGTTGATGTTCTTCCTCTTCTGCACCAGGGGCAGCAGTGGGAATGCTGGCGTCAGCATTCAAATCCATTCCCAAGGTGTTTACGACAACTTGTGGCAAAATCAAGCTTTTATGTCCGGATTCTGAATTGTTTAGAACTGTTGGGTAAAAGTAAAACAAGTGAAAACATATAAGGCATCACATAAATGATATAACAGTTGTACTGTGAAGTCAATAATGAACTACCATTCAAAAGACTGGGATCATTAAGAAGTGTTTTTTTAATGGCACATTAAATTGATTAAACGTGACAGTTAAGACATTTATTATGTTACAAAAATAAATGCTGGTCTTTTAAACTTTCAATTCATCAAACAATCCAAAAAATCGATCATGGTTTTGGCACAATTGCTTTCAACATTTGTCATCATATTAGAATTGATTTCTGAAGGATCATGACACAAAGACTGAAATAATGATGCTGTAAATTCAGCTTTGATATCACAGCAATATTTTTTTTTTTCAAATAGAAAACAGTTATTTTAAATTGTAAATATTACTGTTTTTACTGTATTTTTGTTCAAATAAATGCAGCCTTGGTGAACATAAGAGACTTACGACCTCTTACAGACCTCAACCTTGTACCCCTGCCCTGTCTAGGGGAAGTTAGCAAATTACAATATCTGTATATAAACCAGTTTTCCAAACACTACCCTTGTCTCCCACATACTGGTTTGAAAGACAGATTGTCATGCCCCAAACTCACAGTTTGAACCAACGTGGTTATTTTGGTTTCTAAAACGTACAGAGTAATGATTTGATTTGCTAGAGCTACAGTGTCAACATTATTTTTAAGGGGAAAAAATTGTTGTTGCTGCATATTAAGTTGGAACAGGACCGTTTAACAAAACTTTTAAGATGTCAACAACATTAAACCTAGATACATTAAGTTAAAAATATTTGAAGAAAATAATATGCAATCAAATTCACTATATTCTTTACACCATGATTTTAGCAGGGTATGGCATAATTATATATTTTTTTTCCAAGTCAACTGGTCTTGGGGCTCTGCACCTTTTTACCTGCATACACTGAATCTCCCTCACAGCAGAATCTGCCCTGAGAAATGAAAAAATAAAGGCACCATAACAGCTTTATTTGTGTGCTATCCTCACATGTGAAAGATGACAGATTTTTGTGAACAGTGGGCTAACGATCAATGCTTTATTGTCTAAAGCTACACAACATATTGCATGTCTTCAAAAACTAGCACTCTGTCACACCCAAGATCCCAGAAATCAAGATCCTAAATAATTATAGTAATAATCATTATAATCAGATAAAATCAAATATTGATTACTTTAAAATCCACACGAGGATCAGAGGTATTAAAGTCTGTTAGAAAACAAAGAGCATCAAATGACACACCCATATCTGCAACTATATATATATATATATATATATATATATAGCCTTTTATGATTTATGACAGATACATTCTAAATGAACACTGCAACTGACTTGTAGCCTACACCATGTGGTCATTTAACATAACGCTAAAATCAATGAAATAATCCATCAATAACGACTTTCTCCTTTGCCTGTCATCTGTCTCACTCTATGAAATGAAAGAGGTATAAGTCTAGAGGTGAGCACACAACAGACACACACGGGACACGCAGCCACGCGTCTTCTGCATGAATGCCAAATGGCTATACACACACACATATATTAAACATGGAATATATATATATATATATATCAATGTTTAAGGTTCAATATAGGCTATTATTATATATCGCATAATTCAAAGAGAATAATGGATAATGGTGACCGATAACATCGTGAAAAGTGACACACCCACAGAACCCGATAAAGACTGATGCGAGAATCAAAATGCCAGTAATAAACCACAGCACCATGCAGATCGAGCGTATACTCACCTTAATCTAGTGCAAAACTCTCATTATGAATTTAAATAAACACTAGGCATACGAAAGTTTCAAATGGTGACACAGAATAAAGATTTAAAAAGGTGTTGATTTACGCTATACAAAGCTGCAGCGTGTTAGTATAAAAACGTGGGGTGATGTGTCGGCATATGATCCTCTGCCTGTGTGACTCCGTCTCTTCTATCTGCATGAACCTGTGTGCGCGTGCTCGACTCTGTGTATGCGTGCGCGGTTTTCTTTCTTTTTTCTTTTCTTTTTTTTTGGTGGTTTTAGAGAAGCTCTTGATAGTGGTGTGAATTTCGATTCATCCCAGTGACTCGAATCTTTTGAGTCGACTGAATAAAGTAATTCAGACGGCTATATGATGATTCTTGAGTTACATCGGGCCTGTGCCTTTTTACAGTCTATGGCATGTGCCTGTCATTCCTGGTATGCGGTGACTTTCCTGTCCCAATGATTTATTTAGGCCTACTCATATTTTCTCTAAAATGAGTCACATCTTTATAATAAATGGCTTAGATTTAAGTATTATTTACTATTTAAACAGAATAGACATTAAAAATATATATATTTTGTATTTTACACATTTTTAATTGACATTTGCATCTATATATCATGTCCTCAGTGCACAGTAATCAGCTTCTGCGAGAAATAACCATGCATGAAATGACAAAAATTACTAGGCTAAATTACCTAATCATGTGAACTTTCTTAATTTTCTTAAATTACTGCGTCCCTGAAGTCATCTGAAGCCTTTCCAAATCCGACTGCAATTTCATTGAGACCATTTTCAATAAGTGACTTGACACCTGCTGGAATCCAACTGTGGGTAACAAACTGAGGTAAGCATCAACTTTTTTTTTTTTTTTTTTTTTAGTTTAGTTTTTGAAATGTTATCCTGCTTGTCCCACCCTATTAGACTATGTTATGGAGAATGCTTATCCTATTAAAAAAATGTAAAACAAATCAACCTAACAGGGTGGAATGTGAAACATTTTCTATTCATCAAAAGTTGTTTTGCTTGTTACAAGAAGTAAAAAAAATCTAAGATGACATAAGGGACATACAAGAAAAGCTCATTATTGTTTAACATTTACGTTATTAACGTTGTGATAACTATGTTGACTATATGTTAATAACAGGGTGGAATGTTTCCATGGACAGTGTCTGAACAATCTTGTGACAATGAGAAAACAATCAAGAAACCAGTTCACTTTTTGAGCGAGACTCGGGAGAGTCAGTAACATGATTCGAGTCACGAAAATCCCCCGCCACCACTTTTTATATGGCAGCGCCGACATGTGGCCAAACACTGAAACACAAGCATTCACAACCCGTATTTCAGGGTTTCTCAACTCTGGCCTAGAACTCCACTTTCCTGCAGTTCAGCTCCAGCCCTAATCAAACACATTTGAACAAGCTAAACAAGGTCTTCAGGATTACTAATATAGGCAGTTGAGTTTGATCTGGGTAGGAGCTAAACTCTGCTGGACAGAGGATGTTGAGGCCAAGAGTTGAGAACCCCTGCCATATTTATTAACAACTGTTGGAATACAGCTGATGCAAAAGCAAAATATTTTATTTTATATTTGAGAAGGCATTATTAGACCATTAAAAATGGTTTTATTGCTGGAAAAAGCAGAGCAAAGTAAAAAAAAAAGAAAATTCCAGAAAGTTCTTTGGTTAAAACTACTGATTATGAACAGTATAAAGACATCTAGGCACATTTCAACATAACACAATAAAACAAAATAAAGACATGAAAAAGCAATTGTGTTAGTAAACCGAGAGGAAAAAAAATCTTTTGAAATTTAGTTCACATGAAAAACAGGACAACAAGAGTACTGCTAAAGCTGCATTTCCATGTGTTTAATGTATTAGCTATTAATAGTGTAAACTACAACATGGAGTATAACATCACAGTTTTATTTATGCATTTCATGTGGTATAAGGCCTCTTAACTTCTGTCTCCACTATTTTTTATTTATTAATCTTGGTCTTTGCCCTGCAGAGCCCCCAGGAGGCCATTAGCAGTAGAAAAGAGATTAATAGGAGAGGAGCCATCTGTAATAAGAGTAGACTTCAAACCCAAAGACTGCAGGAGCTTCACCTGCAAAAAAAAAAAAAAAAGACAAAATATTGAAACAGTAGAATCTTTTCACACCTCACATCCATTCAAAATGGTATTATGAAAATATTTGAGATGCAAATCCTCCATAGAAAGATGTTAATTTGCTATTTCGGTGTTCTTGAGTTCATTTACCTGTAGTTCGGGCCCGGCTCGGGCCATTTCCTTCAGGGTATCGGTGCCCAAGTTTGCGATCAACTCCTTCAAACGCAGACTCTCAATCTCTGCCAGCTTCTGCCGCTTCTCCACCTCCATTCGGTCAATCTCCTTCTTGTAGTTCAGCTCCTGCTCACGTGCCTTGCACAGACGGGCCAGCTCAGAGTCCTGACACACAGAGGAAAGGAAAATGGTCAAAATGCAATAGTGTAAGAATATGAGATCTAGCACATTTTGGATGACATACAGCCTCGATTTTGCGAGCCTCTGCTTGGAGTTTGGCTTCTTCAACCGCTGCCTCTCCATGTATACGAGCTGCCTCGGCTTTAGATTGTGCCTCAGCCTTCGCTGCTCCTGTGCTCTCCACTGCAGCACTGGAATGTACACACACTGATTATTATCCGTGAAAACGTTAAATGAGCACACAAGCTTTAGCATAGCACTGGCCCTTGCAGTGAACTCACCTCTGGGCCTCCAGCTCCAACAGCTCTTTCCTCGCCTTCTCTGCCTCTGCCTGGTCTGAGATCTTCTGCCTCTCCAGGCGACCCCGAGCCTCCTGCTCCAGACGCTCTGCTTCGTGTCTGAAACAAGGGAAATGAGTGTTAATGGGCACGACAGGCAAATATGGAAAGCTGTAAGAATAACAGGAGCTCGATTCTTTCTCAAAGTGAAACACCAGAGTAAAGTTTTGCTTATGTAAATTGAGATAAACGTAGAGACTGAGAATTAGATTAAAAGAAACCCATCAGGCTGTCCATTGAAACACAGCAGTCAACATGCATCATTTGTTAACAAATATTCATTACTTTAAAGAGGTCATTGTTTCTGCCTTAAATTATTACATTGTTTAAATTAATAATTTTTTTTTAGCTAACTGTGATTTTGTATGTGTACATTTCTGAAATACATAACTTAGACAGTTACCTCTGATAAGAGATCACTCTAAATTGTAAGGTGGACTCGAGCATTTTCTGTAAAGCTGCTTTGAGACGATGTGTATTGTGCAAAGCGCTATACAAATAAATGGGAATTGAACTATAACGAAAACTTCATAAATATGAAAATAAAAAGTTATTTTTCTATGGCTAATCAATGTAAAATATAATATTTTTATTTGTAGCAGTTTTTTATACAACACAAAACATATCCAAGTCTCACAAAATGTTTACAGAAAGATTGTTATACACAAAATAACTATGTATATGTTATAAAATAAGTATTATATAGTCACAAAATAACTATGTAATAAAATAATTATTGTTATACATAAAATAAATAAAATTACACTTTAAATCACTTAACTGAGGAAAAAAATCATAATAATAAAATTAAAGTAAAATATTATAATTGTTATAATTATTATTTCTGACATACCAGTAATTATGTATATATTGATATTTTATTGGATTTTTATTTCAGGTGTCTGCAGTTGCAAGGGTTTATTTTGTCTGATTTGACTGCTTCTACATTTTGATTTTACTTCACCTGTTTATTGGATATTAGTATTCTGGATTACCGTTTCAAAATTTGTTTTATATTTGGTTCTAACCTTGTCAGCAGTATTATACCCATCTACAATGCTGTCAACTATTCTTCATGAAACTTCACTTTCTTATTGACTGCATGAATCCTGTTTGTGGAATTCTATGGTTAGGTTTTCAGACTGAAACATGCAGTGCTCAGTATAGTTTGTGGGAGATCAAGTTCTCTCATTCACAATTTATTCATTTCTTTTTCGGTGTTTAACATTGTCCATGTGTAATGTGTGTGATGACCTTAAGATATTAAATATGTAATAATGTAAAATTCTGTAAATAATATATAAAATAATATAATATAATGTGAAAAATATGAAAATATATATAAAAATAGATAATAAAGAGAGAGAGAGCTGAAGTGTTTGGTTTGTACCGTGCAGCAGCCTCCTGTGAGTTGGTGGTGATCTCGATGGCTAGTTGCACGCTCTTTTGCAAGGCGTCGCGGGTGCGCTGGTCCACCGGCTCCACAGACTGAATATCCACGCTGCTGATAACTAACCCGTTCTGGTTAAAGCGCAGACTGGACCGCACCGCAAGCTTCTCATCAAAACCAAAGACGGACGAACAGATGATCCTGATGGAGTTCTGAAAGAGAAATTGATTCATATGATCAGAATAGACAAGGACAAATAAGACTTGGGCATGTTTTTAAAGTCAGGATTTGAACAACTGAGCCAGAATTTTTAAATCTGGATATTTATTGGATATTAGTATTTTGAATTACCCTTTTAAAGGGTCTCTTTCTTTTTCGGTGTGTCATTTGACACAACATTGATTAGTTTAGAGAAGTAATATATTCACAAGATTTCTCAATTATAAAAGCATAAAGTAAATGTGATAGTTATCCACTATCGCATTGTGAAGAGTATTTAGTGGGGTCCACAAAGGCATAGCAAAAATTATCCTACTCTGATGAGACATATCTCATCGGGAGGAAACTATAGCTATCTGTGGGTGAAGAGAGAGAAACCGAGCCACATCTCTAAACATGTAGGAAAGAGAAGTATATCAGTGCAATAAAGCTCTAAAGGTGTGTCACATACCTTGTGGAAGTCATCAAACTGCACTGAGGCAACTGCTCCTCTGATTCTGGACGCGATGGCCTTGCAAGCATCGCCCACAAAGTCTGGCACTGAGAACAGAGCCGCGGCCTTGGCCGCATCAGCAGGTATTTTGATGTCAAAGTGCCTGATACCCGAGAGAAGAAAGAGAGAAAGGTCATTGCTCTGTTCAGCTTAATGATATAGTTTATTTGCACTCCATTTGTACTCCTCAAGACATTTCGAATAAGGTTTTAGAGCACACGCACACCACGTACCAGTTGTAGGAGAGCTGCAGCTGCAAGCGGGCATGGTCAGCCGTCTCTATGGTGATGATGTCGGTACAGAAGTCTGGGCCAAGCAAGAGACAAATGGTTTTGATGACATTAGGACGTTTGGGTTTGTCTCCGGAAAGGGAGAGAATCGTAAACTGCTCATCAGGGCCCAGCATCACCATCTCAGGCCCAAACATCACCCTGTGAGAGACGCAGAATGTGAAAGAAAAAATGTTTTTAACTTAGAACTGTAACAAATACACAACATGAATAACACACATAAGATGTCGAAACAAATGAAAACACTCATTTTGAAGAATTGTAAAGAAACTAAGCAAAATTGCAGGTTTGAATAATGTCTTAGGAAAGACGCTGCATAACTATATAACTGTCACTCAAACAAACTACATTACATTACCTGGCCTTCTTCTCTCTGTAGTCGTACACCTGCACGGCCGCATTGTGTGGGATACGATAAGACACCACTCTGGTTTTATCTCTCTCAGATTCCACAAAGTTCCTTCCTCGATCAGAGCGGTCAGCTAACGGGTCACGGGATTGGGCCAGAAGAGTCTCTACATTGGCTGGAAGCTCTTTCTCCCACAATTCCTCATCCTGCGTTAGCATGTATGTCTGACCAATCACGGCACGCACCTGAAAACCAGACATAAAGTCAGCAGGGATATGAAGCATTTTAAAGGGATACTCCACTTTTTTTGGAAATAGGCTCATTTTACAACTCCCCCAGAGTTAAACAATTGAGTTTTACCGTTTTCGAATCCATTCAGCCCATTTTCTGATATTTTAGAAGAATATCTTTAAACAGACAGTTTCTGGTCTCATTGACTTTCTCATCTGGTTACTGATATTCTTCTAAATATCAGAAAATCGGCTGAATACATTCGAAAAATGGTAAAACTCAACTGTTTAACTCTGGGGGAGTTGTAAAATGAGGCTATTTCCAAAAAAAGTGGAGTATCCCTTTAATTTCATTATGTTGCTGTTTGTGTGGATTAACCATTTACCCTCGTGTTTGTTTTGCTGTGTCAATATAAATTAAATTGAGTTATAGTTCTACAATTAGAAAGATTAGAGTCTTACTTATCATCTTAAAATAATTTCCAGAATGTACTAAACTGAAATAGAAGAATTTAAGGAATAGTTCACCAAATCTTAATTATTATTATACTAGTATATTTATTATTATAATATTCTGAAGCCATAAGACAGCTTTGTCTGAGGAATAGGCGGAAATTTAAGTCAATATTCACAAAATATCTTCCCCTCCGCAGTAGCTTTTAAATCAAATAAATTGTCATTAGATGCAATAAGAAAAATGACATTTTTGTCACTGTGAAGATGGACAAAATGTCTATTTCTTTGACTGCTCTCAGGCCTACAAGATAAATAATATCCTCGTGACAAGATTCTGAAAAAGAAAGAAAATAAAATGTGATCATTTTTATCTTGCCTTTCCAGATTTGATATCACGGACATAGATTCCCTCATTCTCATCCAGCGGGATCGCTTCTCGTCTAAGCATCACCTCCACGGTGGCAGGCGGCACATATTCGGCTGGCCCGCGCAGCATCCAACGGTCACCTGGACGACGTTGTGTTCCCCTTATTTTGGTCCGCTTTTCCCCTCCTTCTTCTTCATCTACCTTGTCCTGCTGAATTGGAACGGGGCAAAGAGATGGGGTGAAAGAATGAAGGAGGGAGTAACAATGGCAAACATTAGTGTAGGGTGGGGACGGACTCTGCAGCACAAGTGGCATACGTTTAGACTGTGTGTGTGTGTGTGTAAGCATAAACAAGAGTGAATAATGAGAAAAAAAATAAATAAAGAAATGCAACAGATTGAAAATTAGGAAAAATTAGGATGGGAATTAAAGTATTTGTAACAGGGAGGGAGAAGAAGGGAATTAATTAATGAAGGAAGTGATTTCCCCCTCTGTCTATCATTAAAGTGCTCTAAATGTCAGTGTAGAAAGGGGACTTGCATTCACACAGTATATTCAGTAATCCAAAATCAAGTTCTTCCTGTTCACACAATTTATGACAAGGTGGATTACGAGTTTCAGAAACGCTCTATTCACAAACCCAGTTCACAAACTGAGAACGAGTGGGTGAAAAAGCAATCTCTTGTCTGGCATGTGCACATGAAGACAAAGATTTCAGGAATGCTGAAAGGGACATTTAAAGCATTGGGATCAAGGGCCAACGGCAGCACCTTACTATACAGGCAATATCCGTGTACACTAGGTAAACACAATACACCCACTCTCTATTTGTTTTCTTTTGTTCCGAAATCTCCAACAACAGGTCTCCACCCTTCATTTTCACCCTATACTCGGTCTGTTTCTCTCCTTGTTTAAATACTATTTGAATGAATCAGAGCTCTCTTGTCCTTTCTCTCACAGGGCGCAGGTGTTCAGGACATCTGTTAAACACTCTATGCAAATGCTACAACCCTACCAGCTGTTCATATACTGTCAATGTCTAGTTAATCATGTACTAAAAGGGTCCTTTTTGTGACTAATTGTAGATGATTAAAGATGTCCTGTACCCCCTCGGTGTCAATGAAGGCCTCGACAGCACGCAGCACAAGCCCCTCCTCCTCAGACAGCACGTACACATCCTGAATCCCGTTCTCCAAATATTCTCCGGGCCTGAGGAAGAAGGAACGCTCACCCTGTGAGACAAGGAGAGATAGAATAAGGAAGGAAGAGTGTCAGTGCATATTAAACTTGAATTTACTTTAAATTAAAAAATAATTGGTATCGATATTAATTCAAAACTATAAGTTTTGTGTTAAGTGCTATTCTATGAGAGTATATAAAAGTTGTTGGTCAGAAATTAATATAATACGTTACAAAACATTTCTATTTCAAATACATTTAAACTAATTATTTTTCAAATACACATGCATTACAGTTTCTACTAAAAAAATATAATGCAGCACAACTGTTTTCACCATTGATAAGTATATTAGAATGATTTCTGAAGGATCATGTGACACTGAAGACTGGAGTAATGATGCTGAAAATTCAGCTTTGACATCACAGGAATAAATTATATTTTAAAATGCGTTTAAATAGAAAACAAGTATTTTAAAATGTAATCTCAATTGTACCGTTTTTTACTTTAAAAACATTTTTAAGTGTCTCACACAAAACTGCATTGAAATGTACATTTATTATTACTTGAAAGGAATAAAAACCCTAGACTCTCTCAACTCCTTTTCATTGCATATATTGTAGCCAAAAATTGCTAAATTGGTTAAGTGAAGTTTGCAGATGTTATTTGCATTCATATATTTTTCGAATCCACAGCGAGACACTTAACCCCTAGTAACTCTGACATATATAGCAATTTTAAGTCTCTTTAGATAAAAGCGTCAACTAAATGAATAAATGTAAATGCTGTAGTTGTCCTGTGTTCATTCACCTTCACTACTCTCTTCTGTCCGAGCTGAGGTTTTCCATCGGCCCCCACGGGGTCCAGGACCACACAGTACTGCCTGCTGTTCAGAGTCGTCACGTCAACCACCCCGACAACCTCCTCGGCAACAGAGGGTATGTGAGCCTCTCTGTCTGCCACAGTCACCAGCCACTCTTCTCCAGTGCGGCGCTCTCGGTTCCCGGCGTCCCGGAATGGCCGGACAGCGCGCACATGCAAAGCTTTCTAATGAAGGACGAAATGACAAGCAGGCATTGATAATTAAATATGGGACAAAAGTATGCTCTGAAGCTGTGACTTCATTAGTGAAGTGCTTTCATCCTTAATTAATGTGTGCTATACGTTAACCTTACTGTTGAAACAATTAACCCCCCCCCCCCATCCCTCATTACCTGAACACTTAAGTGTGAATGGAGAAACAAGAGAGGAAAAACATGTGGTGATAGTATAGAAAGGGAGGGAAGAGGGTACCTTGTCCGTGAGGATGAAAGCATTGACAATATCCACAACCTCTTCGTGAGCTCCAGGTAGATAAGCTCCCACCTTACTGACCTGCCATTCCTCACCTGAGACACATATACACAATTTCAGCCATTTGTTTTTAAATATGCAGGCAAAGTATGAACTGTAAACTAAGTTTGCACATAAAAAGACAAAACAACACTGGAGCTCATTGTATGGTCATTTTTCTAAATATATTATTTTAAGTGCCACAGAAGAATAAAAGAACAACATGATGGCGAGTAAAATTATGACAATTACATTTTTTATTTATGTATACATGTCTGCAAGTGTGTCTCACGCACCAGTCACTCTTTGGACTCCACTGCGGTCTAGGCCCTCTTTCCGTGCTCGGAGGCGAATGGCCTGATTCTCTCTGATCACCGTGGCCTTTATGACTTCCAGTACTGTCACCTCCTTTCTGGGAATGTACGTCCCTGTCAGAAAAAAAAGCTTAGCAGATTAGACATCTTATACCATATGATGTCATCAATAATGTATGGATGCATTATAATGGATGCAATGCACTATATACTGTGATTGTGAGTAACTCGCATCTCTCCTTTTCACAATTCACACTTTTTTCTAACCAAAGTCAACATGAAATCAAAATTCTATTAAGTCAAGTTAGGTATACTTGTATAGTGTTTTTACAATACACATTGTTTCAAAGCAGCTATTTTATATTGTGATTACCATTACTGTTATAGAAAATGACTAATTTTGTGGTATTATAAGTAGAATTGTTTATATAAGTTATACCATAATTCTTGATCAAGCAAGTGGACTAATAAAATTTGACTCCTATTTACTATATATTCCTGTTTTTTTGTGCACAATTTATCTGTGAATTCCATTCCAAAAAATGTCTATTTTTTTTTCTTTTTCAGCTAGATAAACTGGATTCATTCTGGTCTCAATTCCTAATGAAGTTTCACTCAGAAATGTCATATTATGGAGGTAAATTGTGTTGCAAAGGGCATTTCATGTTAATCTATAAATTGTTCAGCATCTGAAGCTACCTTCCTTTAGCATAAAGTAGTTAATATCTGAAATTTGATTGCGAATAAACTAGCTTCCCATTTCATGGCCACCTCCTCAAACACGTTTCAATTAAATGTATTTGCTCTTCACTCAATATATGTGTGGGGAACAAAACCACAATGAATGTTCTTCTAAATACTGTAGCATTCCCTTTTGAGGAACAACTTTACTGCCTTTTATTTTCCCCTGATCATTTTATAACTTCATTATTTCCAACTGATATTTTCTTTGAACAGGAAACTACTCCAGGCAGGCTAAAGCTAATGTTAGTTGTGCTGCAGTGGTACCTGGTCCCTCAAACAGCCACTCGTCTCCAGCTACTCTCTTCTCTCCTCCCTCCTCTTCAAAGTCCAGCAGGGCCTGCAGACGCAGAGCTGTGTCCGGGTACACTATCTGCAGCGGTGTCACATCCTGCGAGAGTTAAAGAGAGAGAACGAATATGTAACTAATACTTTTATTATGATATACCCTATTAATTCTAATAAATGTTAAAGAGAGAGAAGCAGACATCAAATGCTGCAAAATGGTGCTTGGTTTAACCTACTCAGTGTGAGCTGATGGGAAATTCGTTGGTTTGGTACACAGATTTGCAACTCATGACGGAAACCACAACCTGTTGAAACTACCCACATGCCTGAGCTCTTAAGCCACAAGCTGCAAAGCAACATGTTTCCCAGACATACAATAACTACATACCTTTTGAACCTCTTCACCAGGGTAAAGAGGGAACGGATCCTGGGTCAGGCGGATTTCCAGGTCAGCGTGTCTGAGCTTAGCTTGCCCTGATGCGTCAAACTGAACTCGGCCTTCATCATCACGAGTGACAGGGTTGAGCACAACACAATAGTGCCTGGGCGGCACCATGATCATGCGGACAGGGGCAAACAGAACCCTGGTAGAAAATGCGAGGATGAGTTCAGTGATTCGGGCAAATAAACACAATCACATTCAGTAATCAGCATACATAGACTACATTCAAACGTTTTGGGTCAGTAAGATTTTTTTTTTCTTAAATAGAAATAAATACTGTAAAAGTAACAGTAAAGACATTTAAAATGTTATAGAAATTTCTAGTCCAAATAAATGCTGTAAATGCTTTCTATTCATCAAAGAATCCTGATAAAATGTATCACGGCTTCCACAAAAAATATTAAGTGGCACAACTTAATAAACAGAAATGTTTCTTGAGCAGCAAATCATTATTAGAATGATTTCTGAAGGATCAAGTGACACAGAAGACTGAAGTAATGATGCTGAAAATTTGAATTGACATCAAAGTAAATTTAATTAAAAGTAAATTACATTTTAAAATCTAGTTAAATGATCAAATAAATGTAGTTTTGGAAATAGACATAAGAGACTTCATTCAAAAACATTAACAAATCTCACACCTCCAAACATTTGCAAGTCTCAGAAACTAAAAAAAGGAGTAAAAGAGAAAAATTATACACTAAAAATAAATCTATGAACCACAAAACATCAATCCAAACACTATTAATAAATAGTTCATATCAGCTGTTGTCTGGGCAATAGAGGAATGGAAATAGACTTGATTACACACGGTCTCCCAGCAACTCTCTCTCTCACCACAGTTTGAAATTGGACACATTACTAATATACAAATGCCCTACATTTAATGCCCCAGTAATGCATCTGCAGTTTCTTTGAAGACATCAAAATAAATTAAAAATCTATTTAGGTCAAAAGCTAAAGCTAAAGGCAGCCAGAACCTGTATTTCAACAGCATTTGGACAATTCAGTAGTTAACCTGCAGTTTTCTAAGTTACCTCTCATTGTCCTGGCGGATATAGGTGAGAGGGCCGATCTCCACCCGTGCAATGTTGGTGTTCTGATCCAATACATGGATATAGTGGTGAGGCGGGATCCTGATGATCGAGGCATCGAGCAGCTGATTAGCATCCATATTTGTTCCTACAAACATACCCGCACAAAGTTTAATGTGGAATTATGTAGAGATTAGTGACCAGAGAATACATAAAATCAAATTCAGGGTCATGTGTAATACAATGACATTACTCCCACAATGTGATTAAATGTTTATGACAGCTTCCATTTGCCCTCCAATATCTAAAAAAGTTTTATTGTCTATGTCAGTTTGTGTTATGCATGAAAAACCCAATAATATAAAGGTCAGCAGAGTTTTTAAGAGCGAACACACCTCAGGTTCTTATCTCTTTGGGCAAATTCATGATAACGGTGCTATGGGTCAGATGACAACACTTTTTAAACACTTTAAAAACGCTTTTTAAACACTTAGCAGACAACACTTAGCTTTTTAGTCTTTTTAAACTGGGGTTATGACTGATAACATGTTGATAATTCGTTGATTTCATCAAGTCTAAAATATGGATTTAAGTTTGGAACAGAAAATTCTGTCAATCAAAGCTCTTCTCTCACACACCCACACAATTACAACACCAATCTCGAAGAATGTTGCTCTTTCATCACTCCTTGCCTAAATCAGTGATATCAGGTAATGAAGCTTACAAATTCAATTATGCAATGTCATGTAATCTAAGTGTTATTTAAAGAAGTAAAACGTTATCTTCCAGTAGGATGGATCGGTGGAGGTTGCTTATTGACAAAGAACATTATTTGGATATTTAGCAAGATGGCCTGTGACACAGCAGAAAAATATGGCATAATTTGAACACTATTATAGCCTATTTATATAAAAAATGTAAACTTTATCATTAACAGTTCACTGTTAAAGAGAAGCAGAGAAGTGACCTTAGTTCAATGAGTTTAATTTTTTTTTTACACAGGTTTGTGTAAATGTAATGTAAGCAAATGTATAGGCCTACTATGGCAAGACTGCTAGATGTGACATTAGTAATAGTCATATGCATAGACAGTGGACATATTTTGACTGACCCTGACCAAATGTAATTCTTTTGTCATGCATGACAAAAGTGAACAAATTAACATTAGAAACAATTAAAACATAAGTAAATGAATTGAGTATTTTTAATGGCTGCATTTAAAATAGATATAAAACATGGTACTCTATTTCGTGTCGTTTTTTCTGTTTGTTTGTTTATTGGGTGTTGTACAACAAGTTCACATTTGATTTCAGCACCACAGCAACAACCCGTAAAGCAAACACATTTGTCTTCGAATCAATCAATCACATCTTCCGCATGCTGTAACGTCAGTAGGAGGGCAGTCGATGTTCAAGGTGCACCAATCGTAAAACACCGAGGATGAACGCGGAAATTATACACTGACACCCTTTTTTTTAATTGACGATTATAAACAGAAGAATCACATCTGAAAGAATTGCCTGCTGAAGAGCGTCGTACCACACTAGATAAAGAAAGTGATTAAGGACGTCACAAATTAAACTAATGTTAGTCTATTTGATACTGTGTGTAAAGATCCGAATTACTTTATGTTCATTTAAAGTCCAAGTACAGTACGACAGCACGGTTAATGTTTTGCTTATGTGCTGCATTGTTTACATTTTTTTTTGCATCGTCCTCCGCGCTTTATAGATCTTCATTCGTTCGCCTTTGACGTCATTGCGATTCAAAATCAATTAAGTAACATGCACAACTAACCAAGTTAGATTATTTAAGCTGTCTATAAGTTATCCTCAAAGTTATGGCGATTTGTCTTCCAATTATTGTAAAATTAACGAGACTTACAGTTTCAGATACGTCCTTAAAACTGCCAGTCCGAGGTTGGATGGATCCGTCAGTTTAAAGACAACTCAATGAATGCTGCGCAGTGCCATAGACTAACCATAAAACGCACTGGTAGAGGGTGTGTCATGCAGGGAAGGAGGGTGCTCAGTGTGTGGGGCTTTTCCTGGAGCAGGAGTCACAGTGTCACGTGGCTTACTGTAGCTGGGTCTTGATGAAGCATATTTCAGCAAGAGTTTTATTTCATTTACTTTATAAATCATCCAGCTTGGTATTCGCTTTGTAATATTACGGAATGCCAATGTAGTTCTCTCTCTCTCTCTCTCTCTCTCTCTCTCTCTCTCTCTCTCTCTCTCTCTCTCTCTCTCTCTCTCTATATATATATATATATATATATATATAATTAATGCTTATACACAATACACACATAATAACAGATAACTATATTATTGAGAATATCCTATATCATTTCAAATGAGAATACAACTTCCTGTGATTTTTTTCTTACTTTCTTTCTTTTTTTTCAGTATACCTATTATACATATTTTTACATTAGTTAAAATGTAAAAAGCCAACAGTCAGTCAATGCCAAATGTCCAACAAAAACACCCATATATTAATGTCATAAGTCTTCACCATGGACTGTAAAAAAATCCTAATTCTAACCATTCATTTCTGTTAAATTCGCAACGAGCAGACATAGCATACACCCAATAAAAGTTATTGTTACTCATTGACGCGTTCTCTTCCGTGTCCCTCTCTCCAATCAGATTAGTCTTTGTTGAAGGTTCTGCGCATGCCCAAACGACACCTTCTCATGTGTTTCTCGTGCGCAGGCTCTGGTGGAGGTCACTGTGATCTAACAGCGGCGTAGTGGGTGAGTGGTTACGTTGGGAGAAATTGTTTTTATGGATTTTATGTATTTGATTTATTTACACAGCGCCAATAATTATAATATGACTATTGAAAGGGAAACGAGCATGATGGGTTTATCTTTGTGGGAAGGTTGACAACAGGACATGATTGCATGTCAGTTGCAATATTAGCGGGTAGCAGGCTAATTAATTAAACTTCACTACGACGGAAGTATTTTTAGTCCCTGTTGATATTTTTCATATAAGTTATTGTGTTGGCAAATGCCAATTTATCTGGAGTGTTTTATAATTGTGTAAGGTTGTTTTACCGAAGCTTTTCGCTGACCATGTCTGACCCTCTCAAAGGTAGAACAGCTTAGCACGTTTCATTCATGTCATGTCACTGCTGAAGAGTCAAGGCTAAACGGACGGAATGTTTTGATTATTTAAGTGCTTTTACATTCATAAGTGATCTTCATGAAGCGTTGATTGAGGTAAATGTGCTTCTCTCATCAGGACTGTTGCCATGGCGAAACTCTTTGAGTCGATTGGAAAGCTGGGATTGGCCTTGGCCATCGGAGGAGGTGTAGTTAATTCTGCTCTATTTAATGGTGAGTTCAGTGGTGCTCAACTACTTAAACTCTGTGTAATGTACCTAATAAAACAGTGTTGAATCTATAAAATTGATATGTCAAGCTATGTGTTTTAATTTAAATTTGAAGATCTTTTGTTTTTTCATTGCAGTGGATGCGGGACACAGGGCTGTCATCTTCAACAGGTTTCGAGGTGTCCAGGATGATGTTGTTGGGGAGGGCACACACTTCCTTATACCCTGGGTGCAGAAGCCAATCATCTTTGACTGCAGGTCCCGTCCACGTAATGTGCCAGTCATCACTGGTAGCAAAGGTACATCATGCCATTCTTTTACTTTTTCTGTCTGACTGCCATAGGTGTAATTTGAGGGTGGAACATGTCCCCACCACTTTTTGGCCAGGGTCCATATTGTCCCCACTACTTTTTGAAACTTCTCGTGGCACAGATGTACCTAACAGAAAGAAATGCCTCCATTTAATTAGCAATTAATTAGTTTGTGTTAAATGAGAGGGGATCTAGTGCTGGAATGTGTTGTTTTTGAAATCACGTTGAGTGGTTGTTGCCACTGTTCTCTCTTGGAGAGCGTGCCGTGCACACAGATGAGCACTATAAAACTATGGCTAGGGAAGGTTAGAATTCAAAACCTCTCCAAACCTTTGACAAAAGTTCTACCACCAGACCCTTAAGGCGCAAGAGCGTTCCATGTGAATCTATGTATTTATTCACTGATGACTGACGTGAATAATATATTCGAACTAATTTTATACTATATATAGTAAATGTAAGGATCTGTGTCAATAAATTAAACTCAAATTTACTATTGGAATTGATTTTCTGGACATTGTAATGTGCTTTTTCTGCAATTGTTATTGTACATGTCATTGTATTTGCACCCCGACCCACTTTTTAAAACAAAGTAAGTATCGCCACGGACTTCTGTTCTTCATTTGTTCTTGAATGTTTGTGTCTGACTCTGCCCTGTCTATTCTTTAATGTTTATCTCATTCTGTTTCTCTCACAATATGTTGAGGTTTCTTGCTTCTCTGCTGTTCATTCTTTTGTCTCAAAACTGGCTCATGGAATGTCTTTGTCCTTCTCAGATTTGCAGAATGTGAACATCACGCTGAGAATCCTGTTCAGACCAGTTGCTGGACAACTGCCTCGTATTTTCATGAGTATCGGAGAGGACTATGATGAGAGAGTGCTGCCCTCCATCACCACTGAGGTTCTGAAGGCTGTAGTGGTGAGTGTCATGCATGACGTTATTAAGACATGTACACTACTCGTTTAAGTTTGGTGTCAGTAAGATTTAGCCAGGATGCATTACATTTATCGAAAGTGACAGTGAAGACATTTGTAATGTTACAAATAAATTGTATTTCAAATAAATGCTATAAAAACATATCAACATATGTTTTTTATAAAATAATGTTAAGCAGCATAACAGTCGCTGGTGAGGCCGTCAAAATTCGCTCTTGCCGCCCTGCCAGCAACACTGTAGAAAGATTTGTGGAAGCTCTGACTTGGATCGAAAGTCTTGTAAACTTTATTTAAAGGGGCCGCAAAGCACACATGATCCTTCATTTCTGAAGGTGATCATGTGACACTGAAGACTAGTAATAATGCTGAAAATTCAACTTTGATATCACACGAATAAATTATATTTGAAATGATTTAAAATAGAAAACGGTTCTTTTAAATTGTAATAATATTTCACAATATCACTGATTTTACTGTATTTTTATTAAATAAATGCAGAGCATAAAAGACTTTTTTCAAAAAAAAAAAATTTTTAAATTGTACCCTCCCCAAACTTTTCTATGGTAATGTTTAAATGGCTGAAACCGAAACCTGGCATGGATTAAGTGGAATTCTACTGTGTATTAATTTTCCGCAGGCCCGTTTTGATGCTGGTGAGCTCATCACTCAGAGAGAGCTGGTTTCCAGGCAGGTCAGTGAAGATCTGACAGAAAGAGCATCCACCTTCGGTCTCATTCTAGATGACGTCTCTCTGGTAAAGACCTCTTCTACTCCCCCCACCCCCCATTGATGTTTGTTTCATTCTCTAGTGTCTCACCCTTTTGTCTCTCTCCCCTCAGACACATCTGACGTTTGGCAAGGAGTTCACTGAGGCTGTTGAGATGAAGCAGGTTGCACAGCAGGAGGCTGAGAGAGCCAGATTTGTTGTAGAAAAGGTAAGAGCCTCAAAATGGAATAGTCCAGTGTATGGTCTGAAGCATTGAACACTTGCCAAATGCAAGTAAAAATTGTCTTTGAATTACTCCCCAGTTTGAATACCAAACCTATTAGGTGTTTATATAAACTCTCAATGAGTTATGCACACTATCAACATCAAAATCACCTGCTAAATAAAATGTGCAAATTGAATCTGATTTTTACACTCAGAACAATGTGGCGACGTATGTGGAATACTCCGTGCATTGAGATAATGGCTAAATAATTCCATTGCATTTTTTTTTTCCTACTTTTAAATATACTATTCAGTAGTTTGGGGTCGGTAAGATTTAATGGTTTTGAAAAGTCTCTTATCCTGACCAAGGCTGCAATTATTTAATCAAAAATACAGTAAAAACAGTTATTACATTGATCCTTCAGAAATCATTCTAAAATTAATGAATAAACATTTATGTTTCTTTTATTCATCTTCAGGATATGAATGATATTAATTATATGAACAATTTTTTTGATATCAAGGTATTGTTGATATAAACAATTAATTATTTATGATTCAACAATTAGATATCAAGAATTACATTTGTTCATCTTAAAACGTTTCAATGGTAGTATATATTTGAATTTTATGTGTATATTTATTTGTTTAATTAATATTTTAAAGGCAAAATTAATGATTAAAAAGTAATTATTTTTCATCTAAAATGTAGAATGTGAAATGTTTCGTTTTTCCAATAAGTAATAGGTGAAGTAACATTTGTCTCTGTAATTGTCTCTCAGGCAGAACAGCAGAAGCAGGCAGCCATTATATCAGCGGAAGGAGACTCCCAGGCTGCGCTGTTGATCGCTGACTCTCTAGCAGTAGCTGGTGACGGCCTGGTGGAGCTGAGAAAGCTTGAGGCAGCTGAGGACATCGCCTTCCAGCTCAGCCGCTCTCGCAATGTTACCTACCTCCCATCTGGACAGGGAACGCTCCTCCAGTTACCACAGTGACAGGGAAACTAGAGACACACACACTCACTTCTCTTTTTTGTTCCAAATTTGGCTACTTTTGGAAAAGATGATGTCTGTAGACCCCATGCAAATATCTGATCAGCCTATAGGCAAACCTTATAGAGGCAAAGACAACTTGTTTTTCTCTCTTTTAGTCCAAAAATTTACTTGCTCTCTTCCTGAAAGCATGGACTGCCACAAGGTGGTTACAGCAATTGAAAAGAGTCTGTGTGTATACAAATGTACTGCCAGTGCATATATATATTTGCATTTGAAATGTTTTCTCTGCTAAATGTGAGTTGACATTGTTTGAAATTAAATTGTACGTTCATGAGTAGTGTGAGTCACAGACTGCACTGTCAGTGTGTGTCATGCTACTGGATGATTGACATCAATCTCACTCTCTGCAAATGGAGGACTGGCTGTGTTGTTTTTTTGGTTTGAAAATGTTTTGTTATTATATGTATGTGGCAGAAGGAATGCTCTTGTATTCTACAAGTGGCTAATTGATAAAATAATCAATAAACAGTGATTCATTTATATTAAACCAAAATACAATTGAATGAGTCTCATTTCAAATGAAATTCAATGGGTTTTTGTCTTAGAAATTAAATGAGAAACTGTAATGAGAGATCCTTTTACTTTAATTTATAGACACACAGGAAGTCAAAATGTATGTGTCATTCATAATTTAATACTATATAGAGCAATTCCAATATTCTTCCATATTTTTATGGAACAATTTTACTAACAATTTCACAAAATCGATTTTTTTAATTACATAAAGTTAATAAACATATTAAAAGTTATCCGTATTAGTTTTGGTGTCTTAGTTATTTCCTGAAGAGATCAATTTATATGATGAACAGGTTTAATTTAGTCTTCTATTCACATATAAACATATATCAGCTCAACGGTATTTGTTTGATGGACAAGAAACCTTTGCTGGGGGGGTGAAAAGAGAGAATGTGTTCAAAATGTTGTTTATGTCTACCTTTGTTTCTGTACCAAATATTCTCTGATTCAATAAAAAATTGATCACAAAAAAAGAAACATTTGCTGAAGCTCAAATGTGCTGTAACACGAGAATTAACCTCATTGGTTATTGCTGAAGTTGTGCTGCGTAAAACAAGAATGAATCTCATTGGTTCTTGCTTAAGCTCAAAGTAACAGGAGAATGAACCTCATTGGTTCTCGCCATAGAGGTTCTCGTACGTCAAGCGACCATTCTTGAGCTTCTTTTTATCACAACTGATGTGTGCCTTGATCCATGTGAATAAAACTAAAGCCTAAATTCAATGTTCATCTTATCAAGCAACCAGGTCTCTTCAGAAAAGTTTGACTAAACTGCTTAAATCACATAAATTAGTTTCACAATCTCTTTATTCATTTTTGAAGTGTCATAATGTCAGTTGCTTAACTGTCAATGGAGGGCTCAAAAAGCTCTCGGATTTCATTAAAAATAGCTTCATTTGAGTTCAAAAAAATGTCTTGCGGGTTTTAAACAACATGAAGGTGAAATATGCCTTTTAGTGTGCACTAGAGGGCATCAGTGCTTTTAAATCTGAAATCATAATCCGCATACACCAAGAGACTATGAAACCTGAAAAAATGACTAAATGTCCATATTGAGTTGGTTTAATGCAAGGAGCCTGTGAGTTAAGAGTTGTAAATAACAATAGGCCTTCTAATAATAATTGTGGGTTTTTGACATACATATTTTCTTTATTGGAAATAAAAACACCTGCACTTTTTTGCCTTTCTTATTTTTACACATATTTTTGAGACCAAATCTATAAACTAGCTTCTTTTCAAGAAATCTTAAGTGCATTTTGTAACAGATATGTTGAAGACTGAGCAATTATTTTCTCACTCTTCTTTGTCATTGTTTTGTTCCATTTTTGCCCGGAAACTAATCTCTGCAAAGATGGACTGATTATGCTTCAACTGAGTAAAAGAAGCTTTTGGTTTCAAAAATACTACAATACAAACTCCAATGTTATTAATTTAAAGAGAGCTTTAATACAGACAGCGAACTTCACTGCAGGAACACAAGTACAGTAATCTGTAACTGTGTCCTCTTGGAATTGCTCCGTTTATTAAATTACTGTATATTTGGATAGAAAAGAGAAGCATGATAAATAGAGAGATAAATGAGAAGTGGAAATCATAGTATTTACCATTTTTACATTTCACAGACACAACAGTCTTCATACACAGGATGTCGATTTTTCTTTCCTGTTTTTACACTTGTGCTCAAAAGACTTTTGTGGGCACTTACAAAACAAATGTTCATCTAAGGCAAGCCAAATTAGTTGGAGTTGGAATAAACTAAGTTTAACTGTGAGATGACATGCTGAGAGAATCACTCAGTTGAGAACTGGTCTGACTCTTGAAATGAGCCTCTTCCCATTAGTGCTGATCCTTATATCAGCGTTGTGATGTAAATGAAAACAGCAGCTGCTCTCTCAGGCCAGTTTGTCAGTCATCTGGAAAGAAAGAAGATGAGGACAGGAGATCATTTCAGATGTTTAGCTGAGGTCATCATCACTGGGTGTTAGTGCAGCAGATGCTACAGTCAAACAGTCCCAGAATGCCTAACACACCCACAGAACATATAGGCCAAAAAACTCAACTTAATTAGCTTATATTTGAGGAGACAGACACATGCAACCAAACTATTTATGGAAGCACATGAATGATAACATACACAGACAACAAATCAATTTTGTCGCATCACGGCTAAAACGCTTCTGTCTTTGTCGGAAAGAGATTAAGACACATTTTCAAAAAGCCTGTACAGCTCACATAGTCTGGTCTGGAACGCTTTGAAACATCAGCTCTGTCAATCACATTTAAGGATTAGAAGATTTCACATTTAGCTATATTATTTTTGACAGATGCTTTTATCCAAAGCAACTCACGTTACACTCACATTGTTGTAAGAGTTCATGCATTTTCTGGGAACCGAACCCATTGAACCATTGAGATATACAGGAACTATAAAACAAAATAAGAATAAGGGCCAGTTTCACAGAGATGGTTTAGATTAAGCCAGGATTAGGCCTTAGTGCAATTAGCTTGCATTATAAACGTGCCCAAGAAAAAAAACATTACTGGTGTTGATGACCATCTTGAGACAAAACAATGGCACTGACATTACTTCAAGAAATGTCAGTGCAAGTTGCTTTCAGTTAAAACAGCTAAAAATGCAATTTAGACTGGGACTAGTCTTTAGCCTGGTATGTGAAACCGGGTTAGAGTTAGTGTAAAGTACTTGCCTCTAAAAACGCACAGCTCCAAATACTTTTTTCGTCTCTATTACTAATAGATTTGTTTCGTCTCTATTAGCCTACTATTACTTCTTAATTTGGTGATAAAGACCAAGACCCGCTTATTGAAGTTCTCAAAATACTTAGTGCTTTCTCACAGGGTTAAACTGACAGATGCATTTTCTCATTTAGTTAAGCAAACGTTCCATCAAACGAAGAAGTCACTTTTGTCGATGTGCTTCACCGCAGGGAGGAAGGCGGGCGCGCGCACTGAATGCTGTCTGGTTTTGCTGTTCGAGGACGGGAAGAAAAAAAAAAACAACGCCACGCGCGCTTTCTCCAGTGCAGACAGCGGCGGATCGGGCGCCTCGGATGAACTCGGGGAATGGTTGATGCGCGAGACCTAGGCCAGCCACGTAGCGATGGCTTGTAAACTAGAAAAGCGGTGAGCTCTCGGACCGTCTAGAAGCAATTACCAGAGCGATTTACGATAGTTCGTCTGCGCGTGCATGCGACTGTTCGCTGTTCGTAAAAACTCACGGTGGCCGCCGAAGAATAGTTTATCTGAAGCAAATCGGTGTTTTTTTGTTGTTGTAGATTTGTGTTTTATCCGATCCCTACACTACACAACTTGAGGTGCACAGGATGAGGGAGAGGGCGCTCGTGTCTCGGGTAAGTAACTGTTAATTCTTCGCTACAAGTTAATGTCTGCTTTTGCATTTATTTACAGCGATGACAGTTGTTTGTCGCATGCATAATACCATCCCTTGAACATCTGTCAATGTATGATGCTGTCACCGTGACAAGCAATGCACGGCACTACTTATTTTTACCGCTTGCCTTGCAAAGAAAATGAATCGTCAGAAATGGTATTGTTTTCTTGGCAAATGGCGTTTTGCATACAGATACATTGAGATTCTTCTACAACTAACTGCTCGCAAACCGCGAGGGCATGTCAATATGAATGAGAAAACTCTCTGAATGAGTATAAATCTGGGCGGTTTGGGGGTGTAAAGAAGTGAAAGTCGTACACGACGAGGATGTTAGCTTGCTATGAGCCACGGGCTTAAACAGCCTAATTGCCTCTGCATGCGCCTAATAAAGCAGGTCTATTAAAATCATCTCGATGGGGCTTCTTTGCGATTACATTTAACAATTTTGCGAAAGCAGGTCCTGCAGTGGTTGGAGTCCGTTGCAAGCAGCTGTATGTGCGCGTGCACTCGGGCTGTTAGCTCTGCTAGCCGAACGGCCTGCACGCCTGCCGTCCCGACCAACCAATGTTTCCTTCTGTTTAACCCTTTCTTTGCGTCGCTTTCCCAAAAAAGTTACTCTTTGCCAGTGAGTTGCCACACACCCTTTGCTCCTTTTCTAATTGTTCTGACAGTATAGGCTGACCCAACTGCGCTGTATTGCAGTATTTCCCCCTCATTTTTGGGGTGGACGTAGTGGAGTTTGAAGGTGTGTTGTGGATGCGCGCGCTAGGCCCTTCTCAAACGGCAGCGTTAGCTCGAGCTGCTAGCGCTGATTTTAGGAGAACGGGGGTGAAGGAATTACGCCTTTTTTAAATTTGATGTCTCTTTTTATGTTAAACGTAGTCAATAACAGCCATTATGCATTTGTATACCTGACAAGCCAGAAAGCCCATTATTTTGTGAGATTATTTCCCCGCTTCCCTTATCCAGTTTTCAAGCTGGTAATGGAAGTCTCACCAACTTCATTGGAGAAGAGATTTTCTCCAGAGCTTGTGTAATTCACAATGTCCTGTGAGACCCACAATTCAAGGCCTTTCAGCACTCAGAAACCTTTAAGTTAGTATTAGTGTTAGTGTTCACCTTATCTTTTCCTTCTAAACATCTTCACGATGCTGTCTTCATTTCATTGACACAAGACTGCAATGTGGTGGTGGTGGTAGTGGTTATGCCAATTCATGTGTCCTAGGTATTATATCATATTCGAGGATAATTCAGGGCCCTCCTGCTATTAAAATTATTATCTTAAATATATTAAACTGCCTCTTAACTTTAATATTTTTAGAAATGAAGCTCTTAAAAATTGTTTTATGACCAAAAAGACTTGGTCACATAGATAGACTCACAGTTGATGGAACATTTTGTAATGTAGACCGACCGTATAGTATGCTTCAAAGTGTTTTTGTCTTTGGCTCATCTGCAATGATGCTCTTCGGCTGTGAAAAATATCTGAACTTGTGAAAGGTGAATGTGAAGGTGTCATTTTTGGCGGTAAAAATACTTATTATTAAATGTAAAGTATTAAACCTGTCTTATTCACTAAGCAGGTGGATGTGCAAATTTGTGTGTGAATGTTTTCATGAACATGATTCATCAATAACGTCTGTGCTAAAATTTATTCAAAAAGGGCTTTTCACACTGCGCTTAACCCCAGGTTATTGTCGTTCTTTACACCGCTTTTAACCCCGGGTAAAGGAGCGTTTCATACTTTAAGATACTTTAAGAATCTTACTTTAAGAATCATACTTTAAGAAGCGGAATTTGCATTGCTTTTTACTTCGGGTTTTGAAACCCTGCTCAAAATTGTGAAGTTCTGCTGTTTGTACAAAAACTAAATTATCCATGCAATTATTAAAGGTAGGGCAAGCTATTTGTTTTATTAAAACTTTTTGTTATACTGGTTGAAACTCTTTTTACATCCTGATTGCAATTAATAATAGAGTGACCTAAATATTAATACATATATTTGGAAGTTTCATGACCAAAAAAATGTTTAATTATTGCATTCACTGCCCTTCAAGATGTTTCCATATATCCTTGCAAGGCTCGCAGACATAACAGCAAACACACATGAACGCACAGCTTTGCAGACTCTGCTGTGTGCGTTATGACAGTATATATTACTTTTAAAATTCTGTTGACTTGTGTTGTATTGATGCACACTTTGCTTTTAAAGTCGCGGGGAAATGGAAGTAGTGACCTCTCTATATTTAAGTTTAACAGACTTTCAAAAAAGAAAAATATAAGGAAGTGACTTGGTTCTTGCATTTAGAATATAGATAGGGTTCATTTTCGTTTTAATTTCAACTTTAAGATGTCATCTCATTTGCAACCAATTCTGACAAATGTTTTTATGCTCTCTCACTGTCTGGGCCATTCATATTATCTTCATTAGAATGACCTGTATTAAAAGCCTTGAGTTAGTTTGTTAGTTTAAGTGCATCCCTGGAATAGAGTGAGTCAGCTTGGTTGTGGTTAATACAGTTACATAACAGCACTCAAAGAACCCGGCTGCCCTATTCTCAGTGAAAGTCAGATTGTGGATTCTCAGTGCTGTCTTGGTTGACCTCTCTTGATTTGAATAATGAATCAAATTATTAAGGGTCTGTTGCTATTCGAGTTCAGCACAAGGCCAGCTGGCCAGAGATGTTGGAGACAGGAAAAGAAGATGAAGTGTGTTTTTAGCTGTTGTAAGTTGTTTCGCTTTCAGTCACTTGAATGTAAAGTTTGCTTAATCTGCATAAACCAGTCCTAAAGTCATTTCTTGTGGACTAAATCCACCTTAAAATCTGACCATGAAAGGTTATTCTGGCTGCAATATCAATTAAAGAGATTAAACTGGTTTTGGTAATTGAATGAGTTTAATTTGTTCCTGTTTGATTGGACAGGGTGAGAAAGGGGGGCTTATGGGGTCATATTCTTGATCCCCAGTCCTAGTAACAATTGATTGGGATATTTATGCTAAAAGGTGAGTAATTGAATTGGTCGTAGAGATTTTAATTCTGTGATTGTCACCCACATCAAAGCAGCTTGTTTTTCATGTGTGAGGAAACCCAGAATTAGTCACTATTATCATCACCTACTTGCTGCGCCCAAGACGTTTCGAAACTTCAGTTGCACAAGTCAGTCATGTTATGAGAATAATGAAATCATGGAGTTTGTCTTCATGCTTTCACGCCAAACTTCTCTCTGCTTTTCTTCATTGCACCACAGCATGCAAACTCATAGACAGATTTGTAGATGTGACACATGCACCTTGAATTCTTGTGCACATGTGTAAAAATAGGTGGTGCTTTTTCCTTCCTTTCCTCCACAGATGTGTTAGTAGATTCTGCCCCCGGAGCACCGTGAGAATCTGCATTTCTGGTGTCCTTCTGATGGGTGCACTCAATTTAAGAGTGACAAAGCTGTTTTAACTATCTTTTTGCAGATCTCTAGCAAAGAATTTACATTACATTACAAGTCTTTTTAACCTGAATTACGAGCATCATTTGTTATTTAAAGTGACGATTTTGCCTTGATTTGAAACACAAAACAGTATTTACACTCCATAGTTCATAGTGTGCAAGGTCATTCTTTGAAATATACATACAGTAAAATGCGTTATATGTGCCGGCTACTTTCCTATGACTCCAACGCACACGCTCTGAGGTGTGTGACCCCTTATGCACCCATCCTGTGGTCACATATGCTGAGCTTTCCAATTCTCAGAAAGTTGCAAAGCGCACAGGAAGAAAGGTGGAGGTGTGTATATGGCGGTATCTGTGTGGGTATGTGTTTGTGTGTGTATAATTGTATATGTGTAGGCGTTTGTTTGTGTATATGGTTTGTTTGTGTGGGTAGGTTTATACGCGTGTATGTGTGGCCAGTTCAGTAATGTAAACTGACGCTGCAGGGGAGCTGTGTGATTCAGGCGAATTAAGTCACCCTTAATAATTAACATGCAAGGTTTTAAATATTTTTGTTTTTGAACAACACAAGCATTAATCTGAGTTTCATGCACTGCAACTGAATATAAAGCTGAAAAAATTGTTACTGGAGTTGTTAGTCTGTTGAATTAATTGGGTATAAAAGTAAAATGAGTATAAACAGAAAACTTAGTTCTATTGTGAGGGTTTTACTGGCTGCATGCAAAAACTAGCATACACCTGATTTATGAACAGATTTCTTTTCAAAGTCTAAATGTAACGGAAGTAGCGACGGATCTTTTCTTCCGTCTTGTGATGTGCATCAAAATGAAAACCAAAATGTAGGCAGGGTATTGGTCAAATTCATTGGTTGTTGATTGGATGGAAGCAGATCTGAATTCAAGCATGCAGTTGATGGTAAGAAAGGGGCGGGGTTTAAACTGACTAAATGAATGGAGAAGTCAACAGAAAGAAGTCTTGTTTCACTGGAAGATATTTTGATTAAAAATGACACAATCAAAACAAGTTTAGAAGAAAGAGACATGCATGGATGAATCCTTCACAATAAGATCAATAAATAACATGCATTTAGAAAATAGGGTATACCTTTTATTTTTGTGACATCATTCATTTGTCAAAACGACTCACCATTTATTGATTTGAATTAGGGTTTATGACGATATGTAGTTAAAACATGATTCATGAATATGGAGATACTGGACTTAAAGTAATAGATCCCTTAAGTATTCCCTTACTAATAGTAATAGTATCCGTTTAATGTGTTGTAAAGTAGCCTTACATGTCCTAAAGGAGACTCAAAGGTCAATCCTATATACGTTTCAACGTTATACCCGTTCTCTTCTGACTTTACATTTTTGTTTTAACTGGCCTGTTTCTTTTTTCGCTTTTTATCATTCAGATGCTGCTCCCTCCCCCTCAGACACATGATAGTCATGACCTTTCTCAGACAGTGCATACATTCACAGTATAGCTCACTATAGGAACACACACACGCACACACACACACACACACACATATATGCAGTGTCAGACATCCTTTCTTGCTGCCAAAGGATAGAGTGAACTCACTTTCATTTATCTAGATGTTCGCACGCACCTAGATGAATCAACAAGGCTTGTGATCCATGTATACGTCTGTAACTTTCTAAATACAAAATGTGCTGTTTGCATCTGTGCAGCTCTCAGACAGTCAAAGGCAGGCACCAGTGTTGCCATGTGTCTGACGAACATTTAAAGAAAGAAATCCCAACGATGACTTGGAACTCAAAGTCTTTAAAAAAAATTGAAGGTATGCTTTCCTAGCAAGGTGGTGGGTTAATCTGAGTCACACTGTTGGTCTCTTCTCAGATGTGGCATGCAGCACCCTGACTAGACAGTGATTGTCTTGGTAGTACTAGTCACAAGGCTTTAGATTTTATCATGTATTACATGTTGTTCACAGCCAGTGCTTTACAATGCATTATTGTTCTAAAGACTCTTGGAATATTTCACAGAACCAATTGTTCAGCTCACACAGACGACTGGCGCGCACACGCTCAAACGGAACAGAGATGTTCACAGAGAGCCAGGAAGTCAAGGTTGAAGCCGTTAAGAGCAGCAGTGCATGAACGGAGATATTTTTCCTGTTTGTGGCTGCTGTTTACTTGTTGTTGTTTTTGACGGTTTTGAGTCAGCATGTGAGATTATGTTGAACTTGATTAATTAATAGGGTCACTCTGATTTTTGATCCCTTGGTGGTCTGTATTGTTGCATGTTTTTGTCATATAAAAGAGCCACTGATTGAGGATGATCATTCCTTGAGCGCACACACCCTCCCCACACCCGTTACAATCACTCACACTGAAACTTGTGGTCTCATTTTGGTTCTTGAGTGCATAACTGTCTCCTGTTTCGATCGAAAATCTCACTGTTAAATGAATGTCATACAGATCAAAGAAAAATGGCTCAAATATTTAGTTGAGACTGGATTCAGTTTTGCCTAATCAAAAATAGTGGATATCTGCAACTGAATTGTAGATAATATCTGTAATTCCAGTTTGAGATATCTACAATTTGATTCTAGTCTAGTCTTTTATTATATATCTTTAATTCGCCTCAATTCAAGATATCTATATGGTTTGTTTTTTTTCAGATATCTTAAATAAAGTTTTGACTAGTCAAAATGGCGTTGTAGATTATCTCAAGCTGGAGTTAGGAATAGTCATAATTTAATTGTAGAAATCTATTATCAAGTTATAGATATCTTGAAATGAATTTTGATTAGAGATATTTGAAATTTAGATATCTATAACTTTCATTCTGCCTAGTCAAAATGTAATTACAGATATCTTGATTCAGAGTTTTGACCAGGCGAAATGACGTTGCAGATATCTGTATACAAATTAGGCCCGGATCCCACTTTGGGCGGGATTAGAGCATGTTTTTAATGCTGTTAGCTAGTTTTATCCTGAAATCAATACCTACATGTTTTTTATTGGTTTTTTACTGTTAAAAAATAAAATAAAAATAAGAACTAATCTGAACTTAAGAATTTTTTTCTCATCTAAGGAAGTTAATGTTTCATCTTTATTAAAGTGAATTTGTGTGAATCTCTCTCATGCATAAATCCTACATCAACAATAACCTACAGTAATTTTAATCATGATCATAAACAGAAATGCATGGCAAACATTGCATGTTGCCAATATTTTTGAGAAACCCGCTGGCTAATGCTAATGAATACAATTTGTGTCATGCTGGAAACGTTTGCAGCCAATGCCATGACTGCTTCTTTCTTCTTCCATTCATAGAAATAAGGAAATTAACCCACTTCTTCTTTGATTATGGCGTTCATGGATATCTAAAATAGAGCAACCTCATGGAAAATAATTTTCTCTAGTCATAATGATGTTTGAGATATCTTTAACTTTCATTCTGCCAAGTCAAATCAGTTATAGAGTTCTAATCATGGTGTTCAACTCTAACCGTCGATCTCACGGTTATATAATAACCCGCAAATCCCTAATCCCAGTCTTCAGTGTCGCATGATCTCTCAGAAATCCTTCTAATATGATTATGATCAATGCTAAAAAAACAGTTTAGCTGCTTAATATTTTGTGTATTTTTTGCACAGGGATGCATGTACACTCGCCTAAAGGATTATTAGGAACACCATACTAATACTGTGTTTGCCCTCACCTTCAGAACTCCCTTAATTCTACGTGACATTGATTCTACAAGGTACTGAAAGCATTCTTGCAGTTGATGGAGATTTGTGGGATGCACATTCAGGGCACGAAGCTCCCGTTCCACCACATCCCAAAGATGCTCTATTGGGTTGAGATCTGGTGACTGTGGGGGCCATTTTAGTACAGTGAACTCATTGTCATGTTCAAGAAACCAATTTGAAATGATTTGAGCTTTGTGACATGGTGCATTATCCTGCTGGAAGTAGCCATCAGAGGATGGGTACATGGTGGCCATAAAGGGATGGACATGGTCAGAAACAATGCTCAGGTAGGCCTTGGGATTTAAACAATGTCCAATTGTCACTAAGGGGCCTAAAGTGTGCCAAGAAAACATCCCCCACACCATTACACCACCACCACCAGCCTGCACAGTGGTAACAAGGCATGATGGATCCATGTTCTCTTTCTGTTCACTTTCATGTGTTCAAATGGGTGCACTTGTAATGCACGATTGCACTAGAAAGAGAGCTGTAAAAATGGCCTTTTGTTGGATTGCAGTATGTGACTGTAATTTAAAGTGTACTATAATCGTAGTTAAACATTCATGATCAGATCAAATAATCACTACAGACCCACTTGGTAATAAACTTAGCAACCAATCCAAATACTTAGCAGCCACATAGCAACACTCATGCTGGCGACTTCGGCATGGGTAAGCTCTGCTGATATTTCTTCTGCTAGAGGCTTGTTGTGAAGTGAGGTTGTCCCAGATTGTTTAGAATATGAAAATGTTTTTTTTTACTCATTTTGTGACTGTTTTTTGTATTTGGCTTCTTGTGGTTTAATTTTGAGTTGCTCACACACACTTGCGCTGAGAAGCGAAAGAGTTGCGGTCTGGTATGTGTATCTGATTAGTAGTGAGATTCTAGATGTCTACACCTTAACCAGGCTGCAGTTTCGTTTCTCTTTCTTTTCCCTCTCTTATATTCTTGCTTTCTCTCTCTCACTCGCTCACACATACATATAATGGATGTAGGGCACCAGGAGACCAGAAGGTTTTATCCGGTAACAGTCAATGTGATTACTTTAATTGCATAGGTGTTGTGTTATGCTGCCACGTATAAAGCCGTATTGTACCGTTCTTGAAAATCTTGTTGTTTGATGACACACTACTCTTGTTTCAATGGTAGTTGTGGTTCATATACCTGCTTTGATGTACTGAAATAAATGTGACGTCTCAGTTGACTCCTGAGGTAATTACTTTCAATTGTCTTTCATTCCTTTCACAACCTTTTACGTCATTTCTTCTTCTCTTTCAGGTGTCTGGCTGCATGGTGCTGATTCGGAGCCGCTGGTAATGACTGCAAGATCTAAGCTTCGGAGTTCAGCGGTGCAGAGCCACCATCACATCACTGACTGAAAGGAGGCGGCTTTTGTGTCTGAATCAGAAGAGATTGCAAATGAGGTGCCGCTATTGTCTTTCCAAGTGAAACCGAGATGCTGTTGAGAGAGTGAAGTTTGGATCTAAAGCTAGGACAACTTTCATTTGTATCAGGATGAAATATGTGCATGTAGTTGCACAGTGAGGCAGACTTCATGTGAGTAATTTGAGGTTCGAGTTTTACAATATATTGATATATTTTTAATAAACAATATGGAATGAGGCAATGCAGTTTATATCGATATACAGTAGTTCGATACGAGCACGTCTAAAAAAAAAAAAAAAGCGGACAGCACAGAGTGAGCTGCTGCAGGGAAAGTGCATCATCTTATTTGTCCTAAATATGAGACATGCTTTATATTAAAGAGTTCAATATAGGTGGTAAGATATAACGCGTAAAGTTTATAGTGACGGATACATGTGCTGACAGATATTTACGTTGTTTAATGTGTTTAAAATTTAGTGCTTTCCTCTGTGCATAACTTGCATTTCACAGGTATATTCTCCATCTGTAAATGTTAGAAACAAAAATGTCCATTTTGCTGTCAGGAGTGAATCTCCGCAAAACGTCACTGACTTCAGTGAACAAGCGCCGACGGAGCACAATATAGTAGGACAATAATTCAGACTAAAATATATATATATGTTGTTAAAATATGCAGCCTACATGGTTACATTCAGTATAGTTGTTTTCATAGCCTTCAATATGAACATTGTTTTAAAAGAGAAACACATGATGATAGAAATACCCAGGCTGATCGCCGTTCAACCAAAAAATACGAGATATGATTTTTTTTTTTTTTTGGTTATATCGCCAAGCACTATTTTGAGGTTAAACATTTTAGGTCTGCATGATTTGCTTGGTAAAAAGTCTGTTTAAAAATTTCCATTAAAAAAAGATGCTCCTGTTTCTTTGTAGGGCTGAACAATTTGGCCATAAATGACTTAAAATAAGAAATATTCCTACTGTAATAGTTCACTGTAAAAAAAATGTAAGAAAAATAAGTACAATACAACTTTAAAATGACTATACTAGAATGATAATTTAAGTGTTTAACCATTAAGCTTTAACATTTCTCATTATAAGTTTGGGAAGATGGTTGACACATGTTGCGTTCCCAAATACACAATGTAAGTGACCCAAAATAGCACATGCAGAGATGCGAACCAAGCCGCTCTGAGACACTGAACACAGCGGATGCACAATGCTGCTCTTCACTCATTTAATTAAGTCATTGCAATATCCATATTGCGATTTTTGGTTTTATCGTGATTAACTGTGCAGTCCTAAAACATGTGTTGAACTGTATTAAAAAGTCTTATTCACTTTCTTAGTCTTCCAGTCTCACTTTTTTCTTATATCTTTCTTTTTATCTAATGTCCTAGTGAACGTAATGGAGGCTCAGTTTGGCCTAGGCTAAGGCATCTCTGATCTTCACTCCTCCTTTACACTCTCTTGCCCTCCTCTCATTCTCTCGAGAGGAGGGGTACATTATCTCCTGTACCACCCTTGACAGCAAACAGTGGTAAATTTCGAACGTAAAGAGGCAAACACTCTTCAAGCAAGCAATCGGCTGCCGATGAAGTCCCGCCAGACATTGAAGGAGGAGGTGTCCGGCTCAGAGACGATGTCGCAAGAGGAGGGCCAAATGACTCAATCCTCCCAAACGTACTTCCACAACGCCTCCGCTCCCGATGCAGAGCTATCGGCGAAACTGTACAAGCGAGAAACTGCGGCCAAACCTTACACTGTGGTCATTGACAACACGGCTGCGAGGCCAGAATCGCATATGTCCTCAGACCTGAATACCCATCCTGCCCCGACTCAAGCGTTTTACCGGGAAGGGTCCGGAGCAGCTGTGACGAAGAGTGGGAATGGAGGGACGTCAGAAGATTCTGAAGCTGAAGAGGAAGCCGGGGCAGAGGACGAATTTAAACGAGGGCAGATCATCGTAGAGGTCAACCTCAATAATCAGACTCTGCACGTATCCAAAGGAGATGATGCGGAAAATACGAACACTGCAGGAGATGACAAGAGCAATAGTGAGGAGGAAGAAGATGATGATGAGGAGGAGGAGGAAGAGGAGGAGGAAGAAGAAGAAGATGATAGCATTGAAGAAGACTACAGCGATGAGGATGATCAAGATGAAGAGGAGGAGAACAACAATCGGCGAACAAGAGCGCAACGGGCACACAGGGGTAGATCGGCTTCTTCGCCGCGTCGCAAGAGTCGTCGTGTAGCCCCTTCGCCGACAGGAAACGTAACCACAACGAACGCCGGTGTGACAACCAGGGGGCGGAGGAAGAATGCAAACTCCACGCGCCAAAAGCGCAGACCTGCCAAGGAGGCCAAAGGCTCCACCGCCTCTGCCTCTGGAGCCAAGGACGAGGGTGAGGAGAAAGAGACGCTAGTGTGTGAAAAATGTCCACGTGTGTTCAACACCCGCTGGTACCTGGAGAAGCACATGAATGTGACGCACAGACGCATGCAGATCTGCGACAAGTGCGGAAAGAAGTTCGTGCTGGAGAGTGAACTGGCTCTTCACCAGCAGACGGACTGCGAGAAGAACATCCAGGTAAGAGGATCATCCCGACTCTTCATGCCTCATTTTTAGTAAATTAACTCAATTAAAAGACAAGGCACTGTACACTTTTCACAAGTATTCTTAATAGTAATAATACAAATATTGTTAATATTAGGTCATATTTAATGAGACGGAAGCAGAAATAAGGCCTTTTTGTTCAATTTCACTGAATTTTGTAGAAAAAAGTTTGGGGTCAGTAACAGAAAATGTTATACTTTTGTTCAGCAAGGATGCATTAAATTGATCAAAAGTGATAGTTTAAACATTTAGATAATGTTTCTTGATCATCATTTTACACAGGGGAAAAACTAACTGTTTTAAGGGACAGAGGGGCAATCGTGGCCTAATTGTTAGTCTCGTGGTCTTATGGATAGAGTGAGACTGGTAACCTGAAGGTTGTGGGGTTGATTCTCAATACTGGCAGGAAATGACTGAGGTGCCCTTAAGCAAGGCACCAAACCCCCAATCACTCCCCGGACGCCACAGCAAAAAGGGCTGTCCACTGCGCGTGTATGTGTGTGCTGTTCATTACTTACTCCTACTAATGTGTGTGCACTAACTTGAATGATGGATTAAATGGTCCTTGGATGAGTACAAATTTTGAATATGGGTTACCATACTTGGCCTTCAAATCTCATATTTTTGTTCCCACTGCATAAAGCTATACATTTTTTATATGATCTCCTTCAATGCATTCAGTAATTTTGTTACTGTATTTTTAAAATGAACATTTTAACGACACTATATTTATTGAAGGAAAATAAATAATTGTATTTATCAAAATAAAGAGAAAATTGTACAGACTTTGTTGAAGTGATTGTTTTGAACAAGCATTAACTTAATTAATTGCACACCTTTCCATCTCTTACATTTGTTTTTATAGATTTTTAAAACCAAACACACCACATTTATTTACACATTGATGTTTTTTTTCACAGTTTTGAAAGAAAATCACAGTTTTGTTAAGGTGTGCCTTTAGCCCCTTTGTCCCTGCTGTTTTTAAACGCAATCTTTTTTGAATCTCAGATCTGTAAATCAGTAGATTTTAAGTATGAAGTGCATTGAATTAGAGGTTGTAAATGTGCTAATGTCAGTCCTGACCAGCAGAGGGAGACTTCATTCTTGTTTAGAATGTCATTGAGACTCAAATAAATGGGTCTGAGAGAAGATATAGGCCTACTGTACTGTATCACAATGTATCTGTTTGTGTTCCAGTGTGTGTCTTGTAATAAGTCCTTTAAGAAGCTGTGGTCCCTCCACGAGCATATTAAGATTGTCCATGGATTTGCAGAGAAGAAATTTGCCTGTGACATTTGTGAGAAGAAGTTCTACACCATGGCCCATGTCCGTAAGCACATGGTCGGTACGTATAGTAAACATGCGCACAGACACACTTCAGCACTGCCCTCTCAAACACCATCAAGATATCTTTTCAAATGTCTACATAGCCACAAAATACACTACTAGAGAGACATACTTGTGTCTAATACAATAGTTCTTCTTTCTGTCTCTAGCTCACACAAAGGACATGCCATTTACCTGTGAAACCTGTGGAAAATCTTTTAAACGCAGCATGTCTCTGAAAGTGCATTCACTGCAGCATTCAGGAGAGAAGCCCTTCCGCTGTGAGGTATGAACACATACGACACACTCCAAAACTGATATTGTGATTGAGAGAAGTAAAAGTACAAATACAAATAGTAAAATGCAAAATGCTAGCCATGTAATCATGTATTAAGGATGTGTTAGGGTTAGTTCACCCACAAATGAAAATTCTGTCAGTAATTACTCACCCTCATGTTGTTCCAACCCTGTAAGACTATATATTTGTAAGAAAATATATTTGTTTGAGAGGGAAGCTGTGCGCAAACACTAATATATATTATTTTTCCAAAAATAAAAAAAGCACCCCAGAAAAAAAGGGCACTTTCTCTCCAAGAATAAAAAGGGCAGGTTCTCAACCCCCCTTTGATGTCGATGTGTGCATCGAGGTAAGGCAAGCAGATAGTTTTGAACACTGGCTGGTTATGTATTTTTTCAAATATGCATTTTGAATAATTTTTAACCCAAAAAAGCTACGGACTGCGGCTTTAAAGTGTAAATTGCAGGTTAAATTTTTCACGAAGATAATGCAATGTCCCTACTAAACATAAAGATAACTGCCCACAATTGTTTCTTATGTTTTTTTACACCAAAATGCTGCATATAATATGAAAAGTTGGTACCTTTTACAGTGGTTTTAAGCACGCCCCCTCCCTTCCACTGGGTTGGGCATGACGTCATAAAAGGGACTCCAAGCTTTTACTGTCTATGCCTGGTCTTGTGGTCTATGCTCCAAGGCTAGAGTTACCATTAGTCTAAACGACAAGCAGGCTAGCAGTTATATTGGAGACCTGGCTAACAAAAGTGGTTATTTAATGTGTTTGTGCGGGATGTACGAATACATCAAAAACCGGGGGAGAGGCTCCACATGTTGCCCAAGAACAAACGACTGATTCGTGCCTGTAAGTGTTAGCATTCCCGAGGCACGTTGTGTCCGAGCCCAGCCCGTCCTGACACATTAACTGTAATTATGTGCCCGAACCTGATTTAAACCCGACCATTTTTTAATACGTGGGTCATTATAATAACTACTTTCTATGTTACTTTCTCCCACCAGCCACATTTATGTTTTGTCCCGCTCCCGTCCGCAAAAATACTTTTTTTCTGTACCTCCAAATACTTTCAAGTTAGTTGTATGTGTCGCCACCATAGACATCAGCATAAATGTTCCTGATAAATTATTTGTTATTAAAGCATTAACACACAAACGACACTGTTAGAACATAAAAACAAGCAGGCTAACTTACAGTCATGCTTGGTTTGGCATGACTGCATGCAAAGTGTGCTCCCATAATAATTCCTAAAAAGCTGACATCAGTTCATTGCAATCTCACACATCTCTATTATTATTATCAATGAATATTTCATAATATATACACTTTGTTTGTTATAATTAGAGGATTTGCCAGCATACAGAATTCATCAATGAACAAAAAGTCAGATTTGAGCGGTTAGGGGAGTCTATTGTAAATGCTTCTGATTGGCCATTGCGTGGCATGGCTATGCCGCTCAATGCTGCAAACATGATATAGAAACTCTGGCCTGTAAATCGTTTCTATTTTGTTTTAATAGTTCTTATTGCTTTTTTGCAACAGATGAATAAAAATTTATTCGATTTTATGTTTTAATTCATAGATATTTCTATCTATGTTGTCTAAGTTGTTTTGATATTTACATATCATATGTAAATGATATTTTCTTCAACCCCCATTTATTTGTCTTTGACTGTTTCTTGCCGTTTTGAACACTAGTGACATCTTTTATTAATTTGAAAAAAAAAAAATTCACTAATCTGTCATTTGAAACTTTAAAATACATTCCTGAAGTGTAATAACATATTAAACAAACAGTATTAAAATAATTATGTTTATAAATGTTTGAGTTTCCCGCTTGTCCATATTTACAGCTTTAATTTGTTTTTGGGAATGCTATAAAACACCACATCCACACAGCAGAATATAGACATGCACAAACAACACTGTATTTCTGTATATTTGAAAAGGAGTGTGAATAAAGATTAGCTTATTACTGTTTCTAGCATTTTGTTTGTTCGCATTTGTTTACTGACGTCTTTTGGCCCATTTATGTAACCAGACTGGAGCTTTTCTGAAAGGGCTGTTTCGCAGTCTGGGACGAGCACTTGTTTGTAAATACACAACAGAAAATACATTTGGACTCTAGCATTTTAGAAAATATCATTTTTTTTTTCTTTTCAATTATACTTCTGGGTATTTTTTTTAGCGATTGTCCTAACCAAGGAGGTTGGAAAACTAGCCGTTAACATTCACATTTTTTTCAATGACAGTTTGCCTGATAGGTTGGGGGGATAAAAACGGATACAAGAGCATATTGACTATATATTGACTAAATTTAAAGGATATTTTTATCAGATTGCAAAAGCTATGATTTTACAATTGTATGCACTGAATGTACAATTATATTGTTTGTTCTCTACCGGCTAAAAAATAAAATTGCATGTGTCATGTTTTTGTTGCGGAACTGCTCGTCTCTGCACGGATGAATGTGGTTCAAGGCACTGGACATCTTATCAGAGTGAATGGAAAAATAAATCATGGTTTCTTTGTCTTTACAGCCGGTTATTCCTGTGAATTTTGCTGTTTAATTTTTTTCTCATTTATTTATGACAACAAACTTTTAGCTTGACGCTACTTGCTGCCTGAGCTACTTTTATCTGTGTATAAATATGACCCGACGTCCTGATAGCAGCACAGCTCTAAAATATAAATCATTATAATGGCTTTGTCAAAGTGTATCTTGGTAAAGAAACAGTTTAGAAGATGTTTATTTGCTCTCTCTCATTAATAACATTTTGTTATTTTATCGACCCCCCCCCCCCCAAAAAAAAAGGTTACATAGTATAGCTCTAAAATAAACAATGTAACAAATTGCTGTTTGATTTATATTTATTTCGTCGTCTTGTGGACTGTCGATAAAAAATGAGGTGTTTGTTGATCTTTTCCACCTAATTGAAATATTTTTTTTATTTCAAATGTAAATGTAACTTTTGCAAATATGTGTGAAAATTTCAAACTGTGGACAGACAAATTGCTTGTCTCTTCAGATCAATGTGAGGATCAGTTTGCTCTGTACAGGTTCATTTTAAATCTGAATTTTATGTATTCTCTTTTAATTTTTGGGGGGCATCTTTTCCATGATAACGCATTACGGGGTGTGTACATGATTTTGTGAGGGTGGTCAGGGTGGGGCTCATTGGTTTCACTTAAAGGTGCCATATGACAGAGTCTGAATGAGTGGGATTGGCCTGCTTCCTATAAATAGTATTTTAATGACAGGCTTATGAACCCTAATGACAGGTTATTATGATCAGATTACAAACTTGGGATTGCTTCAGTCTGGCCCTGATTTGAAGTGAGGCTGAACCAGCATCCACCCACATGCTGTCTATTTCTGTTTCTGTGTGTGTAGAACTGCGACGAGAGGTTCCAGTACAAATACCAGCTGCGGTCTCATATGAGCATTCACATAGGACACAAGCAGTTCATGTGCCAGTGGTGTGGCAAAGACTTCAACATGAAGCAGTATTTCGATGAGCACATGAAGACACACACAGGTGAGGTGCACAAACACAAACATTTAAAACTTGTGGAGAGTAAATAAAGATTGACTGTCTCTCTTGTTCTCTTTTAAGCATATTTTGTGAGTAATTTTACTATAATAATGATTATTCTAATCTACAGTGGCTCCCCCCCCCAAAAAAGTGGGCACACTTAAAAATGAATGCCATTGTGTCTCATAACAAACCAAATTAAATTTGCAGCAACTTTTTTTTTCTCTTTTTTTCTAGCAAAACTAGGGGAAAAAAAGTTAGGTTTTCAACAATAAAATTACTTATACACTTTCTAAAGGCCATTGCACACTGAGTCCGACGTTTTCGTATGCTTTTTTTTTCGTATTTTTGATTCGGTGGCTCTGAATTGTCAAAAAAACATTTTAAACTCCATTCAAACTGCTTGCTATGTATGCGAAAAAACGCAGAAAATCGAACCCGATTAAATTTTTTTTATGACGGACGAAAGTTTCAGAGGCAGTGTGCAAGCGTGATTGACATAACGTGAGGACGTATTTATTTTTTAACGTGCGGAAATTTTGGATGCGAATTTCGGACTCAGTGTGCAATGGCCTTTAATGTTACACTAAGTGGAGCATGTCTATATTGCACTCCAAAAAAGTTCATGAAACAAGACTACAACAATTCCGTTCAAAAAGATTAATGTATTTAGTGTTTAAAGACCTAATTAAAAATATATATAAATTAAAAAGTTTCTGTAAGGTTTATTGAAGATTTATGTTCTTCGAATGCCTTACTGGTAGATCTACATGTGTAATTTTAGAGTTTAACCTTGGAGCAGACACATTTAAACTCTTGTGGTTAAACACTCCCAGATGTTCTCTATAATAACGCCACACACACCACGTTTAACTCAAAACTCTCTTGTTGCCCGTTTGTGTTTATTGCCAGTGAATGAAACAAGTTTTCGTTTCTCTTTCCTATCCTTCTGTTTCTCTTCAGGTGAGAAGCCATTCATCTGTGAGATCTGTGGGAAGAGTTTCACCAGTCGGCCCAATATGAAGCGGCACCGGCGCACACACACCGGGGAAAAGCCGTACCCTTGCGAAATCTGCGGCCAGCGTTTCCGCTTTTCCAACATGCTTAAGGCGCACCGAGAGAAGTGTTTCCGGGTCACCAGTCCAGTGACCCTTCAGCCTGCCAGCATGGGGCTTTCCATTCACCTTACCGGCCACACCCCGTCTTCAAGCCACACCCCTACACCAACCCAGCCCACTCAGTCGACGCCCGTGGGCCCCGTAATGGTCAATCCTGCCACGGGAGGGCCTCTGCCGCAACGTGCGGTCACCGTTCATGGCTTCTCTCATTTGCACATGCAGACCGTGCCCGCACAACATCACCCTGCCCACCATCACACAGGACACGCCCCCATGACCAGCCACGCCCCTCAGCCAATCTCAGTGCAGCCTTCTGTCCTGCCTCCTCCCCCCGCCCTCTTTAAGAGCGAGCCAATAAACCACTGCGCCCACGAGGACGCCTACCTGCGACAGGGCGCCGCTCCGCAACACCACTGAAACGCTCTCTCGAACACAAACTCACTAATGTGAAATCAGGTGCTTGCTGGAGAATAGGGCGGTGAAATGCAACATGTATGTATGTGTGTGTGTGTGTGTGTGTGTGACAGAAAACTGAAACTACAAACCTAATTGCCACTAGCACTCGTGACCAAACAGGATTGTTAGACAACTTCTCTGTGAACTCAAGAATTTCATAAAGCATTACTAGGATTCACTTCACATCACTTCAAACTCGTGTCACAATGATCAAGATGCCATTGGGGTTTCAATGGCACAACACGTTTCTTTTTCTCTGCCTCTTTATCGACTCAGCTGCTTTTGCAAAGGTTCTACGGGTTCAAACGTCCACAAGTTAAAGGTCTACATTTCACAAATGCAGTGTCTTTAGAAATGCAGGTCTTCCCGACAACTGAAAATATTGATATTCTAGTGCACAAGTCGTCACACAAACATAGTATACAGCACTTAAGCAGTAAACTCAGTGTAGTCTATATGACTGAAACTTTTCTGTTGCCTGATTGTGATTGTCAATGATTTTATTAAAATATTGGAGTTTTCTTTTTTCTTTTTTTTTCTTTTTATTATTCAATAAAAATATGCTTACTGGGTAATGCCTGTAGCTCTCCGGCGTGTTCAGTCGGAGGTTGAGACTGTTAAGGAAGACCGATGCTGTGATGTGTCATAGGTAGAATGCAACTAATGGTGAACAAAAGATCATTAATTAGTTTTACTGTATGTTCCATACAATCTAACTCGCTTAACCAATATTTTTATTTCTATAATGTAGATAAACATGCTCTGTGAGACTTTAAAAATGAAAAACGTGTGTGTGTGTGTGTCTTTGTAGCTGATCATATGCCTGTGGTGCTGGTATCAAAAGCTGCTTTTTAGTTGATCTGTCTTTTCCTGGTACATGGTTCTTTATCATGCTGATGAGTAGTGTGTGTTTGAGAGAGAGTGAGAGAGTGAGTGAGTGTTAAAATGGTGACGTTAGGAGCAGCACAGATATAATGATGGGAAGTTTTGAGTCAATCGGACTTGATTGATTGTGAATTTTTTTTTGTCCTCTCTCATTAGACCATCTGTCCTCTGCACTTTACTGACAAGTAAATGGTTTGCGTAACTGACAAAGAATTGTTTATCACGTGTCTGACACGTGAAAGATGGCTGACTGTTGGAAAATGGGGAGAATCACATGGGGATTTGGTTGGGATCCCTTGTTATACATCAAATGATTAGTTTGTCCTTTAAGAAGTTGTGTTTTGCCTTCAAGCCCTGCCCTCTTTAACTGAGGCTGTCATCGGTTCAGATGGCTGTCAATCGTGTCCTTTTTTTTAACTGTGTGTTTTGGGCTACTTGGATTCTCTCCATTCTCCGTCAGTTGATGGAATGCACTTTCTAATAAAACCTTACTAGATAAGAAAAATAAGCAGACGATAATAATGTCTATTCTTGTGAGGTGTTTTTAATCAAATCTCTTCTCAGCTAGTCTGTTTCAACCTGTCTATCCTCTCAATTTCAGCAGTTTTATTCTTAGCCTTGTGTCTGGCACAGAAAAGTCTGACCTTCATTAAGTTCTGTTTTATATTGTTTTCTTGTTTTTGAGACACCATGTTTGACCTGCATTAATGTTGGGCCTTTTTTATATTGTGCATTTAACACTTTCTGCTAACTTTAAACTAGTAAAAAAAAAAATGAATTAGCCACAAGCCACTTGTCTACATTTTTACATTGTAAAGTTTGTTTTTTGAGAAAGAAAGAAAGCAGTATATATGGAAAGTGGGTCATTTTAATGACTAGAATGGGCCTGTTTCATGATATGACCTCAATCTCTTTATACCTTTGACCTTGTTTAGCCTAGTGAAATATGTGATTAGATAAAGTTATATGCTAGTTGCTTTGGGTTTAGTGTCACCTTGATATTTTAAAATCATGTTTTAAAAAACAAGCACTTTTAAATGTTAAACTATTAAACATTTTTTTGCAAAAAAAAAAAAAAACTGGGCTAGTTTTACATAAAACTATAGGTGTGTGTGTGTGTGTGTGTGTTGAAAGCTTAACAGACATCATAAGTATGTGATTGGAGAGTCCTGACTGATTAGTCACCTGACAACTGGTGATGAAAAACAAAATGGAGGACATTTCCATTAAATGTTCTTGACAATGTCATGCATTTGATATCATTATCTGTGTAGAGTTACGTGTTCGATTGCATTGACAGATACTCTCCGAATAAATCAATAGTCTTTCTCTTTTTGTTTCTTCTGCCCCACTTAGACTTGGAGAAGAGTTCATTTGTATCTAACATCGACTGTCTGTTATAGGCTGACATACATGGCCATCAAGTAGCCTATACTATCAAGACTTTCCTGTTTTTGGAATGTTGATGATACAAGTTTTATTTTTCACCCCACCCCAAAATAGCCTTTTTTATTTTTTATTTTTTTACTAGCTGTCATTTGGGTTTTTACAGAAATAACTGAAGTAGCCTAGGGCTACAGGCTATTAAACAACTAAACTTGACTACGTCCTGCCTGTACTCGTCTAAGATTACATGTTACCTATATTAAATCTTCACCCATTACAAAATTCTCAGATTTAGCTCAATCACAAATAATGACAGAATGTCTACTGGTATTTTTGTTTTGTTGTTGAACCGTGTTGCGATTTTTTTTTTGTTTTGTTGTTTTAAAGTACATTCAATGTTCTCTGAAAACAAATGTTGTTGTAACATATACAGTAGGCTACCTATAACCCTATGATTATGCAAAAGGGTAGTGCTGTCGATCGATTTAAAATTAACTAATTATTAACACATTTTTCTGTAGCCTAATTAATCACGATTACCCCTGATAGCACACGTACATCACAGAGACATCTATTTGATGTGTGTGTTTGTGTGTTTACATCTGGAAGATGTATTTTTTAGAGTGTTTGCTCATCTGCAATACGTCTAGGGCGTTTCCTGTCAGATGTCAAATAGACGTTTAGAAGATGTCTTTAAGATGTAATGATTTAATTTATGTTAAACTGACAACATAAAGATGTCTATCAGATGTTAGTAAACAGCAGATGCTTTCCAGATGAAGTGATCTTTAACAGACATCTTTCAGACGTATGTGTGCTATCTATCGTATACCATTACATTTTTAATACGTTATATTTTTATAATGAATAAAAATACCAGTAAATGAATGAACACCAGTGGTGAAACTGATGTCTCTTACATGGATTCCTATTCGTTAAACAAAACTGAAAGCTATCATTTTTAACATTTATTAGACTTTTCAAAAAATATAACCTCTTAATTGAAGTGAACTTAAAACATCGCATTTAGCTGTGCCCTTTGATAGATCACATATTCACCAAAAAAAAAAAAAAAAGTTATTGTTTTCGTTGTTTTAGACGCATGTAACCAGTGCTTAATTTGAGCCTTATCCTGTTCAGAAAAATTTCAAATTTTGGATTTTTGCGTTTCGGCATGGTTTTTAAACGATCTGGCGACGGTGCGTGCACACTGGCGTGAAGCGAGCGTGTTCAGTTCAGTTCTGGGGAGTGAGCAAAGCTCAACTTCCATGAGAATTGATTGAAAACGCTGCTTTCAAAGTACGGGTTAATGCAAATGTAGGCCTATGTAGAGGTTATATTTTGCTATCAGCTGTCTTACGTTCAGAATTCACTATCATGTTGCTTTGCTAAAGCCTACTGTATTTGGAGAGTAGCGTCAAGTTCAGAGATGGTCAGTGCGTTAGTCACAGTGCCTTTTAATTGCTGTTTTTGATCCGGCATTATTTATTTTCAAATTAAGCACTGCATGTAACTTTATAAGCAGCTTTAAGATGTTCAGGTCTAAGAGGTAGGCTAGATCTTGACTGCATACATTATAAAAGGTCTTCTTGCATCACTTAGGAGGATGTCAGAGCAGTTTGGATACAGTGATGAATGAGAGGCGTGGCCCATACGACGCGCGTCACTGTGGTTGAATAAAGCACGATCGGACTATACATCTCCAGCACTTTTGAGCAGCCAGGCGGACAGACGCAGGAACAGCGATAGGTGATGAATAACTAAACAGCGAAAGGTAATTTGCTGATTTACTGGGCAATTCCATTACGCCCTATCCTTTTTTTGGTATAGCCTATTTATATCCTGTGGTGGACTATACCACTACATAGCCTACCTTTTAAGCGTATTTAAAATATTTTGTAATTTAAAGATTTACTGAATTTGAAAGCAATACCTGGAGCCAAACGCAGCAAAAATCTGGTATTTCCAATTTGTTGCATAATCTGTACTACTGTAATGCATGTAAAGTGAAAGCAAGGTTGAATATGACATAATCACGTTGTTTAATAACTTGTGTTATGGCTGTAACAGTAGCCTACAATTTGTAGACGTTCTGTAGAAACTATTCTCGCTTAGGCTACTAAAACATTTCTAAGTGAGTATTTGGAAATTGTAATGTCATATTGTCCTGTATTTGTCTGTTATAGGTTGACACTGTGCAGCGGCGCGTTGAAGGTGAAAACCGGTGAGTTGCATAATCATACTGAGACTGAAAGATTAAAAACTACGGTGAGTCGATTCACTGATACTGGTTTACGAGGGCAAAAAACGCCACATTATTTTAGTATTCGACAATCGACAATATTTCAACACATTAAAATGTTGTCGTTTACTAAGCTACATCTTAAAACCATGTCCTCAGACAATAAATCAAGGCTTTACATTAATAAAAATATTAACTTAAAAAATGGGATCTTTTAAAGATAATGGTTGAAGGAAGACATTAATATGTAATAAAATATAGTGTAAGTTCTGTTAAACTGCCTTGACATTTCAAAAGATAATTGCATTATTAGAAAATCAGGCTGATACCATAATGTAGTCTAAATGAATTAATTTAACATTTGTCTATATATAAAATAAACATATGACATCTGTATCTGACCGTGTAGATGCATATTGACACAAGCTTGTAAGAGAATGGAAGAGGCAGGAGACTCTGCTATGAATTGATTTTAGTCCACAGACTATATAAGTCTTAAAACCTTTGGAACATCAATGGCTGTAAATATATTTAAATACATCTAAATTGTTATTTTTGTATATATATATATATATATATAATAGGGTTAAAGTTTTATCTAGGCTACTTCACTGCTGACTTTCAGTGTTTCTCCTTCCTGCTTCTTTATAATTTCTTTTGTCTGCTTGAAGCTCTGGCATAAATGCATTGCTCTTTTCTTCTGCAGAGAAGACGAAGAAGAAAAAGACATCTGTGCTGCTCTTCCCTCCTGTCCATGATATGATGCGGGACTCTGTCTTCAACTGCTGCGTTTCCCCAGGCCATCCCCCTGGAGGAGTGGAGGAGCACCACCAACATAGAAGCAGAGCTCACACTCCGCCGCCTAATGATAGGCGTTTCCTTATATTCTTTGACTTTGATGAGACCCTGGTGGATGAGTGCACTGACGACTCTATAGTGACTGTGGCGCCAGGTGGAGTCCTGCCCGGCTGGCTGAAGGACACTTACCGTCCTGGCCACTACAATGAGTACATGCAGCGTGTGCTGGCCTACCTCGCCGAACAGGGCATCACCCCGGCAGCTATTCGAGACACAGTGGTAAAGCTCCCTCCTTGCCCAGGCATCCCCACTTTGATGCAATTCCTGCTTTCCCAGCCATCAAGAGACTTTGAAGTGGTTTGCGTGTCTGATGCCAATACTGTCTTCATCGAGACGTGGCTGCAGCACCTAGGCTTCCGCCCACTGTTTCTGCGTATTTTCACCAACCCGGCTCACTTTGATGATAATGGGCAGCTTCAGCTTCGGCCCTTCCACTCCCATGAGTGCCTGCGGTGCCCAGCAAACATGTGCAAAGCGGTGGTGGTAAGGCAGTACGTGGCCCAGCGCATACGTGAGAGAGGCGGGCGGCCCTTTCAGAAGGTTCTGTATGTGGGCGATGGGGCCAATGACTTTTGCCCATCACTCACTCTGTCACCGGGTGATATAGCATTCCCACGCCGGGACTTCCCAATGCATAAACTGATTCAAGAGATGGAGGAAGCCAAACCTGGAGAGTTCAAGGCAAGTGTGGTGCCCTGGAACAGTGGAGAGGATGTCATCAACACCCTGAGGAAGATAATAGAGAGGCCCTAAATATATAACCTACACCTAAACAAGGCCCTCAATATGTTCACAGATTTCTTGTTACATTCCAAACTCTAATATCACCTTAGTTCTGTTGATTGAAACTGCCATATTCAGACACATAACAATGACTCCATTGTTAACAACAAAATGAGTTCAGGATCTTTTAATAACATCCACAGCTAATGACTGTGTGCAGTTCAAATGACACTCCAATAAACTGTACTTTGAAAATGTCAAGCCATCTAAAAGCTTTACACACACTTACAGTATATTTAGATTTACAGATATGAGCATGAATATATGCGTGTGACTATCTCTTAGACTTTTTCCTGATTGCATTAGCATGAATACTGGCCAGTAGAATATCTCCTTAAATTAGTTAGTATTTGCCACTGAAATATTGTATGTATTAGATGATATGTATTTTATTAGTAAACTTGAACCCATCCTCTGCTTGGGAGTGCTCAGTAGTTGTTTTAATCTGTGTTTGGTTGTGTGTTTGTCAGACTATGGATCTGATATAAATTAACCTCATCAGCAAAGTATTTTACTCAAATCTGTGTCTTGTATGTTTTGACCCCTCACCCCAACACCTGTCATGTGTCTTCTTACATGGGTTTAAGGATATATATGAACACAATGAAATCAAATTCCAGAATCCACTCAAGTCTTGTTGTCTTGTCTAGCACTTTTCACAATACATCTTGGGTTTTTTTAAAACCAGAATCTGAGTAAATTACACTAAAAAGTTTGGAAAAAAATATAGGTTTAATTGCTATGAACAGATAGTTGCATCTTTATGTTGGTCACAATTTCTCCAGTGTGAACATTCTTAAGCATTACCTGTTATCGTAGAGGACTGCATACCTTCAGGAGAAATTGACTATATGTCTAGCACTATCTTTACTATTTTAGTTGTAGTGAATTCCTGTATGTTGGTAGTTGTATGTAATAGGTTGACTGTTTTAGCCATTTTCTTTATATTAAATCAGAATGCTTACACTCTTCTATGACCTTATAATCAAGGTCATTGTGAACATTGTGATCACCTCAGACAACATGTAGCTTCAAGGGTTTATATGAATGCATATTTAATGAGATATTGGCTCATTTGCATATTTTATTTTAATTTTTTAGACAAAGTGTAATACAAAACGTATTTCTCTTAATATGAAGATTAGTCTTTTAGAAATGTATGAGGATATCTAAGTTATAAAGGGAAGAAAAAGTCCCATTCACCTGTGGTGTCATTATAGGGTCACCTAATCTTAGTTATTTCGTCCCGGTTAGAGATTTTGGCACACATCACATGTTGTTCAATTGAGTCATATTAGTCTAGAACAGTTGAGATATTCTCCGCTAAATAAAGTGCAAATCTTACCCAGGACAAATTCCCCAAATATCGACCAAGAAGTAAAACCTAACAGCAAACACTCATCTCCACCTGGTGGCCGCATACGAGATCTTTTTAAAGAGACCGCGCGTATCAAAACAATAACTCCTTTCTCACTGGTCAGCTGCGAGCACGTGACTTCACAGCTGATTTCCGTGCATGGCGTGTTTTTGCAGGATCAGATGTTCGTCCTTACCTCGACGAGGCATGAATACGCTTCTCATGATCGCAGTGGAATCAGCCGTGGCATACTGACACACAGCTCCTCCCTGCGCTGACAGTAGATTCACTGTCGTTATGGCCCAGGCTGCACAGATAAACGTCCTCGATATCAACACTCCTCTTAGAGTGGAGCACGACAAGAAAAGACGACAATTCAGCATCCGACTGAACGGTTAGTAATGCGGCAGATAACGAGATGGGGGAGGAGAAAAAACACCGTCCTCTCGCCTGCCTTTTGTTTATTATATTTAGCTTCTCAACACGATAAACATGTTATCTAATAGAATCCGTCCTTGATATGTGTTTTGCCTTGTTGTTTATGTAAACGTCGTTACATGCTTTGATCTCAGTAGGTAATTGGAAATGACATGAACTAGTTGTTTTGCTCGAGCATTTTTTGTTTTAATACACCATCAGCTTGTTTTTTATCTTTCTGGTGTGTAGTGCGTTTAATAAGTAGGATTCGTCCGATGGATGCTGCAGTTTCAGCTGTTTTGTTTTTCCGTATAGAGCCGCAGTAAATCTCGCCTGTCACTATAGCCACAGTTTGTGCATTTTCTCAAATGCGAGCTTTGTTTTCTATTTCTCTGGCTGAATCAATAACTATTGCTAGCCTACCCGCTAGCCACCCCATCCATACTTTATTTTTAGGCTACTTCCTGTTCCACCATCGCCACTGATTTCTATCTGTACAAAACAAACACAGGTCGTTTCGTTTCTGTCGTTGCATGTGTAGAAGAAACCCCGTTGTTTATTGCGGGGTTTCACTTCAAAATAAAGGGTTTGTATTCACTGAAATGACGCTTTCATAGAGACATAAACCAAGCCCACACAACGACTTTGCGACTATTTCCCCGGAAAGCGACATGCATCCTGTTTAACAGCGCAGTTCATGAATTACATTGTTTACTGTTTGCTGCTGACTTCTATATTCGCATCTATTCTGTTGCATATTGAAGGTTCCCATGACAGGGCTGTGCTGCTGTATGAATATGTGGGAAAGAAGACGGTGGATCTGCAGCATACTGAGGTTCCTGAAGCTTACAGAGGACGAGAGATCGCCAAACACCTGGCCAAGGTTGTAGATTACTCAAAATCAATGTGAACAATGCTATTACCTTGTTCGCTGGCGTGCATTCAAATTTTTTCTTTTTCTTTTGCTAGGCTGCGATGGACTTTGTGGTAGAGGAGGACCTGAAAGCCCATTTAACCTGCTGGTACATCCAGAAGTTTGTTAAAGAAAACCCTCACCCCCATTACTTGGAGCGCATCCTCCATTGAGAGCATTGAGGATCTCTTGATTCTAATTGGATGATTTGGGATTGGGTGGGATGGGTATCTTTTGGGCGTCCCTAATCCGTCTGACTGGGCTTGAAACTCCACAAAAGAAAGATTTATTTTGATGTTTGCGAGCAAGAGTGAATGCGATCGAAGGAGGGGAGAGATCTGAAACTACAAAGCCATGTAAACATTTTCTTTGGAAATATGAGAGTGTGGACTTTGAGGTGGGCACGTTTTCCCGTAACTCAAGCAGACTTTCAAGCCAATCTAGAGAAGGGAGGGGATTATGTTTGACATGTTCATAAGAGTGACGTCAGACTCCATATGCCTCTCTGGCCTTACGCCTTCAGATTTAGTGGTGCTCACGAGAGAGATACACGTGCACTTGTGTACCCACATGCACAGGATGTGCACAGGAGTTTTAGGGACATCCCAATGTAACTGTCCTGTCAAAAACAGCTATTCTCTTCTGTGCATGTTCTAGGCTGGTTTTGTGCTTTTGCATGTGTGTATCGGTGTATACCATGGCCAGTGAGGAGCTCAGACTCTGGAGACAATCGCCTGCCCATATATTCGCAGGGCTGAACCTCTCAGGATACACACTTTATAAACACAGTAAAGCACCTCTGCTTAGAGGATTCTGTTACAAGTGGTTGGATGTGTGTGTATGGACAAGAGTGTGAGCGTATGAATCAGTGTATGTTAATTACTCCCATAAATCCCAGGGGTCTTAATAAAAGTCAGTTGATGAACTGGCTTGAACAACATCGGTTGTTTGCATTTCATATTCTGTGCCGACACAAACATCTGTGACACCATAAATGACTGATATTCCTGGCGATGATAATGATGGTCATCTTTTTCACGTAAAACTGGGCTCTGTTACGTCAGTTTATAATGTAATAAAGACTAAAGATGCCTGACACCCATCTGTTTTTACACACTTATGTACTCTTAATATTACTATTCATGGTTTTGAATAAAACATTTTAGATCTTGGTTTATGAGTGTTTGTGTTCATGAATATGATGTGTTTTAATTGTCTGTACTTTCGAATAAAGTTTTTTAAATATTGAAATATGCTGTATTCAATAATCATTAATTCATTGTTGTTTGTGCCACTTCTATACTTATTTCTGTGCACTGCTAACTATTGGGTGTAGTGAACACTACTAACACTGAAAGTGTCTTTTGGACCTTGAACCGTTTGGTTCCCACTGAAGTCCATTATATGGAGAAAAATCCTGTTATCATCAAAAACCTTAATTTCTTTTTGACTGAAGAAAGAATGACATGTTTTTTTAAAAGTGAAACTACTCTTTAAAATGTTTTTTAGAAAAACAAAATTCTGTAAAAATCTAAAAATGTTTTTTCTTTTCTTATTTAAAGCACCGTTGGACAGTCCGCACAATGCCTACAACTATTGCTTTGATTTTAGTTCCCTTTCCTAAAAAAATAGATGAATGCATTTTCTGAATTTAATCAATGCACATATATCAAATGAACGGTCTTAATGCTTATATGTTATGCAATCCATCATTACTGGGGGAGACAGAGAGCGCAAACCACGCACGTGTTACCGAGCACCGTGTATACGGTTCCCCCCTCCCCTCCTATGCACCAGCGCCATACGAGGACGGGACTCACTACATAAACGAGAACCGACCACATTATGGGTGAGTGCCTTCTCTGTAATACCCTCGCATCCACGTGTTTTACATGACTTAAAGTTTTGGACACAGTACAAAACAGTTAAATCATTTAGTCAGACCACATTCTTTATGCAACGTTTGCAAACGCTGTGGGAATGGTTTGTCCTCCTACTGAAAGCCCCATAGTGTTGTCCTTGCTTTCGATTGGTCACCTCCGCTATTCAAAAACATAAATAATATAGCCTCGCGGGACAAACTGTAATTAAAAGCAGTTACTTGTTTGTTGTACGAAATAATGTGTTCCATACATTACAAACAAATGTCTTTAACTAAATAAAGCAAACATTAATATCGTTTCCGAATCTGTTCAGGTGGTAGGGTCCTCAACTAAATTCAGATTCACGGGATTTGTAGTCTCTTTCATGTACTCGAAATTATTAGCGCTGAAGCCGCGAACTACATTACCTAAAGTGCACCGCGACAAGTTTTGCGTCAAGTCTAGTCCGTTGCTTTTTCAAGATGGCGTCGCTGGGAAGGAGGCGCGGTGTCCCAGTCAACAGGGAGAGGTCAGTTAGACTAAAACCTGTCATTATTTCATAATACTTGACGTGAAATGTTTAAGCTTTGTGCACATTTTAAGTTCGTTTCCTATCTTTAAAACACATGGTCTTTTAACGTTTTGTGAAGCCACAAATCCTAAAGAAACATAGTCTGAATGGAGCTCATGTGTTGTTTTGATTAGCTTAACGTTACTGATTAGCAGTTCAGAGAACACCAAAAATGTAATTATATGGCGGTTTTATCTGAAATCTTGATATTGATCCTCCGTGTTTTGCAGTAATGTGTTACCCATTTTGACAAGCGAGAGACAAGTTGAAACAGCGCTTTTCACCCATGACAGCGGGTTTCAAGGAGATATGTGCAGTTAGCAGCATTTATAGTTGTTATACTAAGTTTCATGTACTGTAAATGTCTTGAAAACAGTAATAAATTGTATTTTTGCTCCAAAAAATATGTCCTTTTAATGCACAGCCTGTTTAACTGACAGTAACGTAACGTTATGTGTTAAAATTTAAGGCGGAACGCTCTCGCCTGATTTTATGAAGTTAACGTTAGTTAACAGTCCGTATTTTCTAATATAATAACTTGTTTTAAATGACAAGATTTTATCAACATAACTAATAAAATTGTCTTTCATTGTACATTTGAAAATGTACCGTCAGATTTTTCCACTTCTATTCAAACATAGCGAATAAGTTTTTTGTTTCACACGCAGAGAACCCAGGCCGCAGATGCTCTGGCTGATATGGGCAACGCGAGACAGGTCTCGTCTAAAGACCACTATATACAGTCATTTTTTAGCGGAGGATTTTTTTTATAGCAGCTTTACCATTTTTAAAACAATTTAGAAACATGTGGCAAAAAAACAAAAAAAAAAATCATCACAGGAAATGCGTCCCATCTGAAGTAATATTGACTGGTCATAAAGCATCTGCCTTGTCAAAACATTTTGACTTTTTGTACACATTAAATCTCAGTAGTTGCATTCACATGCAACCAAATAATCAGATCAGACTGATGGCTCAATCGGGCTGAAAAGCCTTGAGTTAAACGCCTCATTTGATTTGAAATTTCGATTGTATTGGAAGGGTTGGTGTAGACCTGAAATAATCATATCAATAGGAAAAAGTTAAGCATTTAAACACTTAAATCCAAGCTTTTTCCTCAATCAGAGTTTAAAAAATGTCTTCCGTACATGAACAGTGGTCTTACAAGCTGATCAGTGAAGGAGACTAAATATTTGATTAAAAACAAGCTCTTCTGATATGTCATCAGAACAAAAATGGCAATTAAATTACTGCAGCGGCAATATTGTACTGTTTTGAATCGCTTTGCTAAGTTTAGATTTTATATAAACAGAAGTTTCAGAATGTGAAATCTGAATAAATTAATTTGGGCCTGGTTTAAGTAGCTTTAAGTAACATTTAAGTAGCTTTTATAAACGTGCCTTAGAAAAAAAAAAACATTACTGGTGTTTAACTCAAACATGGTATGGTCCTACCTATGGTCTGTGAAACCAGGGGTTGGTATGGCGAACTCACATTTTCCTCTTCCTCTTTTCTCTCTCTCAAGGGGAGTGATGGCGGCGACGGAGTGTTACATCGTCCACGAGATCTACAACGGCGAGAATGCACAGGAGCAGTTCGAATATGAGCTGGAACAGGCTCTTGAGGCACAGTACCGCTACATCGTGATCGAACCCACGCGCATCGGGGACGAGACAGCCCGCTGGGTGGCCGTGGGAAACTGCCTCCACAAATCCGCCGTTCTGGCCGGGGCCGCGTGCCTCCTGACGCCGCTCGCCCTTCCCGCCGACTACTCCCGTTACGTGGCGCTGCCGGCTGGCGCTCTGAGCCTGGCCTGCGCCGCACTCTACGGCATCTCTTGGCAGTTCGACCCCTGCTGCAAGTACCAGGTAGAGTACGACAGTCAGAAGCTCTCGCGGCTGCCCCTGCACACGCTCACCTCCTCTACACCGGTGGTTCTGGTTCGACGGGACGACGTGCACAGAAAGAGACTGCACAACACGATAGCGTTGGCGGCCCTGGCGTACTGTGCCAAGAGGATCTATGAATTGTACGCTGTATGAGCGCTATGCCACATCACACGCACGCATACAGACACTGACCTACACACACAAAACACGCGGCAAGGAGGTGAGAAGCACTACTAAACATCCGACACTGGCAGATACACACACGTACACACCAAACAATAACATACGGACGGACCGACAGTGAGAGTGATCGAAAAAAGGATACGCGACGCTTTATCTGTCACAATTTTTCATTTCAACTGGTCAAGGATTGGACAGATTGATGGATGGATGGATGTATGAGAGGAGCGGTTGGGGGGGAGCTTATAGTTCTGAATGAATCTTCCTCTTTTCTCTGTACTTTAAAAGTGATATCACCAGTGCACTTGAGCCCCCTTTCCCAATTCTTCCCTGCACCTGTCCAGCCCCATCCTCGTCCCGCGACCCTCCCCCAACGGTCACCTGCCACCCACATGGAGCTTCCGCACCCGGGTAGCGACCTGTCGGACCGAACGTGTGGTGGACAGACAGACGTGTTTTAAGAATGACCTTTGAATCCTCTCTTTTCTCCCTCTGTGTAGTTTTACTGTACCCTGCCTTTGGTGCGTCACCTTTTCATTAAACAGTAGGAGATTTAACCTCACAGGTATCTCTGATGACCTTTATTTTGACCCTCAAGGGCTTGGATTCTTTCTTATTGCACATCTAAGTTGTAGCCTTCATGCAGATCTCGCAGTCAGATTTATTTTTCAGGTCACGGTTTGTAATGGATCAGTATGAATCCGGATCTTCTGATGAAGTTAAGAAAAATAAATCTAAAAAGTAAATGTTAACTCCTCTGAAAGAGATAGTTCACCCCGAAATTGAAGTTTTGTCATTTACTCATGTTGTTTTAGATCTATATGCTGTTACTTAATTTTTCATTTTTGGTTATAACTATTCTCTGAATTTGCAGGCAAACCAGTGCAATTGAATGGAATTTACTTACTTATTTACAATATAACAAGCAGTTATTCACAGCCTATTTGCAGAGAAATTGTGAGAAATATAGTTTTCAAATGATATTTTGTATTAATGGCACCATGTTAAATGATGTTTATGCTGTTCTTACAAATGCATCTGGCCTGTGGAGCTTAATCGAGTCATCTGTTTTATTTTGATATTGTAGTGTATAATATCTAAAATGGGAAATTCAAAGAGAAAATGGTAAGGCTTAATTGTATATCTTTATTGTATGTGGGTTTAAGAGTCATTTCTGCTCATTAGAATTTGAAAATAATGATATAAGAAAAAAAGTTTTCTCCAATTCTGCAGTTGGTCAACACTTCACCTTTAGAAGTCAGTGCTTATCATTCTTACAGCCACATTAGAAAACCATAATAGAATCTTGTGCTTTTGACATTTCAGATAGATGTCCAGTGTCGGATTCTGACGCATTCTTCAGGTTAACCAGAATTGCACAAAGATATATACTGATGAGTCAAAACATAAGTCACAGGGGAAGAAAATATTGATCATCTAACAAGGCCACATATTATGGCCTGGATAGATTAGATTGTAAGCAAACAATCAGTTCCTGTAATCGACGTGTTGGGGGCAGGAATAAAGACCTGAGTGACTTTGGCAAGGTTACTGGGTCAGAGTTTCTTTGAAACCACAAGATTTGTGGGTTGCTCCTGGTCAGCAGTGGTGAAAATTTACCAACTGTGGTCAGAGGAGGGACAAACCACAAACCGGCGACAAGATGTTGGGCACCCAAGGCTAGTCGATCTGGTCCGAGCCAACAAAAAGTCTACGGTGGCAAAAGTCACAAAATTTTAATGATCACTTGGAATGGAAGAAGGTTACCTAGGTCTGATGAATCCCATTTTCTTTTACGTTACTTCGGTGGCTATGTATGTATGCACTGTAAACCAGGGGAAGTGATGTCAGCAGGAAGTAAATTAAAGTAAATGATTACGAGAAGACAGTTGAGGGATTGATTGGCTGAGCAACGTTCTGAAACCCTGGGTCCAGCAATTCACATGGACGTAAATTTAACACACGCCACCTACTTAGGCAGTCGTGGCCTACTGGTTAGCGAGTGAGACTAGTAACTCGCAGGTTGCAAGTTTTTATTCTCCATACTGGCAGGAAATGACTGAGATGCCTTGAACAAGGCTCCTAACCCCCCTATCACTCCCAGGCAAAAATGGCTGCTCATCACATCCCACTGCTCTGGGTGGGATGTGGTGAACCAACAAGTTCATGGCATCTTCACCTTGCAACCTACAGGACTTGAAGCATGTTCTGTGCCAGATACCACTGGACACCTTCCAAGGTCTTGTAGAGTCTGTGCCTCAGAGGGTTGGTGATGTAGACAGAAGCTCATAATGTTTTGGCTCAGTGTATAATACTATATATAATTCTATATCACAAAGATATTATACTATAGTTCATGATGTTAATGTTTTCAGGTTAGAAGGTGAGTCCATATGTTGTTTAAAAAAAAACATTTTTTTAAAATAAGCTTATTCGGAAAGAATGAACATGAAACTAAAACTGTTACGTATCTAATTTAAATAGTGCATGATTTTAAGGGGACTGGAATGGGGCTTTTCTTTAAACTTTAAGTGCAGAGGTGTTGTACAGGTTCTTTATGGTTTACTAGTTTTCAAAGGAAACCAGGTCTGAAACTCATCTTCAGGAATCTGAAAGGTAAACTTGTGTAAAAAGAATTTGATAAAATACCATATATTTCATGCACGTGGACATCTTTTTAAATCGCTGAGTTTGGAGCTGTACGTGAATCGGTGGAAATGAAAGAATGAATATGGCAGTAAATTGTCTTCTGTTTAGACTGACTGTTTGAACGCCATTTAAATAGCATTGCCTTGACAGAACTGTCTGGTGAGTTTCCTCCATCAACCATATTTGGAGACAAAAATCACCTGGGCTGGCACTGCAAACTCCAAATATTTTTTTTGGTCAACAGTAAAGCATAGCAAGGAGCAAATTTAGAGTTTTAATTTGGACCAACATCATGGTCTCTTGAGGGAAAAAAAATCCCTTTATATGCCAATTAATGCACAATTTAGAATTGAGTTTTTTCTCCAAAGCACAACTGTCATGCACATCCACCACCCAGGATCTTACTGAGAGCGGCATATGTGTGGTGCATCACTATAAAACGAAAATGAGTCATTAGCATCTGTCATAACCAGATTATCATGATGCGGTCCTTGCAGACTGTAATGACGACGCTCCAAATCCATTTCTATTGTTTTTTTGTTGTTGTTGTTGTTGCTATAGAAACCTATTTGGGACAAAAGGCAGTTGAAAACTTCATCTAATGTTCAGATTTCAACTTCATGTTAGCATAGGGGGCACCAGAACATTACGATGATAATTAATTGAATATTAAGATGTGTAACTTTAGGAAATTAAATGTGACTTTCAACAGGGTGCCTGGAGTGGAAAATTGAGTTCATAATAAATTACGGTTAATAAATGTTCAATATATTAACAAACCATTTAATTTAAATTTAAATACATGCCATGAATATTCACCTTTAGACATACAACGTTTTTGCCGATGAAATCTTCAGAGGAAAGATGCAAAGTTTGTTTCTAATACTGTTTTGTCTTATTCTTCTTTCACTCTCTGTTCTTTTACGGCCCGTGAAGCCATCAGTCTGAAGTAGAGAGCAGGCCAGAGTGTGCGCAGATAGACGGCCGCAGTCGGCAGCGGTCCAGCCAACACCACGTCTTTCTGTTTGTGACAGACAGCCTTCAGAACGGCACGTGCCACGTCCACTGGATCCCACCCCTTAGCTGTGGTTTGGTCCATTACTTCAGACCCAAAAGAACAAAACAAAAAGAAACGCTTCTTAAGAGACTGAGATTAAGAGTTTGGTTGACAAGAACAGCATTCTCTCACCTCCATATTGAGAGCCGTCCCCCGTGACTGCATTGATGGACAGGTTTGTTCTGATGTAGCCCGGGCTGATGACAGACACCTGCAGGCCGAACCTGTCGACCTCTGCCCTCAAACAGTCAAAGTAGGCTTGCGTCGCATGCTTAGATGCAGCATCTGATTAAAAGCATTACAGAGATGCAACCTGATCACTAGTAATACACCTTTTTAAGACTGAGTTCCGAAAATGTAGGGAATAAATGAAGGGGAAACCAATAATTCACTATATGTTTCTAAATGTAAATGTCTAGGGAGAAACACAATGAGTAGTATTAACAACACTTCAAAGTTTGAAATTACAACTTCCAACAGATTTCCATTACTTTTTAATTCATAAAAAAAGCTTGAATCCCACTGCTCCCAACCACTAGAATATGGAAACATCGTTTACTGTACCTTCTGATCATAGTGCAAAAAGCTAAGTTGTTCCTCAGTATTTTTGTTTTGTTTTCCAGTGCAAATGCCTAAAGATTCTTACATCAAGATGCATTTACTGGGGATAAAAAATGACATATAGACCATTTCACAAGATGTAAATAACACTGGTCCAGAAGCACTTCCTGTTTCAGTTTGTAACTGTTTTCTTTATTTCACGTGTAAAGAAAACATCTTACAGATGTTTGTTTAACTTTTTGATTCAGTTTTAAATGTTCTGTTGGTTGTATTTTATCCCAGCTTTTATGTAGTGTTACAAAACTGAAACAGGAAGTGCTTCTGGACCAGTGTTGTTTACATCTTGTGAAATGGTCTATAATATGAAGTCTTGTTAAGGTGAAATTGGTCAAAATTAAATACATTTATTATTAAAACAAAAACACGAAAATATGCCAATGGGCTCAGAAACATTTCAACAGGGTTCTCAAGTCTCACGCATTGGCCGTGAGACACACTCATTTCGACCGGTTCACACGCTCACACGCTCACACGCCACACTGTGTATTTCTCACGCTGAAAAGGCAATGCCAACCAAGTTGTCCTGGCTGAAAGCTTTCTAACGTTGTATACGAGGCGCAGGCAAACAAAGTGAAGTTTCCTGCCGCCAGCGCGTATCTCCGCCAGATAATTGACAGTTTCTTGTCTCATAGTAGTACATGAACAGTGTAAGAGAAGCTCATAAATGACTACCATTTTTTATGATATACTATCAAGAAAAAATATTAAAGGGGTGATGAACTGAGAAATCAAATTTTCCTTGAGCTTTTGATATCTAAGAGGTTATCATATTATAAGAATATCCTGTAAGTTTCAGAACTGAAAACGTCCTTGTTAGTCCAATAAAAGCTTTTATTTACACCAGCCTCTGAAAACATCTCGTTTTAAAAAGTGGGAAACTATGACGTCGAAGGGGTTAAAACACCACCCCCGCAGAAGAAGATCAACACCTACTTCAGCACGGCCGGTTTAGCCCCGCCCACCGATTCGCGCATTACACGCATAGTTAAGTATCCTAACGTATGCCTACCTCGTGATGACAAACCGGATCGTTCTACCGAGCAATACAGAATATTGTGCAGTGCCTGGTTGTGGAAGAAGACAGTCGCTGCATAAGCTTCCTCTGGATTCCAATAGGACTTCATGGATAAACTTTATTTTTAAAGTCCCCGTGAAATCAAAATTGAACCTATTTACTTTGTTAGCGCATATTACTAGTCTTGTGGTGAACAATTAATCCGTGCAAGTGAATATATATTAAAAAAATGTTTTACCTTGGTAATCTTTAATCAAAATCTGAAAAGTTACTTCCGGTCTGGAACGGTTTCTTTTTCTGATGACGTAGGTTTCACAGTTTGGGTGGGGAAACGCTTAACCAATCCACGCTTAATTTCTCAGGAAATACAGTAGTGATTTAGCTAAAAAAAGAAAAACAGAAGAAAATGACACTATACTTAAAATTGCTTCTTTAACTTCTAAGCCTTTAGATGTACTTACTGAGTCAGAACAATTGGAACTTACTAATCAGCAGCATAGGTTGGATGAGATATATAAAAGAAAGGCGGAAGGTGCTTTTGTTAGATCTCGCCGTAAGTGGCTCGAAGAGGGTGAGCAGAACTCTGCTTATTTCTTTAGACTAGAAAAGCAGCAATCCAAAAATAACACCATTCAACAATTAAGTATTGATGGAATAATTACTGACGATTCAAAGAAAATTGCCAAGTATTGTGCTAAATTTTACAGTGATCTTTACACCTCAAGATATTGTCCTGAAGATGCTACTTGTTTCTTTAATTCTATTCCTAATATCAATCAGATTTCTGAAGCTAACAGTGACTTTTGCGATGCCTTTATTTCTTTAAATGAAATTACTAGTGCTATTAATCAACTAAAAATTAATAAATCGCCCGGAACGGACGGCTTTACTGCCGAATTTTATAAACATTTTTCTCTGAGCCTAGCCCCGTTTTTAAAAGAAGTTTTTGCTGAGAGTGTTTTTAGAGGTTCCTTGCCACCTACATTAAGTCAGGGTCTGATTACTCTCATTCCTAAGCCTAAGAAAGATTCTCTTCTGTTAGATAATTGGCGCCCCATTTCCTTATTAAATAGTGACTATAAGATTTTTGCTCTGATACTTGCCAAGAGACTAAAATCAGTACTAGATTCTATTATTGATGAGAGCCAATCTGGGTTCATGCAAAATAGGCATATTTCAAATAATGTGAGATTGGTTTTAGATTTATTAGACTACTCTGAGCTAGTTCATGAAGACAGTTTTATTTTTTTCTTAGACTTTTACAAAGCCTTTGATTCTTTAGAGCATGATTTCATATTGGAAACCTTAAAAAGGTTTGGTTTTGGTCAGTTCTTCTGCAGATCGGTCCAAACTTTGTACACTAATGGAAACAGTTCTATTAAATTAAGTAATGGTACATCCCCAAGGTTTCATATAAAGCGTGGAGTACGGCAAGGGTGTCCTCTTTCTGTTTACCTTTTCCTTCTCGCTGCCCAACTTCTTAATTTACACATTAAAAACAGTCCTATTAAAGGCATTACTGTGGCAAATAATCATATTTTAATCAGTCAGTTGGCGGACGATACAGCCCTGTTTCTGGCAGATGCTTCACAGGTTTCAGTTGCGATTAACCTTATTCGCTCTTTTTCCGAAGCTTCCGGTCTCACCCTCAATCTTATCAAATGTGAACTGTTACCAGTGAATAACTGCTCTGCTTCCGTTGTGTGTAATATCCCTGTAAGAGATTCAGTCACATATCTTGGTGTTCATATCACTAAAGATAGAAAAGCCAGAGGTAAATTAAACTTTTCTCCCCTCATTGAAAAAACTCAAATGGTTTTCAATCGATGGTTACAAAGAGATCTTTCTTTGAAAGGCAGAGTTCTAATCACCAAGGCGGAAGGTATTTCTCGTTTAACCTATGCTGCTCAGTCATTACATGTAGATAACTCCTTTTGTAAATCTGTCGATAAGATGCTATTTAATTTTTTATGGAAAAATAAAACTCACTATATTCGTAAGTCTGTAGTTCTGAATTCTTACAACAAAGGGGGCTTAAATTTCATAGACTTTAGCTCTCTCAACAACACTTTCAAGATAAATTGGATCAAGCAATATCTCAAAAACCCTACTTCCATCTGGAATTTTATTTCTCATTATGTCTTTTCACAGTTAGGTGGCCTAAAATTTATTCTGCTCTGTAACTATAAAATACAAAAACTCCCAGTTAAACTCTCCAATTTCCACCAACAGGCTCTTTTGGCGTGGGCTTTGCTTTACAAGCATAACTTCTCTCCACAGAGGTGTTTTATATGGAACAATTCTAATATTGTTTATAAGAACAAGTCGCTTTTTTACGATAATTGGTTCAATAACGGTATTTTATTAGTCAGTCAACTCTTTAATAAGAATGGTCTACTATTCAGTTATTCAGAATTTCTTGCCAAATATAAGATTCCAGTAAGCCCAAGAGAATTTTCAATAGTTTTTGATGCTGTGCCCTCGGGTCTTCATATGTTATTTAGGTCTTGTGACATCTCTCCGCCTTTATCAGTGTCACCTCCAGATCCAACACAGATTCCGTTAGGTAAAGTCTGTTTCTCTACCTATAAAGCTTCAAATTCCAAAATTAGATCTTTGTTTCAGGCGGACCTAGTCTCTATTTCTTCTGCTTCCTTCTATTGGAATAATTTTGACCTTAACTTAGACTGGGGAAAAGTCTGGTCCCTACCCCAGAAGCTTCTTTTAACTAACAAAATTAAAGAAGTTTCATTCAAGTTACTACACAGGTTTTACCCCACAAATGTTTGCTTAAATAAGTTTAAGAATGACATTGATATAAAATGCTCCTTTTGTGGTTTACATCCTGAAACTATATCACATTTATTTTGGTCTTGTGAATTCACTTATAAGTTCTGGAAAGACTTAAATTCATTTATAGTTGAAAATATTCTTCCTGAGTTCTCCCTGTACTACAAAAATGTAATTTTTGGTTGCTTTAATAACTGTGGGAAGGGCAGTAGTGCACTCTTTCTAGTAAACCTAATCTTATTCGTTGCCAAATTCCATATCCATAAGTGTAAATTCAGTAATAAAAAGCCTCTTTTTTCTGTGCTAAAAGCTGAAATGGAACAGTATATTTCTACTATCTCCTCTATGCAAAACAAAAAAGCTGTTAAAACTGTGGTTATTTGTTCTACTTTTAATGTGTTTATGTGATTAAATGTTTTTATTTTTTTATTATTATTTATTTATTTATTTTACTTTTTTTCTTTTATTACTTTAACTGTACTGTGGATTATTTTTTGACATTTTTTTATTATTTATCTTAATTTTTTGCTTCTTTGATTGTAATGCTCTTTACGTTTAATAAAAAAAAAAAAAAAAAAAAAAAAAAAAACGCTTAACCACTCCCCTCAAACCGTTAGTTTGCTATGAGCGAGAGATGGAGAGGAGGAGCGCTAGAGTAAAATCCTGCCCTCTGTTCAATATTCCGTTTCACTTGGAAATACGTCACTGCACTGGAGAAAAATCGTTTGCAACTTCCGGTTCACGGGGACTTTAATGACGTTCCAGCTGATGAGGGTAAAACATCGTCGTCTGTTCACTTAATTTCACTGAGGATTGTTTTGTAAACGAGACTGGATTTGCAGACCGATTAAGAGTAAAGAACGGTGCTGTGCCTTCTATATTGGATCTGACAGGAATTGTGCAACACACGGACTCTTGGTCGAACATGTATGGGCGAATCCGGTTGCCATTTGACAACATTGGACGTTTTCCCCTACATACACCGACGGGTGAGTGAAACTCATTTTAATATGCAAAACTGTTATCCACTCACAGCAGTGGGCGTTTATTTCCAAGTCTTCAGTGCGACATGCCCAAAAAAACCCGACCGTTTTTCAGGAAGGCTCACAACTTCGGTATTATTCACGGCAGCGCCATCTTTGAATTTTAATGAGAACGAAAGCGAGGCTGTGAGGGATAGACATGCATCTCTTCAATGGGCTGTACTGTTATTTAATGTGTTTTCCGATTGTTCCGCTCATGAAACACTGGAAAAATATCTTTCCAAGAAATTTCAGTTGACAAAAAACTCCCGACAATGTAAGCTGTGGAAATTTGTAAGTAATCTAGCCGCTTTATTGAGCTTTTTACAGCGGATGCCATTGGAAACACGTACGTCTATCCCTCACAACCCCACTTTCATACCTGTCGTGGCGCTGCTCTGAATAAGGTCTATTACTTATTCATTTTGATGTTTTTGAATGCAAAAACCAAGCGAACGTCTTAAGTTGACCTCAGACAACAATACAATAACATTTTAAAAGCCAGTTCATGACCCCTTTAAAACTAGGATTTGAAAGGCTTGAAACATTTGAAATAAAGATAAATGTTTTCCAGGTTCTGGTTTAAGTTTGACGATAATTCAATAATGCCTTATTTATGACTCCTGCATGTCACTGCAATCGTCTTTACCTTGATTACAAAAAGTCATCCATCAAAAGTGGTTTGCTTTATCCAACCCAGATGCAGTTTGCAATCATAATGCTCCTGTTTTGACCTGTCATTTAGTCTGTATTTCATGCAACACTGGCATGGATCAGAAACCTCTAAATATCAGAGGTTGATTCTGAAGTGAATAGGTTTTGAAAACTGGAAGTGAGTCTCTCCGCCATCTCAGATGTAATCGGACGGGTTTTCTCTGCATTAGTGCTGTTCTGGATTGACTGCTTGAATGCATTCGCTTATTGGATCCTTCTTTGGACAGCAAAGAAGGATCCAATTCCCATAACATTTAACCAGCCCTAATAAAAATGAAGTTGCTCCTGTTGTAACAGCTGTGGTCTGTTTGCTAATAAAGTTGAGAAAGTCTGAGATGGTTCTGAGGGTCCCTCACATGCTCCCATTTTACAGTCGATGATTTCCATTTGCTCACAATGTGAAATCAGAAACAATAAAACAGTTGACTTTGTTCAACTCTATGATAATTAAGCCATTTTGGCGGATGAGCTTGTTCTAACACCTATCTTCGAGTGGAATCTCCGTCAAGGCAGACATTGCAAAGACCTATTTGTTGTGTATGTATACTCACATGCAGATCTGTATGGTATTGAAATCTTTCCCTGCACACTGCTGATGACAACAATATGTCCACTTCGTCTATCCACCATTGAAGGCAGAATGGCTGGAAAGGACGAAAAAACAAAAACATATATTTAAATTATATTTAATTTAATTTTTGATTTTTGATAATAAAGTTCAGGAGATTGTCTTGACTGCCACATGATTGGTTGATTAGATAATTGCATTAATGAGAAATTGAACAGGTGTTCTTAATAATCCTTTAGGTGAGTGTATACAAATACACTAACTTTCAAAAGTAGTGGTCACTCAGTAATTTATTTATTTCATATGAAACATGACCGTAAAGACATTTATTTGATAATGTTACAGAAGATTTCTGTACTTTTGGACTTCCAATTCACTGAATAATCTTGAAAAAGGTTTTTATTAAAATTTCAGCATTAAGCATTAAAAGCATTAAGCAGCACAAGTGTTTTCAACATTGATAATAATAAGAAATGTTTCTTGATAATTAAATCATTGTATTAGACTGACTCCTGAAAACACAGCTTTGCTATCACAGGAATAAATGACCTTTTAAGATTATTTTTGATCAAATAAATGCAGCCTCAATTCGCATAAAACTCCAACCCCAAACTTTAAACTATATAATCATTTCACTGATATCTTATTTTGACTCCTATTCACTCACCTTGTGTAAGAGCAACAGGACCGAAGTAGTTGGTCTCCATGACATCTCGCTGAACTGAGACGTGGGTGTCCAGGATGTTGCCACGGTAACTAATGCCTGCATTGTTAATGAGGACATCAACGTGACCATGGCACTTCAAAATATCCTTGGCGGCGCTGGTAACCAGGGATGAGCTGGAGAGGTCAAAGGTGACAGTGCAGGGAGCGTAATTCTGAAAAAGAAAGGAATAAATAAACATAGTTAAGAGATTGGATATGTTCACACCTACATTTTTGTACACCTACACCTTATTTACCCACGAACTCGCTGTATAAGCACAATAACATTTTTAAACAGCCCTAAAAGATAACTGAACAGTCAAAAAGGAGAATAAGAGATTTGCTTGAAGGCTTTCACCTGTATTTTTCCATTATTATTATTATTTCTCAACTCCTCAACGACCTCTTGTAGTCTCTTCTGGTCCCGTCCGCAAAGGATCAGTCGGGCCCCCGCCGCATGGAAGACCCGTGCACACTCTGAGGGTGAAAAGACAGATTAAGATATTAAACAAACAATGAAGTAATATCCACAGTCAAATGGCATTGATAAGAGATTATGCTAAGCATTATAAGAGAGTTTATGTTCATGTAACCTTTGCCCAGGCCTGAGCTGGCTCCAGTGATCACCACCACTTTATCCTGTAGATTCTGCTTGTGTCTCAGTCTCTGCATCACTTTCAGCAAAATCAGCAGCCCGACAGTCCCAGCAGCAAGTGGCCCAACACCTAAACCTAACACACGCTCCATGTGTCTGTACACATATGCATACCGGTATATTAATCTATATTTATAAAAGACTCAACTCAACCCACCAGCATCTTTATCTAGAAGTAACATGGCAGCATTCTGTGAGACTGACCTTGGCCCAAAAACTAACTACTAACTATTACTAAATTGTAAACGATATTTAAAAGAAAAAAAACCCTATTTAATAGGAGGCTATTTTATAACTCGCATACTACATGAATTAATGCAGACTAAAATGCAGGACCATATAAAATTAACTAGTGAACCCCTCAAAAGATTAAAGTTAGCATGAAATGTAGATTCCAATTCTCTTTTGTTCCTTATTGTTAAGAGAACAGATGCAGTTTCTAGGGGGAGGGAATGTTCATGTTTTTGATTAAAGATTACAAGGACATATGAATCTTTTAAAAAATAACGATGTGCTATTATATGTTTATTCAGAGCATTTGACTGCATATTGTTCTGTAAACGAGGTACAGTGTAATGGACGTTGAAGCAGCCAAATGTTTCGGATCTCACGGCAACTCTATCACAAACCGTAGGTTAACAATTTCACAAAGCTTTGTCTGTAAAGGACTGTTTTAAATGGATATTGTTTTGAAAAAACTTTCTTACGTGCAATGTATGCGTTCCTATGCAATGACTTAAGCCAATCATAACAGTGGCCGTTTACTGCCAATCCGCTGCTTAAAAACGGATCATTTCAGACAAAGTTTTAATCATTCTAAAGGGGTCTTCTACGAGCCCCACACATAACATGCAGGAAAAAATTGTAGACTAAATCCCGCGCACAGTTAACTAACGTTAATTCGTTCCCTCAATTTATAAATTGTGCACTAGTTTAGGCTACTAATTTGTCGAATAATATTTGTCTAATTTGTGCGTGCGGCTAAACCTACACTTTTCCCCTGCATGTCATGTGCGGGGCTCCGTAGAAAATAATAATTCTTCCACATATGCAAAAAACTTTTAACATTGTACGCGAATCTCAAGCATATTAAAATAATTAAAGATCCATGTCATGATCCTGTTTAAAACCCCTTAGACTTCAATAATACAGAACCACGTTTTCAATAATGTGATGTGTAATACGCAGTAGTAACTAATCCACAGCAACTATCTAGTAAATCGCGAATAAACGTTTTATTGCGCCATGCAACCGAATTTTCATAAAACATACCTTTTCATTTTTTAACGTCTCAGTATCTCATAATAATCATTCTCTCTAAAGGCTGTTGTATCAACATGCAATGTTCAGTAAATATATAAAATAAACCTAAAGGATAATGAAATTACCTACCGAAAGTTGAGACCCTTGTGATTGAATGGAGATTCCGGAAGTCAATAACACCACGTGATTCTGGCCATAACGCCCTCTACCGAATGCAGCAACAAGGTACAGACACGAAGTGGAGTAACTCAAAACCCAACTTTGCTCATTTCAAAACAGCCTTTAAAATGTATTTTGAGTCTGTAAATTTTTTTAAAAAATCGAAAAGCCCAAAGATCTGTATCCCTCCTAAAAGAATTTAATATATGTCTGTGATGCCCTCTATCTTTATTTGTTTTTTTTTTTCGTGTTTTTTCTCTTTAAAAAAATGTGTAAAAGAAATGTCAATAACTTGATATCAAACTCTGTGATTTTGAAAATTCAATAAAAAAAAGAAAAGAAAGCCCAAGTTTACATAACCAAAGTTTACTTAAAATTGCTCCCTCTCTCTCTCTCTGTCTCTCTCTCTGTCTCTCTCTCTCTCTCTCTCTCTCTCTCTCTCTCTCTCTCTCTCTCTCTCTCTCTCTCTCTCTCTCTCTCTCTCTCTCTCTCTCTCTCTCTCTCTCTCTCTCTCTCTCTCTCTCTCAATTCAATTCAATTCAGAAAGCTTTATTGGCATGACAAAAAAATACATTTTGTATTGCCAAAGCGTCAAAACAACATAGAAAATGATTTGGAACATTTAGTACACAAAATATTAAAACTGATATCATAAAACAATAATAATAAAATGAACAGATTAATAAATAAAATGGATTTAGAAATCATATATATATATATATATATATATATAAAAAAAAGAAAAATATTGAACATTATATACATGTGTGTAGGTCTTAGGCTGTGAGAGAGTGTGTGTTTAGTGTATGTTTGCTGGTTTCTGGTCGTCCCTCAGGATGTGGCAGGATGCTACAAATTTTGCAGCTATATTTGAGCATTTGGCTTCTTCGCCAAGAATGAAACAAAGTTTTTGGGTCGGATTACAGGTGTTAAATTGGGGAAATATACTATTAATTTTGGGGTAGTAGTGGTCTCTAATGTGTTCATATTTTGGGCATTCTGTGAGGAAGTGCAGCTCAGTCTCCGTCACTCCCAGGGTGCGGTGCGGGCAGAGTTTGTCCTCACGGGAGAGCCAGGTCTGTCTGCGCCGGCCCGTCTCGATGGCCAGGCTGTGCTCGCTGAGTCTGTACATCGTCAGGGTTTTCCTGAGTCTCACATCACTCACTGTGCTCAGGTAGTTTGCAACGGTGTACTCTCGATTTAGTGCCGAATAACATTCCAGTTTGTGTTGGTTTTTAATGGTGTTTGTCCAATGGGTGATGTACTTGTCTTGTTCTGTGTTGATAATTTGTGCGGGCCGAATGTGTGTGAGTGTGTGTGTGTGCTGAGGCGAGCTGATCTCTGTTGGAGAGAGCCCAGTCAGTCTCAGCACCAGCTGGCACAGGGGACTCCTCGCTACGCTCAGCTCTTGGTGTTTTAGGGCTTGGTAATGGTATGTGTTGGGGTCGCTTGTTTTTAGGTGTTTCCAGAATTTGATGGCTCTTTTTTGGATGTTTAGAAGGAGAGGGTATTGGCCTAATTCTGCCCTGCATCCATTGTTTGGTGTCTCTCTCTCTCTCTCTCTCTCTCTCTATATATATATATATATATATATCCATTTCAACAAGTTCAAGGCAACATTCCTAATGTTCAACAAAATTGCTAAAACTTTGTTTGAATAAAATGAAAAATATTAAAATCAAAAATTAGAATAGTATCTCAAATAACACTGACACAAATGGGTTTGTTGTAGCTCTATTTATACACTTTGGGTTTAAAACCCAATTTTAACAACACAGAACTCTTTAAAACACAGGAGAGGAGCTCCTAAATGCCCACATGTGGCATGTTAAACAACAACAAGAACAAAAAACACTTTCTCAGTGAGTTATCAATAAATAATCCAAATGACAATAATTTACAATATGTTACAAAAGCAGTAAATACTGGGGTCTGTTATTGTCTATTTACATCTGTGCAAACACTCATATGTACACACACACACACACGCACACACACACACACACACACACACACACAAGAGAAAGTCTCACATTAGAAAATTCAGTTTCAGAATCTACTACGTATTGGCTCCATATTCATCCGACGGGAAATATAAATCCTAGTGTTTTGAGGAAAATACCATAATAAATTGAAGGGGAAAATGTTCAATCTCACTGTTAATGTAACTACACTGCATTTTTGTTATCAGTAATTTTGTTTAGTGTGTGTTAGATATTCAGTCCTTGTAACAATCTCACAAAAAAGAAGCCCTTGTCCTTTTTAGTAGTGTGGAATTCACCAACTAAAAACATTCAAATGATTAAAAGAAACCAGAATCTGGGGTCACAGACACTTTTGTGTGCAGATGCACTCCTATGGCTTTAGAGGGTTTTGCACAAATGAGTTGTGTACAATAGAAAGAAAAAAACAAAAACACATATAGTCCATGGCTCCACTTACAGATGCATGCACATGTAAGACATTAGAGACAGATATACAGATCTGAGAAGACTATATTTGTTCAGATATGGCAGGTCGTATTATTTTCTCTGTACATGAGGTTGCACTGTAAACTGGAGTTTTTAAGTGTCCTGGGTGTGGCTCATGACACAATAGCCACGGAATAATCAACACGCACACTCACAAACGCACACTCTCTCTCTTTCACACACACACACGCACACGCTCACAAGCCCAAAGGCTGTTGTGGTATTGTGGACCCTGCCAGTCTATTGCACTTCCTACAGATGAACCACTCTCTGGTTAACATTCTTCTGTCCAAAATGAAAGGGGCGTGGCAGTGAAAGACTCCGCCCAGTGCATCAGTCGCCTGGAGGAGGTGGGAGGGTCGGTTCTGTGACAGAGAGCTCCTGCGCGAGGTCATTGAACCGGGCGATGTAGTCGACGCTGCTCTCGCTCATCATACAGGCTAGCTGGGTATCCACCTGTAGCAAGAAAACAGCCTATCAGCACATGTCCAAATGCTTTTTGAGGCCACAGCAAGGGCTGCACAATTAATCAAAAGAACAGAATGGCTTAATGTGATTGTGGAACTGCAGAGGCAGCAATTTAATTAATAATTACAGATAAAATTAACCGAGGTGGTAATGAGTGTTATTTTTCTAACGGCCCAGAGTCAATTATTCCGCATCTACTACGGTACGGTTACCACACCCCAAAACAACTTGAGCATCTCTCATTCTCATCCCAAGGCATTGCTAATTATTACAAAACGTCATTTCAGAGCTAAAAAACGGAGACTTGAGCCACTGATAGCAGACTAATGCAGTTTTTAATGCCGTTAAGAGAGAGAGCACTAGAAAGAAAGAGAGAGCGAGAGAGTGTGTGAATTACCTCAGTCTCTCAACAGTGTTTGGTACCAGCATCAACTAATAGCAAAACTATGTTTATCTGGACCTCACTAGTGAGATACGTCATGTACTAGCAGCCATATCACCCTGTACTCCTGGTAAGACTGGTTGTCCACTGAAGCTAAGCAGGGTTGAGCCTGGTTAGTACCTGGATAGGAGACCTCCTGAGAAAAGCCAGGTTGCTGCTGGAAGAGGTGTTAGTGAGGCCAGCAGGGGTTGCTAACCCTGTGGTCTGTGTGGGTCCTAACGCCCCAGTGTAGTGACGGGGACACTATACATTCAAAGAGCACCGTCCATCGGATGAGACATTTAAACCGAGGTCTTGACCCTCCGCGGTCATTACAAATCCCAGGATGTCCTTCGAAAAAGAGTAGGGATGTAACCCCACGAGCATACTTTCAGTTAAATAATATTATAACGATTGGTACAGCCGAGTGTTTTTCCTCCTCTGGCTGGAAACTTGTCATGGCTTCTCATATTTGTCGTGTTTACGAAATATTTTAGTTTTATTCTACAAAGCTTAAAACTAGAGTGGCTCCTGTCCAGCTCCTTTCCCCATTCAACTTCAGAAGCCAAAATATTTCCACACGTCAGCTTTTAACGAGGAGGGTGTTTGGATCTGGTGCTCAGTCATCGCGTCCGCATCTCTGTTATGTGCATGCCACAGACAGTCCGGCCACTGCACTTCCGCGCTTCAGAGTTACGTCAATATTACGTTATTATAAATGTATATATATATATATATATATATATATATATATACACATTTATAATAACGTAATATTGACGTAACTCTGAAGCGTAACTCTATATATATATATAAAAAAACATTTTTTTTGAAAATCGATTTGACATTTGTGAATCGATTCAGAATCGCCCACGTCCGCATCGCGATGCATCTAAGAATGGATTTCCCCCCCCACCCCTAGTAGTTACCTAACCCAACCTAATATGTTTTTGATGAATAAATTTCAGATATATAAAATTACTCATTACTAATTTCAAACCCCCTAAATTGTTTATCTCGAATTTGAGCCAGGATGCTAAAAAAAATGTATAGGAACACTTGGCGATAATGTTGCATATCAAATAATATTAAGCTACCAGACAGCAGTTGGGGACTTTCTGTGTTTCCTCTCACCTCAGCTGCATCCGGCAGGCCGCGGGACTGAAAACAATCGTGGGAGTTGCTGTCCAGTAAACTGGGTCCAAGTAAGGCTGTGCTACTCGAAGGGGGCAGGGCTGTCCTTCTTGTCTTATCAGGAGATGCCAGACTTGCTGCAAATCAGGAAAACAAGGATGTGCTTGTCAATATTCCTGAGACCGATGAAGGTTTGCTGTAAGAACAGCGATAGGTGACTCTGAACATTTTGGCTAAAGTATGATACCAGCCTCTGGTAATCTCAGCATCAATACCTTAAGCAACATATACAATTAAATTAAACTAGGGTTGCCACATAATTCAATGTCAATAATAAATGATCAATACATTTTTATAATCAGTTCTTGACACCGGACAGCAAAAGATATCTGTAACAGTGCTGTGCTCATTCATATTTTTCAAGCGGCATCAAATATTGAGCTCATATTATATGTTAAGGTTTGGTACATTTTTTGTGAGTCTCTTATGTCACTATGGCTGCATTTATGTGATAAAAAATAAAGCAAGAACATTAAAATTGTCAAATATTATTACAATTTAAAATAACAGTATTTCTATTTTAAACATAAGCCTTCTGAAATCATTCTAAAATGCTGATTTGCTGCTCAACAAATATTTATTATTATTATCAATGTTGAATAGTGAGAGTAAACTTTTGAGCTGTAGTCTATATATACATGATAATGTGTATGTGTACATTATCATTTTGTTACGTAATGTGTTACTAGTCTAAATATGTCTAAAATAAACAGCCATTGATGACGGGGAAATGAGCCGAAACGTGTTTGATACTTACAGAGCAGGCAGCCAAGACTTGAATCAGTAGAGTCATTTGGGTACCACTGAGGGTCGTGTGTAGGGGACGGCATCCAGCTGTCACATGAAGAGGGAAGAAGCTTAGATCTATCACTCCCATTCAGTTTAGGAGGTGAGAGCAATGATCCATCACCTTGGAAAGAGACAGAGAGACCAAAAGTGAGAGAGTACCCCGAGACATTCCTCTAATATCCACGTTCAATCCCACAGGTCGTACCATAGTGCGAGTTGATGGCGAGCTCAATAATAGAGTCGCTGATTTGAGTTTGCGGTTCTCCAGATGGAAGGGACTCCTCTGGGGGGCCTGGTAGAGAGATATCCAGTAAGGAAGCAACACTGGGAGGGGCCAAGAGGGAGTCCCCGCCCCCTGGAGAAGGTGGAGAGACACCATTTTGCAGGGATTCCTGCAGACAAAGAGAACAAGATCAAGATATGATCAACTGTGCATTCAAAAGTGAAAGAGGATCTAGGGAAGGGATTATTTATTACCTCAGAAGGATCCTGATCAAGTAGATCAGGATCTAGTTCAGGTGCAGCAGGTTCCGAGTCCATGGCCTCCTCAGACTCCACAATGGCCTTTTCTATACTAGGGGCCTCCACTTCCCGACAGGGACTGCCAGGGATAATGCCTGCAGATTTTGCAGCCAGGTCAATTGCACCTGAAACAAATTCAAGAGAAATTCAAGAGTGTGCAGTTGTGGGATTCAAATGTTCAGTGCATGAATGCATCTTTTATCATTTAGTTTCTAATTTGATTCTTACTGGACAGCTGACTAGCGGGCACAGGACTAGCTGTAGTGGACAAAGCTTTTGAGGAAAGTTGGCGGTTGGATGGGGCGAGACGAGTTTGTATTGGACGAAAAGAACCAGTGCCTGACAAAAAGACAAAATGTTGGAATTAAGACAGATACAGTAATTCTGAACGTATTCAAAATATATATATCTCACTGCTTGACTTCAAGTCACTTTTATCATTTAAACCAAACTTTGTTTATTAAATGTTTAGCTTGAAAAGAGTTTTTGTGACTTGGTGTGATATTTTGTTATGTAATAACAATAAAGTGTGGCATAAGTGTCCAAATACTTAGGCTAAGTCATGTATGAGTAAAAGTGCATTTAAAGAGTGTTACGCATTAGTGTGGTTAATCACCTGTAGCAGATGAATTGGAGAGAATGGAGAAGGAGCACACATGAGGCGAAGTGTCTCCAGTGGTTCGTGGCAGCAGTGTTCTCTGGAAAAAAAAAAAAAAATTATATATTTTTTTTTTAAAAAGTACTAACTATTAGAATATCTCAATAAACACAAACAACAGAATACAGCTCCAATGTGAAGAGTATAAAGAAAGCAAAAGCCCTACTTCCTAGTTTTTCCTTCCATCGGCACTCACCTGAACCACAAGAGGTTTCCTTAGTGGACGGCCCCTCCCTATTTTCCGCTGCTTTGAAAATATATCTGACTGAAGAAAAAAAAAACATAATTAGAGGAAAAAGGTTGTTGATGGAAATAGAAGTCTCTTTTTTTCTGTAGCCACTCCAAAGTCCGAACGAAGTCTTTTGTATTTTACAGCGGGTGAATCTGTTGTCACTGGTGATTGTCGTTTGAACCTTTCTGGATCTGCCATCAAATTGATACGTTTAATTATATCAAGTGCTATGAGAAAAGTCTATAAATCTCCACCTCCACCATCCTCAAATGCAACATAACTTATACTAGCCGAGACTCCTTCTTTATGTTTTTTATGTGAACAGATGTGACGCAAAGTAATGACGCAAAGACATGCTCGAAACTCCCACCGAAATCTACCAGTACCACTGGAATTAAAAACATTATTACAAGCTTACCGTTTTGAAGCGAGCTAAGGCAAGCAGGTAGTTTTGAACACTGGCTAGTTATGTACTTACTCTGAAATGTTCTAACATTAACATTTTTAACCCAAAAAAGTTACGGACTGGAGCTTTAAATAGAAATACATTTCTATTTCAATTTCTAGTTACTTCACTAATATATACTTTATATTACTTTTTGGACCAGCTTATTTACACATGTCCTACTGCTCTCTAGAAACACTGACACTACTCACACTGATGGAGTCCAGCTGCTGGCGAAAGGCTAGCTCCGCCTCCTTATTAGGAGAGAACATCCGCAACTGGCGGGAGCTGTTAGGAGGCAGGGTCGTTGGGACAGCAAACCCTTCGCTGTCGCCTCCGGAGGCCAGCAGAGAACGCGGTAGGTTCCTCCCTCCTGCCGAGAACACATCTATTTAAATTCCAGCAGGTCAATCTGACACAGAGCAGGAGCACTGCAATACCCTTTTGTCACAATAGCGAGTTAATATGATTATTTTTTTATTCAAAAGATGGTATGAAACGTCAGGATTTTTTCTCTGTTACCTGTTGCTGGTCTATTGATTTGGGAACAATATACTTTGCTCAGTTTTGGGATAATGTTCAATATACTCACTAAAATTAAAGTGTTTCATTATTTAAATATTTCTTCTATACCAGTTTAATGTGCAATTAACTAAACCATTTACAACAAATACACAGCACCTGTCTGTGAAACTATCTGCTAAACAAAGGCAAATCGGGGCAATATTTGTGAAAATTCATTATTTCTACAATTCCAGATTTCAGAAATGACACTCTTTAACTTAATAGACACAATTTTGTCTCTGTACCTGGGATGACTGCATTATTCAGAAGAATTTTTGAGCGTGCCGCATGTTGCTGTCGCCCCCAGCTAGGACTACGGGTCGCTCCAGCTTGAGTTCTGCCTGGAGGTGTCACAGATGATTCCTCTTGACCTGATTTAAATGGTGAAGTGCCCACTGAACACACCTCTGGGGTCTAGGACAGAGAAAATAAAAATATATGATTACAATTAAATTAAAACACTTTTTGTAAATTAATTTAAACATATCTCAGTTTAAAAACACAAATAAAAGTTTAAAAATGTAAATTCAATACAAATACACACATTAACGGAATCACAGAAGCACAACTTCTAGTGCACACTGGTCTTATATTTATTTATATGCACAGTTTTCATTTAAAATTTCTAACAAAAGTTTGTTTTGTGGCTTTTATGGTGTGTTTGTGTAAGTGTAGAGGTGAAAGAGAGAAAAAAAAAACAGACTCACTGGTTTGGGGTTGACCTCTGAGGACACTAGTCTCAGGAGACACCGAAGCACACTTTGAGTGCTGGGTAGGGCTGAGGGCTGGGGCTTAGGTTGCCATTCATACTCCAGCTGTAGTTTCCCAGGCTTGCCCAGCATGAGGTAGAGTTCTGCCAGTGTCACATTCTCAGAGCCCTGTGAGCTCCAACCATCATCTCGGATTTGTTGAGGAGATCGTTCAGTCCCGCCCACTTCCTCACCACGCCCTTGAGGTTCTGATTGCGGCAGTGCTTTTTCTGATGCAACTTCACCTGCCGTTCCAGGGTCCTCAATCCGACCCTCTATAAGGGTGGGTTCTCCCTGAGTGACAGTCTCTTTGTCCCGCACACTATCATCAGTCTGACTCACCGCCTCTTGCTCCACAGTCCCCACCGCATTCCCCTCCTGTCCAACGGGGAGAGATGGACTGATGGTTGGACTGACTGGAGAGGTAGTGTTCAGAGTGGGATTTACACTGGTCTCCAAACCTGGAGTGGAAGTGCCACTATCAGAGCCTTCAACAGGATGACCGTCGCTTCTTTTCGGGTCTCCTCCCACCGGGCCCGACTTGCCTGATTTTCCTCTAGCAGGCTGAATTCCCAGAATGTGAGCTGCAGGCAAGTCCCTAATACCTGTCCGTCCACGCCCACTCTCCTGCCAGTGTACAGTGCAGGAAGCCTTGGAGTGCACAACACGAGCCACACCTGGCAAAGTAGTAACTGTACTGTTCTCTGCAGGAAACAGGAACAGGTCCTCCGACTCACTAGACTGGGCCAAGCTGTCGAGGGCTTCTCGTTCCGCTAGGCTCTTACGCTATGCATGACAAGTTAAGGAGAATAACTGTTATAAAGCACATAAGCATGAGTACTTGCTTTAACATGGACATCTCTGACAAATTTCCATAACAAAGCTTACAAATCTATCACAAATGTATCCCATAAAATAGAGGAGGAAGGAAAAAGGACGGAAATTAAACTTTTGACTGCATGCTGAGATCTGAAATCTGAGTGCAAGGATACAATTCGTTGATCTTGGACAGCCCATTTCTGCTTCAGGAATTCAATGAGAGTGGAGACCTTCCGGTGCAACTCGACGACCATCCTACAAACACATCACAGGCATGGGTGAATATTACAACTTTAATGTTGCAATGAAATTGAAGTATCGACAGATATTTTCTTCCGTATGGTGGTGTACATGTAAGTGTAACGCATTATCGGTGCGTATATATATTATATATAAGTGGACAAAAATATTGGAGAATAACAACATTCACCAACAGAACGAATTAGATTCTTGCTGATACACAGCCCTACTGTGTACTGGTGAAGCTCACCTGAGCCGAGGATTATGGGCTAGACTCTGAACCCGAGACCAGGAGTGATTGCTTCGTGGCTGAAGTTCGACGGCCACCTTCAAAGGTAAACGAACAGGCTTCTGATCCTCTTCATCACTCACACCTGAAATAGAGAATGAAAGGAAGAAAAACTATGATGAACTATTCTCCATGATTTTGACGGTGGCCTAAATCTGCATTACCGCCCATTTCCACTCAGTCCCACAGCCTAAAACCATGGAAACCATGTAGAATCACTCCTCCTACACCCTGGAGAGCAGCCTTGGCACACTCATCCATCGCCCCAGTCCACCTAAATACCCATGGTGCTCCATTTTTTCAGCTTTCTTTTGTTACCCTCTATTCAATCTATTTAACTCTCTTACTAAATCAATCTTTCAAGAGTGTTTTTGCTTTCTCTCACACACACACCATCTGGATCGCAGAGCTTCTTCAGCGCGCGGCACATTGGAGCTTTAATCCTCAGGTTTCTGCCTTTGGAACGCACTGTGGTGGCCCTGAAACACATACACACAAAATTATAGATGTACCCCAAAATTATCACAACCTATAAAGATAATGTACAGTAGATGTTCCAATTAGAAATCACCACAACTGTGTATTACTGAAATTTCTTTTTCTTACACTTACCCTTGTTGGATAAGCTCATTAAGTTTGGCTACATTTTTGTCATCCATCACTAGAAGGAACAGAAAGACACCAGGGAATGTTACATTCAATATGTCCACATGTGCAACCACTTAAAATGACCCCCCCCCCGATCCAGAAAACCACTTGACACATATACTTACAGCCTCCGACCTTCTTCCTGAGTTCAGCATAACAGATGAGGCCATAGAGCTCCTGAGAAGACTTTTTCAGGACACGTGAATACACTGATAAAAGGAAGCAATAGGATAGGAGAAAAAAGAACATGAAATTATTGAGCAAGTCAAATAAAAAAATAGAGTAAAAAGATATAGTTAAAATAACTTTTCTATTTGAATATATTATTTTAAAATGTAGTTTATTCCTGTGATGTTAAAGCTGAGTCTTTATCATTCAATCATTCTAATATGATGATCTGATGCTCAAGACACATTTCTTATTATTATCATTGATGAAAACATAATTTAATTGTTTTCAGGATTTATGGAAGAATAGAAAATAGAGAACAGCATTTATTTGAAATAGAAATCTTTTTGTAACATTATAAATGTCTTTACTATGACTTTTTTTTATCAATTTAATGAATTGTTTCTGATTACATAAGTATTTGTTTAAAAAAAAAAAAAAAAAAAAATCAATCGAACTGACCCCAAAATTTTAAGCGGTACTGCATGCTTTTTTTTATCATGATCAGCATTCAACCCGATAAAGACAATGTACGACAAATATAGAAGTATATAAATATACAAGTAGAGTTCAATGCCGTTTATAATACATTTATATATGCTAAACATGTACGCTTCAAATCACAATAAGTAGGATGCAATACAAAACCATTAAAAAGCAAGCAAATTTGGATAATGTGGACACACTCATAATTTGATAATGTCTTGACAGACAAAAACCAAGTGGTGTGGCAGCCAAGAAGATTAAACTTCAAAGATGAACATGACAGAATGAATTTAAATTGGTTCATAGGTACTGTATGGACAACTAACCATCTGCTCCTATCAAACAAAGGTCTCTACTGTGGTCTGTAAATGTCATACAAAGTATAAACTGTGCATCTGTCAATCTCACCGTTGGTGAAATCGATGTGTTTAGAGATCTTGTGCCAGGTTCTGTAGTAGAAATGGCGCACCTGCTCCTTGTTCTTCACCATACTTGCCGGTTTACCCTTCTTCTTATATTTAAGAGCAATATTGTTCTGAATAGCTTCAAAATCCTTGCCATGCTATGAAAGAACAGGAGAGACAATGACAAACAGTTATCCAAAGCTGTAGATTAAATTAAATACAAAATATATTAAATGAATCTTCCATTTACATGACAAATTAGAGTGTAGATAGAAATAAATCAATATAAGATATCACAGACCACAACTGTACTTTTAGAGAAACTAAACTATTAGGACAGTTAAACAGCAGTCTGTCTCTTGCGAGTCAAGGCGGGACGGAAACTTTAATGATGGAACTTATTCAGTAATACTGAAAATTATTTTGTCCCATATGATTAACTAATTTAATTTTTTTTCAAATCTCCATTGAAAAAACCTTCAGTTTACAGAACGTTCAGAGGGCTGCCAAAAGATTTCAGCAAGTTTCATTTTCATTAATGTCAAATTAAAATTGTAAAATTACCTCATAAAGTCCTTCAAAGAAACTGTTCTTGTCCTCAGTGCTCCAAGACTCCCACTGTCTGCGCACTCGTTTCTGACTCCCCCCTTCCTCCTTCTCTGCAGGGCCCTGGCCCTTTGGGGCTGATCTGGATGCTCCAGCTGCCCCAGAGCCGGCTGAACCCGCAGAAGCTGTCAAACACACAGAGGGACCTGCTTCTGCACCTGAGAAAGAGAGGGGAAAAGAAAGAAGGTTAGTATGTCAGTTCTAACACAAGCTGTAATTCTTGCAGAGAAAATTATTGCAACAAGTTCAAGATCAAAAAGTACTTGTGTATATATAACCAAACTGTCATAAATACACAAAATATATAAATAAAGAGTGATAAAATAAACTTGCTTAATTTATTTTGGCTTAACATAACAGATTTTCAAAACCAAGGAAACAAAACCACTCTTTAAAAAGAAAAGAAGCAAATAACCACCTGAAACAAATAATTTAAATTGCATACAATTCAAATTTGTGCATGTCAGGAAGTATGTCTGGAGTCCCGACTCCCTCCCCACTTAAACACACTCAAGAGCATCCAACAAGAGCACCATGCTATGCTATCTACATTTTAAATAAACATGGATTCCCTTATAACCCCTGTGTACATTCAGATCACAAACAGATAATTCAAGCTTGTGACTTGTGATCCTGATTCACTGTAGAGGCAGAGTGGTCACTCATCCCCTGATCAGATGCACAGCTGGCTCTTGCATCAGAATGAAACTCCTGCCAGTGATTTGTCACCTTCTGAATGACAGCTGAATGACAGGAAAATAAATAACCATTGAGTATGCTAACTTAAAATAGTGCACTGATGCTTATTAAGTCATTTAATATGGCTAAAAGCAACATCCAAGTGCTGAGATTTAAGAGGCTTCAGTGTGAGGAGTTAAAGTGACTTTCACTCCCAGAAAGCGTGAGAGCTTCCCCGCGTTACGTCCAATCAAAAACAGCACACAAACTCACAGGTCATTGTACAAATGCTTTAAAAAACACGAAAGAAAAGTGAGATAAAAGTACAGAGAACGGATGTACTGACACTTGAGCATCGCACACACGTCGAGAGATGGCCACTCACCTTTCGCTTTCGCACCGCCGTGACCGTTCAGCGCCGGGGACGAGGCATCTTTCCGTATCCGCTTGCTCGGAGGTCGCACGCTGGAGCGAAGAAAATGATGCTGGTCCTGGCTGTTCGGGGCAGTCAGGGCCGGGGAAAGGGCTGTCGGGTTTAGCTGGACTCCGGGTGGGCTTGATGTTTGGGTGGAAAGAGTCGGAGCCAAACCGGGGCTGGCCGCGCTTGATGGATTAAGTGTTTCCTCTCCGACTCTCTTTGTACTCTCCTCGCTCGCCTGATCTGCGCTCTCTCCATCCTCGCCTCCTTCGGGCTTTCGGTCCGGTTTGCTCGGCCCCTCGACTCCCGAACCGCCCCCTTGGCCCACTGTCATCCTGCGCAAACACAAACCAAGCATATTCGTAAACATTTTCCGCGACTCAAAACAACGATCAACTTGGAAAGACGACATTCTGCTCAACTCAACATGGCCGCCGCTGTTTGTTTCAAATCCCCTCTCACCGTCCCGACAAATCGCATCGAAAAATATCCACTCGCTTATTCACGAATGTGACCAAAAACATTTATTCTGCTCTCATCACAGACTCCTTTTTGTGTAGTTTTTCGTGACTCGGGTTGCAAGCTGTCCTTTATTTATCTTGAAATTCAAGCGCGAGCGCCTACACTTTAGCGCCCAGCAGAAACGACAGACGACAACGCAAATCTTTCGCGCATTCGACCTCTATCTAAAGTGCTTGTTTCTCAAGCACTCTTACCCATTCTCGAGCTCTTCGGATGCAGACGGCGTCTTCTTTCTCTTCACCATGAGTTCGGAGATTTTCGAGGCCAAAACTTGACGAATTTGAACATATTCAAAGCGCAAACGAGGTCAGGCAAAGTCGTCCTCTCCTGGCTGCTGCTCCTACTGGGGTTCAACTCCGCGCAGCGCAACTGGGAGCTCTCGTAGCCACAGCAACTCTGACTCACAAACTCACTAGTTTTATCACAACAACAAACACCTGTCATTCGGCATATGTTTATGATAAAACACCGCACGATGACGCCAACTTTGAATCTGACTGTTCACCAGATCTGCTTTTGAGGCATTTCGGTCAATCCTAACTCTCTCTCTCTGGACTTTGCTTACACTATACGTCATCATAACTAACAGAGCAGAAGCATTTCAACATGTAACATTTTAATTTTGCTCAGTGACACCCACAGTCTCTATACATCCCAAAATAAAATGGCTACAGTGTTAAATGATTTTATAATCTCAAAAAACAAGCAGGACAGACTTTGATAGAGCACATATAGATCACGTTCTCGAGAAGGGGTGTGGTTGAGATGGTGCTTTGCATACACAGCAATAAATTAAACAATAGCAGATATAACAGTGACTACTTCTAGAATCTTTCATCTTTACTGCTTTTTTTAAATAAAAAGTCACTAGACAATGTTTTGCTTGATTAGGATGTGTCTTTGGCTCATAAGAGCTTAAAATCTGTTGACATTACAGACTGTCAAAAAAATGTCAAAACACGCTTTCCACTATAAATGTAGCAAACATGCATGTTTAGATGTTAGAGTTACGTTGCTTCATATTATTTTTTTTAAACATTATTGCAGTCAAGACTGAGACATCTATATTGTGGGTGCAAAACAACTTTTAGCTTGATTTATCCCATTAATTACATTGTCATAACGTCTTTATGAAATAAGATACAGTTAGGCAATGCCGATCTCAGCTGCTCAACCACTGCTACCAACAGCTGCAGCTGTCAATGTCCCTGCGTGTCCAGTCCAGTTTGAAAGGAGCAGTTTGATGAAAAAAAAAGCTTTTATTTCCCCTCTTTGGGCATTCAAGTTAGATTTTCTAAAAAGTGTAGACCTTATAACAAGTATAAAACATATCACATTTATTTTGCCTACAAAGAACCCCAGTGACTGTGCACCAACTGTGACAGTTATAAATAAAGAAATACATTGTCAACTTGATTCAGTATCAGTTGTGAATACTACACAATTATCCGGGTTATTTAGCTATCAAACATCTTTTGATGGGCTTAAAATAATGCATGAAGGAGAGGCTGTTAGTTTGATTACACCATAAACGAATTGCAACAGCTGACACAAAACCAGCAGTGCCAGCTGCACATACTGACAAAGTTGCTCCGCTAACTTGCTAGCTAAACAGTTGCCGTTTCTTTTGCGGTAAAGTCATATCAGCTCAGACATGTAATCAATAATTACGTATTGACAAAAATTATCTTTACAAGTTCTATACCTGTTTAGGAGATTTCTTATTGGCCTTGAGAAACTCCACGGTATCCAGAAAGACCAAACAGAGGAGTAGCATGAGAACCACTGAAGTGCATAACTTCCTGTTTTCCTCTGCTGTCAGGCACGCCTACCACAACTCAAAAACAAATCATCTGATTGGTCAATGGGATGCGCATCGACGCGTTCGTAAAATGATTGACGGAGGAGTTATCCAGTCAATCATTAAAAATAGTGGGGCGTTTTTTCAAAGCATCCAATCAAAACTTACGTTCAAGCAACGTCATTTCATTCATCTCGCAAATGTTTTAAAATAACGGTCCCACCCAAAATGAACAAAGACCGACAGACACTCAAGGAAAACACGAGGCAATCAGTTAATGTTAGTGAAAGTCGATATATATATGTGTATAGAACATAATTAAAATAAATATGTACAATATTTTGTTCAGAACAACAATTAAAATGTTGAATACTAATAATAAAATAAAATATTTAATATTAAAATTCATGTTCATATATTGTATTCAATAAAATATTTAATATATCAAGATTTAAAATATTGACTGACTTTCTCTCTATATATATATATAAATATAAAATATATGTATATATAAATATATATAACAAAATAATATATATATAACACACACACACACACACACACATATATGTATATATATATATATGTTATATACATATGTTTTATGTTTCTATATATAGAGAGAGTCATAGTCAATATTTTAAATATTGATATATTAAATATTTTATTGAATATATGTAATATACGAACAATAATTTTAATCTTCAGTATTTTATTTTATTATTAGCATTCAACATTTTAATTGTTGTTCTGAACAAAATATTTGTACATATTTATTTTAATTATGTAAACAAACATATAAAGCACAACAAGGTCTTCCCATTTTACATAAATCTTGAAAACATTGGGAAAAAATTATTACTGGATGGTCATGAGACAACAGAAATCATGTAGAAAAAAAAACGTATTTGGTGCATTTATACCTGTGAATATAAAATGTACTATTTTAATATCATATATACAATTTTAACACTCTTGTCATAATTTTTCATAACAAACCTTCATATAATTTATATATTTTTTTCTCTATGAATTGATGTATTTTTAATAATCGATTTTATGACGGACAGGGAAGTAAGACGTACTTTGAGCTGACCAATCAACTCACTCTGTTGGTCATATATAACCTGACAGCCAATAGAATTCTAGTTCAGTCGGGGATTGATTTCTATCAGAGCCATTCCCATAATCATATTTGCAGCTCTGCATTTGAGCTGTCCAATCCTCTCTGGGCGTGGTCAGTCAGACTTCACTTCTTTGGCAAAGTCTTTTAGTTCAGCAGTTGTGGCAGCAGAGCACTAGTTTCTGTTGGAGGGCTGTCTGTTGTTAAAGTTATTGGGTCACGGCGCAGTAGACCGAGACAAGCAACCATGACTTCAACCAATATGTTTCAGGGACTTGAATCTAGTGGCAAACCAAGTTCAAGGTATGGTGTGTGTGCTGACAGTATGTCTGGATCAAATCAGTGTTTATTGTTAGTTTGGTGTTGATTCAATCATCTGTTTATCTGTATCATTAAAGTTAATCATGATTATTTAGGGGTGGAAGAGAGCGGAACTTTAGCATGGCCAAGCGCTAACGTTACATGCTAACTCATATTAGCTAAGAGACTGCTACGTGTATTTAATGCACCGAGTGAGGTCACATTTCTGTATATAACAATTTAAATAAACAGCCGTGGAATGTGTGTGAGGTGGTTAAATGCAATATTACAAACTATATTGTTTTTAACTCAGTCAGTATTGTTTGTTAGCCGTTAGCGGCAAATGTCCCGAGACTCAATTATAAGTTTTATCAGCCACAAAGACGTATTTTACTTTTAAATGAAATGCGTATTTGCAGTTTTAAATGGTGGCTACGTTTAAGAAAACGGTATTTTTTTAGTAATAAATGTAAATTTATGCACAATGCAGACTTTGAAGTAGGCACATTTCCTGGAAACGTTATTTTTCGGAAACGAAATTATGCCGCAGGGTTTCGTTTTGTTTATTGTGGTAGGCTTTCATTTTCGGGAATAAATGCACGAATTATATTAAAATTCAGCGTTTGACGTTGGGTAAAACTTTATGGCCCATAAAGCCGGTGTCGTGCCAAGGTACTTACCCCTGAAAGGAAGTGTATCCCCGGTCGCGGGAGCGCGCACGCATTCAGCAGGAGGTGTGTCATTACTTTGTCCAAGATGAATTAAACTATAACACGTGAATTGTTTAAGTCATCGTTTTACTGTTGTTGTTGTTTTGTTTTTTTTTATCGACGAGGTTTAGCAAAGACAGATATCATGTGGCCCATCAAAAACTAATTATTTTGTGGGCAAACGATCTAGCTTCATGCACGGAATGGATCAATTCTCACGAGAATGTACTGAAAAACTAAGACGACCATATCGTTTCACAAGCAAACAGCCCGTGGATATAAAATTGTTCTTACCCCCCCCCCCTCCTCCTCCTTCCATGGTGAATTATTACCAAAATCATTCAATAATGCATTGCACTTATACATAGGCAAACAACGATTTTACCGATGATGGCCTATCATCAAGTGTTTTATTTTATGAATACTGTACATCATGTCTAATAACAGCAGTGAATATGAACACATTTCCTATTTCCTGACTAAAGTTATAGTGGGATACAGATTTTTTCAGACCGTATTTTCGACCTGCCAAAATATGTATCCCCCCCCCCTAAAATCTACAGGTGATGGCCTATCATCTAGTGTTTTATTTTATGAATACTGTACATCATGTCTAATAACAGCAGTGAATATGAACACATTTCTTGTTTTCTGACAAAAGTTATAGTGGGATACAGATTTTTTCAGACCGTATTTTCGACCTGCCAAAATATGTATCCCCCCCCCAAAATCTACAGGTGATGGCCTATCATCTAGTGTTTTATTTTATGAATACTGTACATCATGTCTAATAACAGCAGTGAATATGAACACATTTCCTATTTCCTGACTAAAGTTATAGTGGGATACAGATTTTTTCAGACCGTATTTTCGACCTGCCAAAATATGTATCCCCCCCCCCTAAAATCTACAGGTGATGGCCTATCATCTAGCGTTTTATTTTATGAATACTGTACATCATGTCAAATAACAGCAGTGAATATGAACACATTTCCTATTTCCTGACTAAAGTTATAGTGGGATACAGATTTTTTCAGACCGTATTTTCGACCTGCCAAAAGATGTATCCCCCCCCCCTAAAATCTACAGGTGATGGCCTATCATCTAGTGTTTTATTTTATGAATACTGTACATCATGTCTAATAACAGCAGTGAATATGAACACATTTCTTGTTTTCTGACAAAAGTTATAGTGGGATACAGATTTTTTCAGACCGTATTTTCGACCTGCCAAAATATGTATCCCCCCCCTAAAATCTACAGGTGATGGCCTATCATCTAGTGTTTTATTTTATGAATACTGTACATCATGTCTAATAACAGCAGTGAATATGAACACATTTCCTATTTCCTGACTAAAGTTATAGTGGGATACAGATTTTTTCAGACCGTATTTTCGACCTGCCAAAATATGTACCCCCCCCCCCTAAAATCTACAGGTGATGGCCTATCATCTAGTGTTTTTTTTTATGAATACTGTACATCATGTCTAATAACAGCAGTGAATATGAACACATTTCTTGTTTTCTGACAAAAGTTATAGTGGGATACAGATTTTTTCAGACCGTATTTTCGACCTGCCAAAATATGTATCCCCCCCCCCCCTAAAATCTACAGGTGATGGCCTATCATCTAGTGTTTTATTTTATGAATACTGTACATCATGTCTAATAACAGCAGTGAATATGAACACATTTCCTATTTCCTGACTAAAGTTATAGTGGGATACAGATTTTTTCAGACCGTATTTTCGACCTGCCAAAATATGTACCCCCCCCCTAAAATCTACAGGTGATGGCCTATCATCTAGTGTTTTATTTTATGAATACTGTACATCATGTCTAATAACAGCAGTGAATATGAACACATTTCTTGTTTTCTGACAAAAGTTATAGTGGGATACAGATTTTTTCAGACCGTATTTTCGACCTGCCAAAATATGTACCCCCCCCCCCCCCCCTAAAATCTACAGGTGATGGCCTATCATCTAGTGTTTTATTTTATGAATACTGTACATCATGTCTAATAACAGCAGTGAATATGAACACATTTCTTGTTTTCTGACAAAAGTTATAGTGGGATACAGATTTTTTCAGACCGTATTTTCGACCTGCCAAAATATGTATCCCCCCCCCTAAAATCTACAGGTGATGGCTTATCATCTAGTGTTTTATTTTATGAATACTGTACATCATGTCTAATAACAGCAGTGAATATGAACACATTTCCTATTTCCTGACTAAAGTTATAGTGGGATACAGATTTTTTCAGACCGTATTTTCGACCTGCTATAAAAGGTATCCCCCTCTCCATATTCCACAGATGATGGACTATCAACGTCTCCACTTCCTGTGGCGCCAAGAAAGCAAGATAAGACCCCCGCCATCCATCTTGAGCAGCACCCGTCCCACTTTGTGCTGGACCGCACGTCGCATATTGAGATAATGTCCCGCATCAGTCTGTTGGTTTTTAATAATTTTAAGATGATAAGACACATACTTGGAAGGTGTAATAATACAACAAGATTTAATCAATAAATTCCTCCGGAACAATAATGTACACAAAATTAAGGAGTACAAGCAGTACACAGGAAGGCCTCCTCCGTTGGTGGGCTTTTAACACACATATGGTGGAACCACCGCAAACAAACGTCACACTGAATCTGGAAAACAAATTATTTGGATTCAGTAAGAGGTTGCAAATTTTCATTCCTGTGTAATTGATATTTGTAATATACTGTACAGTAATTATTGTGGAGATAAAATAATTATGTAATGTTTGTAAGTCCTGGGCAAAATAGAAGAAATATAATATAAATATCCAACATAACACTACAATAAAATTCTTAATAACTTTATATCAAAACATATTTCATTTCACATTTCTTAAGTTTGATTTACCCAGCTCAAATCTTCCTTGGGTCCTTCTGATCCACAGAAGTGACATATGTCAGTCAGGTCATCTTAGAAACAAAACAAAACACAGAGCATGAATCTATAATTCTTAGTTTTTCCACACAAATATTTTTTAGGTTAGTATGGAATAATTCTGATGGCTCCATAAAATTAAAAATTCAAATAGTATGAATAATGAACAAATAAAATATACACCACCATTAATTTAGATCATTGACAGTTTTATACATTGAGAATTTATTAAACCAAAAACGTTCACTGCTGTTATTAGACATGATGTACAGTATTCACAAAATAAAACACTTGATGATAGGCCATCACATGTAGATTTTAGGGGGGGATACATATTTTGGCAGGTCGAAAATACGGTCTGAAAAAATCTGTATCCCACTATAACTTTAGTCAGGAAATAGGAAATGTGTTCATATTCACTGCTGTTATTAGACATGATGTACAGTATTCATAAAATAAAACACTAGATGATAAGCCATCACCTGTAGATTTTAGGGGGGGGGATACATATTTTGGCAGGTCGAAAATACGGTCTGAAAAAATCTGTATCCCACTATAACTTTAGTCAGGAAATAGGAAATGTGTTCATATTCACTGCTGTTATTAGACATGATGTACAGTATTCATAAAATAAAACACTAGATGATAGGCCATCACCTGTAGATTTTAGGGGGGGGGGGTACATATTTTGGCAGGTCGAAAATACGGTCTGAAAAAATCTGTATCCCACTATAACTTTAGTCAGGAAATAGGAAATGTGTTCATATTCACTGCTGTTATTAGACATGATGTACAGTATTCATAAAATAAAACACTAGATGATAGGCCATCACCTGTAGATTTTGGGGGGGGGGATACATATTTTGGCAGGTCGAAAATACGGTCTGAAAAAATCTGTATCCCACTATAACTTTAGTCAGGAAATAGGAAATGTGTTCATATTCACTGCTGTTATTTGACATGATGTACAGTATTCATAAAATAAAACACTAGATGATAGGCCATCACCTGTAGATTTTAGGGGGGGGATACATATTTTGGCAGGTCGAAAATACGGTCTGAAAAAATCTGTATCCCACTATAACTTTAGTCAGGAAATAGGAAATGTGTTCATATTCACTGCTGTTATTAGACATGATGTACAGTATTCATAAAATAAAACACTAGATGATAGGCCATCACCTGTAGATTTTGGGGGGGGGATACATATTTTGGCAGGTCGAAAATACGGTCTGAAAAAATCTGTATCCCACTATAACTTTAGTCAGGAAATAGGAAATGTGTTCATATTCACTGCTGTTATTTGACATGATGTACAGTATTCATAAAATAAAACACTAGATTATAGGCCATCACCTGTAGATTTTAGGGGGGGGGTACATATTTTGGCAGGTCGAAAATACGGTCTGAAAAAATCTGTATCCCACTATAACTTTAGTCAGGAAATAGGAAATGTGTTCATATTCACTGCTGTTATTAGACATGATGTACAGTATTCATAAAATAAAACACTAGATGATAGGCCATCACCTGTAGATTTTAGGGGGGGGGGGGGTACATATTTTGGCAGGTCGAAAATACGGTCTGAAAAAATCTGTATCCCACTATAACTTTAGTCAGAAAACAAGAAATGTGTTCATATTCACTGCTGTTATTAGACATGATGTACAGTATTCATAAAATAAAACACTAGATGATAGGCCATCACCTGTAGATTTTAGGGGGGGGGGTACATATTTTGGCAGGTCGAAAATACGGTCTGAAAAAATCTGTATCCCACTATAACTTTTGTCAGAAAACAAGAAATGTGTTCATATTCACTGCTGTTATTAGACATGATGTACAGTATTCATAAAATAAAACACTAGATTATAGGCCATCACCTGTAGATTTTAGGGGGGGGATACATATTTTGGCAGGTCGAAAATACGGTCTGAAAAAATCTGTATCCCACTATAACTTTAGTCAGGAAATAGGAAATGTGTTCATATTCACTGCTGTTATTAGACATGATGTACAGTATTCATAAAATAAAACACTAGATGATAAGCCATCACCTGTAGATTTTAGGGGGGGGGTACATATTTTGGCAGGTCGAAAATACGGTCTGAAAAAATCTGTATCCCACTATAACTTTTGTCAGAAAACAAGAAATGTGTTCATATTCACTGCTGTTATTAGACATGATGTACAGTATTCATAAAATAAAACACTAGATGATAGGCCATCACCTGTAGATTTTGGGGGGGGGGGGTACATATTTTGGCAGGTCGAAAATACGGTCTGAAAAAATCTGTATCCCACTATAACTTTTGTCAGAAAACAAGAAATGTGTTCATATTCACTGCTGTTATTAGACATGATGTACAGTATTCATAAAATAAAACACTAGATGATAGGCCATCACCTGTAGATTTTAGGGGGGGGGATACATATTTTGGCAGGTCGAAAATACGGTCTGAAAAAATCTGTATCCCACTATAACTTTAGTCAGGAAATAGGAAATGTGTTCATATTCACTGCTGTTATTAGACATGATGTACAGTATTCATAAAATAAAACACTTGATGATAGGCCATCATCGGTAAAATCGTTGTTTGCCTATGTATAAGTGCAATGCATTATTGAATGATTTTGGTAATAATTCACCATGGAAGGAGGAGGAGGGGGGGGGGGGTAAGAACAATTTTATATCCACGGGCTGTTTGCTTGTGAAACGATATGGTCGTCTTAGTTTTTCAGTACATTCTCGTGAGAATTGATCCATTCCGTGCATGAAGCTAGATCGTTTGCCCACAAAATAATTAGTTTTTGATGGGCCACATGATATCTGTCTTTGCTAAACCTCGTCGATAAAAAAAAACAAAACAACAACAACAGTAAAACGATGACTTAAACAATTCACGTGTTATAGTTTAATTCATCTTGGACAAAGTAATGACACACCTCCTGCTGAATGCGTGCGCGCTCCCGCGACCGGGGATACACTTCCTTTCAGGGGTAAGTACCTTGGCACGACACCGGACCGCCTAATCTCACAACTGCAGTTGCGATGTTCAGCCTCACATATATGGTTGCGCTGTGCTGCAAAGTTACGTGTTGTTTTTAGGTCATTTCTCAGTACAATTCCCATTATTGGGATAAAATACAATATTCGTGTGAATCCATGTACAAATATTTCTATAACTGTGTTTAGGGTACTAAGACCTCCAGGTGGAGGGTCCAGCAATCTCTTCGGTGGTTATGAAGAAGACACTTCTGCCTCCAGACGGCCAAACAAAATGTCCTCCTCTATTTTTGCGCCTGCAGAAGAATCTCAGGGGAGTCCCAAACGCTCCAATCCCCCAGGTGAGCTTTCATCAGACAGTGTATTTTCTGTCTTGGGCCTCTTGCTCTCTCCGAGTCAAATTCATCACCACACTGTTACTCAGTTTGATGCGTTTGAGTCTCGCTCTCAGCCACTATGCAAACGGGCACTTTTACATTTACATTTGTTATCTTGTCATCAATAGCAAAGCCTTTACCTCAGTCTGGAAACATAACCAGTCAGTTAACGCTGTGAGATCACACACGGTCTGAACTGATGAAATTGCACATCTAGATGGATAAGGTTAAAGATCACATTGCTAAATCAGTAGAGGCTCTGTCGTAGGATAAGCATTGATCTGAAGTTATAAGTGTGGTCCTCTTCTGTTTTTCATGCTGTTCGCATGCTTTGCCCTGAAGGAGCAGCTGCTGAGCATGTCTTTTTTTTCTTTTTCTCACTGACATGCATAGAGTTTTGTAATTGAACAGGAAGAAACCTTCACTGTTTTAGAAGTTACCCAAAAATCCTGCAAAGGTTTATTATAGTGATACATTTTTATTACCTGACAATGCAATTACTGAAATAAAATCAGCTGTTTGCAAACACTAAATTAAACAAAAGCAAAAGTAATTTCCACCCAGTCCCTAAACTAAGGGCTATCTTCCACTATTCATGAAAACTTACTGTGGACTGTGCAATATCTATTTTAATGCAATGACGGCTAATTCTAATTAACTAAAATGAAAATGGAAAAACAAATTCTAAATATTAATAAAACTATAATAGTATCTCAGGTATACAAAAATACTGCTGCAAAGCTGTCATTCACTTGTGTAAATGAATATTGTTTCATTGAGACTATAATTGTACATGATTATTTGAATGTATTCCAGTAATTGCCATAACTAGAATAAGTGTATATTTACAAGCTCTGATTTGTGTCTCTTATTGTCTCAGGTGGAAAGAGCAGTGGGATATTTGGGGAGCCAGAGGCTCCTTTGCCTCGGAGTAGGGCGACTCACCATGGTGGAGGATCCAGTAACATCTTTGGGGGAGCAGAGTCGACCCCATCTTCTGTGAAAAGTCATCCTAACAAACCAAAGGTAGACAATCCCTAGCCAGGGCTTAAAAGCAAAAAGAATCAGTTCACTCTGAGCAGAATCGATATTTTAATGTTTCCATTTTAAAAATATTCGATTAGTTGATTTTATTGTAGAATATCAAATAAAAAGGTTGTGTGATTTATTGTCTTTAAAAAAAAACATTATTCTGTTTGGATGCAGTGGTGACGCGTTCATGTAAGACAGGTTGACTCTGCCAATAACGCACATAAAAGCTGTTAATCAACAATATCAGACTACAGAAGAACACATTTTATCGCACCAGAGCATGCGAGTAGTAATTTTCTTCCAGAGCAGAGAGAGTCTTTCTAGAAAATATGGTCGCTCAGAATGCGCTTGGCATACTAGACAAGTAGTTCATTAAAGCCATTAATCTAATCGCATATTTATATTAATTATAAATATGCACATTAAAATGTATGCAGTGTTATTTTAGATTTGATTATTTAATTTCTCTAACTGAAACCCATTATTAGACCTGCCTGGAAAAAAAAAAACTGAAATGCACTGTTCATTTCATTTGTATGTTTGTTTTATTGCAGGGGTCGCCAACCCTGCTCCTGGAGAGCTACTGTCCTGCAGATTTCCGCTCCAACCCCAATCAAACACACCTGGACCAGCTGTTCAGGGTTACTTGATAATTACAGGCAGGTGCGTTGGAACTGAGGTCTGCAGGACAGAAGCCCTCCAGCTGCAGGATTGGGGATCCCTATTATTATTATTATTTTTGTTTTTTGTTTTATTACTCTGGGACTTATTACTTATTTAGACTCAGATGGTTTACAAAAATAAATTGATTTAATGTGTGTAACAAATAACATATCATTAATGCTATAAAATAAAAATAAACTAAATGAACAAGTAAAAAAATCTTGTAAAAAAACCTGTCATCATCCAGTTTCTGAAAAAAAAAAAACTTGCCCCAAAAAATGTTGTTTTAAGACATTTTAAAATCTATACATATTGAGCACTTTAATTACACTTTAAGTTGGAAGTAGATGTATACCACAGAAAACCTTGAAAACTACCAAAACCACTTACTTCTCACCTTGAAATTAAAGTGACAAAAATGAAATTTGAAGGCCGAAGAAACACTTGGCACTGCAGATATTACACACAGCCATTCTTTTCTTGGCCATAAACTAAAGGAACGATTAAACCCATTTAAATTTTCACCTATTTACACTCTAACACCCTTCTTTTCTCCGTAGGACAACTTGGGTGTGGGTGTACCTGCTACTCCAGATCCACCAGGTAAAGAAACCCTGTGATTTACAAAATATTCGTCATGTTCTTCACGCCCTAGTTAATTTCTCATGCAATTCCTTTTCCCATGGATTTAAATCTCTCTTGCAGCCCCGGTGGCAAAGGAGGCGACTGTAGTTGAGGAAAAAGTGAAAGTGGAGCCAGTGTCTCCTCAACCCACACCTGAAAAAGAGGCAGCAGCCCCTCCCCCTGTCTCAGCTCCTGCCCCTGCCCCTGCCCCTGTCTCTTCCCCCGCCCCTGTCTCTGCACCTGCGCCGACAGCCAATCAGAAATCTGAGCCAGCCACACAGCAACCAACAGAAAAAGACCATGAGCCACGCCTCGGACCACGACCTCGCTCTCACAACAAAGTGCTCAACCCACCAGGTGGAAAGTCCAGTGTGGTTTTCTATTAGCCACAAGTGCTGCTTTCCATCATTGTCACTGCCCTTCTTCCATCTCCTTTTAACCTGTACTAAAACTTATCCTCTCTCATTTACTTTATCTTTTGGTTATTTCTTTCCCCTAAAGTCTGTCACTCTTCATTCCTTTATTGCTTTTGCACTTTCTGATTCATTCCTCACTTTCCTTTCCTCCTTTCCATCTAATTAGAATCAACTGTCACTCCAATAACTGAAGGGTTATGTTTCCTTTAAAATGGTTTGCATATACTGTGGTTTCTCTGTATGATTATGTTCTCTTAATTTGCTGATGTATTAAATGCAAGTTTGCCTCAAGAAACTCAGTACAGTCTATGCAGTGTTCAACTGGAACCACTGTTGGTCGCCAAAGCAAGCTCTTCAGTATCAGTGTGTGCAGATCTTCCTTTGAAACTCAGTGAATGTTTTCTGATGGTAATGGAAAATTTACTTTTGTGCAATAAGGTGACTTCATTGCTCCTTTTTCCCCTCTTGCATTTTTTTTAAACACCAAGCCAAATGTAAACGTAATAGCTCAGATGCAAAACCAAATGCAGAGTTGTAATTGATAATCGCGACGCACACATGTATGGCAATGTAGAGAATGTGTACAATCAGACATCACTAACATATTACATTGTTACAGTGTCCATACATGCATTTGAATGTAATCAGAGACCCTTAAAAGAATCCTCTGATATGCCTGATTCTGTACTTGAAAAGAGTTGCTGCGCCATGATTGTTTGGCCTTTGTTCCCATTAGCCATCTGCTTTATTCTTTACATGGCAGTCGGAAAGTCATATGATGTGTGTGGGCGTTTCCCACATTACTAGTGCCATCCCTGCCCAAAATACTTCAGTGGATGCTTGGCAATGTGACTGGCTGCAAAGATGTCACACAGAGACCTGTTTCATACAATACACTTCTGTATTGTTCATTTATATGCTGTATTGTGTTGCTTTTTTCCATGACAGTAAGATGTTTTACCATGTTGCTCTAAATAAACAGAAATCTTCGTTTAAAGAGTTGTGCTTGCTGAATCAGGTCAAGATTCTTTAGAGCAGGGTTTGTACACTGTGCTCAAAGGTTTAGTTCACTCAAAAATTAATATTGTCTTCATTCTAAAATGAACGAAGACCACCAGAAGGTTAAATAAACAACATTTACATTTGTTTCTGTTAGGACACTAACGACTTATTTGTATTTTTGACAATTGCCAGTATTCTACATGATATATTGAGCTATAATCTAGTTTTCTGATTGCCTTTTGAGCTGGACGGTCCATTATCCTAACCCTATCGCTAAACATAACTCCACCCATTATAGGTCCACAGTGGCATATCTGGACTCGAAAAGCTCCAACCATTTGGTCCACAGAGGGAGCAAATGGATGGTGCTTATATCTGGCTCCTCCATGTCCAGTGAGGAGGAGCGAATGGCATTTGGGCTTAATGGGTGGAGCTAGTATGTCAACCTACCCTACCCACAACTATCCTGGCTCCACCCCATTCGTGTCCAGAGAGGTGAAGCTGGATGTCATTTGACTCAACAGTGAGCATCACTTGCACAGAGGTGGATCTGTACTATAAAAGCTCCACCCATTTGGTCTCGTACAGAGGTGGAGCTGGACGCCATTTGGGTCTATCACCACTTGCATTGACGATTGTCTTTATGGCAATGCCATTTGAAGCCGCGTGGGGGCTAACAATCAACATGGTGCATTCTGTGATGGGTTTGGCAAGAACTTTTGCGGTCGGCTCTAAAAAAATGTTTCTGTGATGCCTTAAAGCGATTATCTTAAAATGGGAGCGTGACCTTATGTGCGATTCCCTGATTTATTTGTTAGTGTCGATTGCACGCTAAAAAAAATACATAAAAGTTTATGAATTTATTAATGCATTATATTAATATTGAAAAATATATATAATACTATAAATATATATATATAATAATATTGTTATATATTATTATATATAACAATAACAACATTATTTCTACTATAAATAATGTCGTTAATGGTTGGTGTTTGATAGCAGCAATGACAATGAGACATCACTTCTCCCTTGCTCCATGCAGGCGCTGTGACGTCAGCTGGCCCCTCCATCATCATCAGCCTACGAGGGAGAGTCACCGACGGAAACAGCATCACGCACCCCCGCCGCCCTGTCAACCACCACCGGATTGATTTAAAATGCCAAAAATTAGCAATCTGACATAACGCTAGAAAGCAGTCTCCGATTTTGCTACGGTAGCGGGCTAGCGGTAGCCATTTATTCCCGTATTTATTTATTTATGTATATAATTATTTATTTTCCTCCATTGATTTTTCAGTAATGGCTGGGCTCGCGAGCTGCGGCTGTTGAGAGGCAGGTGCGTCGTCAGAGACAGACGCGCGTTGGGCGTGATGCGATGGATTTCGCTCCATCCCAGCGATGAGACAGACGCAACCGGGGAATAATCGAGTGCTATAGCGAGGCGCGTGTGATCGCGCTGCCGACACTGGCGCAGGACGCACGGGCGGGGAAGAGGGCTTGTCCCCTCGCGAGCGCTCCGTCTGATCAACAAATATCGACTATTAAACGTTCGTGCGTCCCGAAATCCGGCTGTTGCTGCTGGTGAAACCGGGCCGTGGAGCGCAGCGGCATCATGTGCACCTGATGACATTGTCATGAATTCATAGAAAACATTTCGCCATTTCGATTCGTGTCGCGGCTGATTTATTTATTCTTTCTCTAATAACGAGCTTCGATCAAACGTCGCCAAGATGATGGAGCTGGACGAGGTGGTGTACCAGGACGATTACGGGGCCGTGTCTGTCATGTCCGAGCGGGTGTCGGGCCTGGCCAGCAGCATTTATCGGGAGTTCGAGCGCCTCATCAAGAGCTACGATGAGGAGGTGGTGAAGGAGCTGATGCCGCTGGTGGTGAATGTTCTGGAGAACCTCGACTCGGTTCTAACGGAGAACCAGGAGCATGAGGTGGAGCTGGAACTTCTCAAGGAGGACAACGAGCAACTCATCACGCAGTATGAACGGGAGAAATCGCTGCGCAAACAGGCGGAGGAGGTAAATAATAATATGATCTCATCGCTCATTATTTTCCTTCACGTTGTCCTATTTAAGCAGAAGTTTTGTTATCTGATCATAATAAACAAAAGCTAAGAGTAGCCTACCTTAGTAGACTACTTACATAAAATTCATAGATATCACTCGACATCTCCCAAAAATATGCCCAAGGATGACATTTAAATGCTCAGTTTTATGATTAAAGGCTCTGTAGTTTAAAACATATAAAGCGTGCAACACAGATGTACAAATAAACGTTCCTTAAAAGCCTTATGCATCATATTTGATGATTAATATGATTTTCTTAAAAAAAAGTCATTAAACATAAGAATAACAATGCATGAATGATCAAGTAAACCCAAGTTTCTTTAATCCAATAAAAATGTTCTTTCAATATAAAGGTTATTATAATGTTTGCTTTATTAAAGTAACCTTAAAGATGCAAAATGCTAATAATAACCAGGTGGACATTTTTTTAAATATAATACAGCTATTTTACTTAATATAAATGTATGAAATATCAATCAGATGACAGAAGGCATGTAGTATACTATTTACAACATGTTTTTAAGCAAGGTTTTGTTGTCTTTATAGGGTTAAAGCTTCTATGTACAAGAAGTACTACCTTCCTTCGTTATTTGATGGCATAAACAATTATTGCTGCTCTTTGAGAATTATGTTGTAACATCTGTATTCACCTGGTCAACTCATTATCCTTGACCCTGGGACATTCACTTGAGAAACTTTATACAGTCCTGTCATTTGCAATATGGGGGTTCCTCCAGAAAACCCTTGTATCCCATTATGTATTGTATGTGTTGCTCTACCTATTATTACTGGTGAAAATAAATCTTAAAATCTTACACAAAAGATTGTCTCATACCCATGTTTGTACATAAGTCATATGCAGAGACAAACACTCTTATCTTTTCTTTGTGCATCAGCACAGGCACTACTACTATGTAGGGAACAGATGCCCTTTCTGACCCTTCAGAAGCATCATAACCACATGCTAACACTGCCAAAACATTTTCCAAATGTAACTATATTATCGACTGCACAACTAGAGCATTATTGGCATTATTGTTGTGTTAAGTTTTATATCAGAGTGGAAACTGTGTAAGTAGGCTGTAATAAAAATGTGAGTGTTTTATGATTGTTAGTATAAAGATTCAGTGTGTGAAAATAAAATGGAAAGTGATGATAGAGCGGTCAAAACTGAGAAATGTAAATTTAAGAGCAGAAATGATTGTATATTATTGTATTGTAAAAGACAGAACGAAAATACATAAAAGAGTAAAAGAGAAAACAGAGGGTGTTTTTCAGTATCATATAGATGATTCAGAGAAGGAATATGTGCTGATGGAGTGCAGTAAACTGCAGTGATGCTTCTCATTACTTGGTTACTTCAGTTTCTGCAGTGTAAATGCTGGGATTTGCTATGTCGATTTACACGTGTGTGTGTAATAGTGTTTTTTATAATTAAAAAAAAAATACATTTTTTTTTTTTACAATTTTTATTCCAGAGAAGCAGCATTTTTAAATAATGTTTTTTTTTCTTTTTTCACTTTATCTCTAGACAGTATTTAATTTATTCATGCTCTCATAAAATATGTTAATACTATACACCATATAATAAACTATACTATGTAATGATTGTTTTCGTTCCTGTCCAAAAATAATAGAAATGTGTATGTACTGTAGCAGGCTTGTTTATACTGCAGAAAGAAATAGGCTGTGGTTTAAAATAATATGATTCATTGAATACAAATGGTGTTAGGGATAGCTATTTTCTGTATCATGTTTTAATGCAGCAACACAAATATTTATTTGCTTGGGGTCTAGAGAGGACAAAACTGGGAGGATGATGGGCGGGGGGGGGGGGTGATTATGGGTAATCAATTTTCTCATAGAAGGAGGCTGGCTCACGCTGTAACCCGATTCTCATGTTATGAGACAGACAGAAAGCACAGAGTGAGAGAGATAGTGAGGGATGGAGAGAGAGAGAGTAAACATCATTCTCCAATTTCACATCCTTTGGGATTATGGCAGTAGAATATTGTGGCCACAGTAAGAACATCCTTCTCGCTAGCCTGTATTAACACACATTCTCACTCTTAGAAGAAAAGGTTCTATATAGAACCTTATAGGGTTCTTTCAGGCTACTTCATAGAACCACATTAAGAATATGAATTAAACGGCTTGTAACAGATCCCTAGGGTTAAATGACATTTTCCGGTGAATATGTTGGTCATACTTCCAAAAAGAATAATCTGTGATTCTGAATGGCAGTATCCACACCGGCGCAGTGACTGACAGACACACACTCTCCTCATCCGCGCTGTGGCATGTCGAGGGTGTTGAAGTACAAATCACGTAAAATTGATAATTCCGCGAATGACTGAAATTGCAGATTTCGAACAGAGATGGCGACAAAGAGGAAAAACGCCCAACTGCAGCTTTAATGCACATAATTGTATTATTCAGTTTTAAAATCTGCTATGCCTGAATTAATGTGCAGAGACAGCTGAAAGCAAGTTCTAAATATATTTCCCCCAAAAAAGTGAAAAAACCGTTATTGCACGTTATTCAGATTGTTTAGGCATCGAACCAGCCTGACACATCAGCTCAATCAATGGCAGATGGGGAGACCTGTTTGAAAACACTCATTATTTTTGTACATTTAACCATGAAACTAGTGATGTCGAAAATAAACATTTCACCTGTAATGGCTTTTCATGATTAAACTGCCGTATTGAATGAGGGATCTTATGTCAAAGTATAGCAAGAACTCGAATTAGCATTCTGGGATTACTTTATACAAATCTTTACATAACATCCTAATGTCAATATAATCCTAAATGTAGACATGCTGCTAATATGGGGTGTATATAGTACTGTACTGTAGAAATGACTGTCAGTCAAAAACTCATTAAAATGACTTGATCAGACTTGATGTTTTCATTGAAGGGGGATTTGAAGTTTCTAGTGTTAGATAGCGTGTGTTTGGTTTTTCCCTCTTTTTGCAGTGCTGGGATTACTGAATTCCAGGAGGCTGTTTGTGGCTGGGCCGCACTGCAGAAAGAGCCTATTGTGTTCCACTTAAATCCTTGCAGCTCAAAGTCACCACACACTGCACTTGGAGTGTGTGTATGTATGTGTTATGTACCCTGTAACTGTGTGTAAATTTTATTGAATTGTATTCAAAAAACAAACCCTTCTCCAAGTGCATCTTTTTGTCCATCCATCCATCCATCCATCCATCCATCCATCCATCCATCCATCCATCCATCCATCCATCCATCCATCCATCCATCCATCCATCCATCCATCCATCCATCCATCCATCCATCCATCCATCCATCCATCCATCCATCCATCCATCCATCCATCTATCTATCTATCTATCTATCTATCTATCTATCTATCTATCTTTCTATCTATCTATCTATCTATCTATCTATTATCTATCTGTCTATCTATGTATCTGTTTGTCTGTCTGTCTGTCTTTTCTATCTGTCTGTATGTCTGTCTCTGTCTGTCTCTTTAATGTTTTTTTCTATCTATCTATCTATCTATCTATCTTCTATCTATCTATCTATCTATCTATCTATCTATCTATCTATCTATCTATCTATCTATCTATCTATCTATCTATCTATCTATCTATCTATCTATCTATCTATCTATCTATCTATCTATATGTCTGTCTGTCTGTCTGTCTGTCTGTCTGTCTCCCATCCTCGATCCATCCTTCTCAGGCTTTCACCTGATTCAAGCTGTTAGTTGAATGATCTGACCTTGTGTGAATGTGTGTGTGTTTGTGTAACAGAAGTTTATTGAATTTGAAGATGCCTTGGAGGCAGATAAGAAGGAGTTGCAGTCCATGGTGGAGACTTTGGAGCTACAAACAAAACAACTGGAGCTGAAGACCAAGAACTATGCTGACCAGAGTGAGTGCACTACATTGAACTACATTCATTCCTACGCACTAACAGAGATTTAAGTATTGTTCATTATGCATCCATGATGACCTTCTCTTGTAGTCTCTCGTCTGGAAGAACGAGAATCAGACATGAAGAAAGAGTATAACGCCCTTCACCAGCGTCATACAGAGGTCAGAAGAATATTTTATCTGCTAAAAATTGTTTGATAAAAATGATTTTTGCCATGGAAAATGAATGGAAACATCATGGAAATTCATTGGTCTAAAGGTGTGGGGACATTACAGTTTTTTTTATTCGCTTTGGTACTATTTTCACAAGTAAGGTGTACATTTTCAAAACTCTTAGTGCTAATATCACAACAGATCATCAAAAGTGCACTTTTTTCAAACATTTCATCATGTTTTCAACTGTGTTAGTACAATTCACACAATCACAAAGTATCCTTTTCACAACACAAAATAAGTGTTTCATCTACATTATTGTTTCATTCACAGTAACCGCCTTTCATAAAGCTCTTACTATCAAACTTTTGATTTGATAACTAACATAACTAAATGTTATGTTTTGTTCTTCTTTAGTTACATTTCATTATAGAAAGTATACCTATATTACAATTATATCTGAAAAATAAAAACTATAATTTGCCTAAATGATTGTAAAGGATGTCTTCATTGATCCTTCATTTGATTAGGCCTACATATATGATGGATATTTGGAAATTATAGATTATGTAAATGTTGGGTACTGTAAGTGTATTGCCTAATGTTACAGTAAAACTGTGTAATCTGTCTTTTATAGTACTGTAGCATATTCATTTCAGCACTTCTCAGGGCCGATTTGAATGTTGGATGAACTGATTGTTAAAAGTACTAAACTGAAAGAAGATCATATTGTTGTGTTTCAGTGATTAAACCAAATGTTCTCATTACATATTACAATAATCTTGTGTTTGAAATAATTATTATGTGGACTGAAAACATGTGCAACTGACTGAAAGCATTACATCAGGTTTTGAAAGAATGACTAACTGCGTTACAAGTGTGATCAGTTTGGATTTTTGTACTAAGAGTTTTGAAAATGTACACCTTACTTGTGAAAATAGTACCAAAGCGAATAAAAAAAACTGTATTAGCAATAACTCAAACGTTACAAATACGGAGCTCCACTTCTCGAAAAAAAAGTCAGCATAGACACTAACATTGATTTTATTTTCTCCAGATGATACAGACATACGTGGAACACATTGAGCGCTCAAAGATGCAACAGTCAGGCAGCATCCAGTCTGAATCCACAGGCTGCGGACGGTCGTGAGTAACTTGTATAATCAGCGTGATGCAGCCATTCCAAGCCTTTGTTTGCGTAAATTAAGAGTTTGGAATGTGCAATTTGTGTTTTGCATTTTTCTTTTGTGCCTATAAGTAACATATTTTGTGGGTAACCAGTTCAATTAAATATTTGTACATTTCAAACTAATATTCTCTTATTTTGGGACACCAGCTATGACGTTTGGATGTGTATGTATTAGAATAGTTTAGATTTTGATGATACAAAATGGCCCATTATTGCAACAGTTGTCTTGGAGACAGCGTTGCTAGGCAATGGGTGATGATGCTCAGTCACAGTTGGTCATGTCTTGCTTAGTCAGATCTAGTGTTGTGGCTGGCTTATAGTCATACTCAATTATACACACATAGTTTCACACATTTCTATTTTCATTTAAACAGGGTCAGCTAATTTCAACTAATTAAACATTTTCATAGACATACTTACAGGGTCAAATTTTAGTACAGAGTTAGAGAGTCCGAACTGAAGAATAAACAAGATTTAAAAAAATATATATTTATAATTTAATTATTAATTTATCAATGATGGAGCTTTTGTGTAAGAGTGTAATTTATCAATGATGAGTAATCTGCACTGATTATTAACCATTTACCCACAGAATATACACATATTTGTGTAAAATTGTGTATATATGTTATATTTAATATAAAATAAAATATTAATAAATAATAAATTATTATATGACAAATATATATTTTAAAAATGAAATAATATGAGATAATAAATGTGTTATTTGCAATTTCATCATGTTTTCAACATTAATCATTCCCATCTATTTTTTTTACATACTGGAGTGTATACTGTATGTAACGTGACTTTATGTCCTGTGTAAGTATCATGTCACTGTGTTTGTGAGTGTTTGTGTTCACATTCTTTTTGTCTCTTTCTTTCTTTCTGTGCATGTGCCGCTGTGTGTCTCTGCAGTAAACGACACAACTGGAGGAAAAGGTAAAAATTCCCACATTCTCTGGCAGTTTCCCATACCCCTGTCTTTACAGTCCTTTTATCTCCCATTTTACTCCTTTCAAATAAATACATGAACCCCCTGCCCGTTCATGCAAACACCCTGCCTAGTTTAGCAGTCTTAGTGTCAGAGACTGAGAAACCTGTACCTCTTTCTCCTATGTGGTTTTCTGTCTTTATATGTTTTCACCCTATCTATTGAGTTTTTTGCTCATTTTCATGTGACAATTTAGTTTTGTGGGAAATATTTGACTTTCTACATCTGTTTCTTGTCCTAGTAAAACAGAGCGCCCCCCATCACTGAGTTTGTTTCCTGGCGGAGATGGCATGGTACGTGGGGGTCTTGGGGGGGCTAGAATGGTTTCTTCAGACGTCTGGCATTCCAGCGATCTCAGCAGACCTGTCTACGCCCCTGGCTACCAGGTGTGACAGTTATGACTCCACCCAAAATGCCAGGGGAGGAGTTGTGATATCCATCATTCTGTCAGACACTCCCCCCTTAAGCCTGCTTGTGTCAAGATCAGGTTCATGGGTGGTCACCAGCAGGCCTCCAAGGGTCCATGATTTTGCCTTGTTCTCTAATGTTTTTTTCTTATTTTAGCCATCTGAAATGAACAGTTGTGTTTACAGTAAAACAATATGATTTTGCGAAACTGAATCTCGCCTAGATGAAACTAATGATCTATTGTTTGAAGGAAGAGAAAATATGAGTTATTCACTTCCTTTTTTTCAAATGACTCAAGTCACATGAGTATAAAGCAATTTGAGTTTGTTTGACTAAGCTTTTTATCTGTGGACCTTTCATGTTGCCATTTCAGCTTTTAGGATTTTTGACTCAAAGATAAATATCTTTTTATTCGAAGTATATAGTGCTAATGCACAGACATTTTATTATTTATTAATGTTTTATAAACAGTTTTATGTTTTTGAAATTACATTTTTACAGTTTACATTTTTACATGTATGAAGTTGTATGACAATATATATTTTTGCTTGCTAGTAAGTCTAAATATTTGTTTATCAAACAAGTCAACGCAATTTCAAATTTACGAGTGACAATTTCAGATTTAAGTTTAGAAGCGTGTGTGTGTGTTATCAAAACGTGTGTGTGATGTGTGGTTCCCTTTCGTTTAAGGAGGATGGTTCAGATTCAGACTCCGTCGCAGCCACGCCCAGCAGCACAGGCAGCAAATCGAACACTCCCACCTCGTCTGTTCCCTCGGCAACAGTTACCCCTCTGCACGATGGGCTGGTGTCAGTGGAGGAGTTCAACAAGCCCCGGGGCCGGGGACACAAAAATGCAAAGCGTCTTAGTAGAAACATGGAGGTGCAGGTCTCTCAGGAAACCAGGAACGTCAGCATTGGTGAGAGAGAGGGAGAAGAATTGAGGCAAAGAATAATCACTGAATAAAATTTGTAAAAAAAAATCCTTAATAAGATCCTTCAGAAATCATTCTAATATGCTGATTTGGTGCTTGCAAAACATTTCTTACTATTATCAATGTTGAAAACAGTACTGATATTTTTTTTTTTCAGAATTCTTTAATAAATAGAAAGTTCAAAAGAACAACATAATATCATTTTTTCTAACAGTGTAAATGTCTTTACTGACATTTTTGATTGATTTGATTGATCTTACTACATCTATTTTGCAAAATTCAAATTTTCCCTGTCAGGAAAATGATTCTGTGTTCTTTATTTCAATTGTGTGTGTGTGTTTGTGTAGGTATGGGCAGTAGTGATGAATGGTCAGAGTTTCAGGAAATTATAGACTCAACACCAGAGCTAGAAATGCGCTTGGACCCTCGAGACTTCGAAAGAGGAAACAGGTAGACTGATCCACATCATTCGCACCATTAAAGCGTGAACAAACAGTACAAACTACTCCAGTTTACGTATAAAAGGACCATCCAAATAAAAGAATACCGTTTAGAAAGGTGCTTTGTGTAATGTAAAGGATTCAAGCTTTGAAGTGAAATAATGCAGAGACCTCTTGTTCCTTTGAAGTCCTTCTCAGGGGATAGTGAATGAGGCATTCGGCATCAATACCGACTCCCTGTACCACGAGATCAAAGACGCCAAGTCTGACATCATCGGTGATGTGGATGCAGGAGCAGAACTTCTCGGTAAGCTTCATAGTTTAGATTATGACCTTCATTGAACATTTTACCTCAGCAGTTGATTGACACTTTCTCATAAATGCAGGCTATCTTGTTTTATATGTCACCTGCATTTAATTTTTAAATATATATTTCAAGGACCATTGCTAAGCGCATGGTTGCTTAGGGCTTTTCTCGCTTGCACTTTGAACTGCATGCCTTTTGTCAGGAAGCCCACACTGCTGGATGTATCCTCAAAGCAAGGTCTCTTGGGATATCATGCTTGCTTTATGGCTGTATCTCCTGCCCCTAAGCAGTTTTGCTGTGATGTAGTTGTTCAATTTGAGTACTTTCCGTTATTTACGTTGGCGGTTTCTGATTTGTTTTGTTTCATTATCAAGGTAGAGCTGTTGATTTGTTTATCTCAGTGTGAAGGTGGGTCTTTCTTTTGATTGGCCGTCTCACTCACTGACCCTTGACCCCTCTCTGTGCTTCCTTCCCGTGTGTGCTTCTCTCGGCCACGCCCCTAGGGGAATTCTCAGGTGTGTATCTGATCACTGATTGGTTGGTATTTTTATTTCTCATTCTTTTTTGCTCCTCATGACCTTTGCATGGATTTAAAATAACATTACACATTAGAAAACACAATGAGTCATATTACATTACAGCTCTTTTTGCTAGGACACATTTCTCAATAGACCATTTCACAAGATGTAAACAACACTGGTCCAGAAGCACTTCCTGTTTCAGTTTTGGGATAAAATACAACCAACAGAACATTTAAAACTGAATCAAAAAGTTAAACAAACATCTTTAAGATGTTTTCTTTACATGTGAAATAAAGAAAACAGTTACAAACTGAAACAGGAAGTGTTTCTGGACCAGTGTTGTTTACATCTTGTGAAATGGTCTATACTTTTATTATCATTAATACTTTTTTCAAAACTCTTTACACAGTTCTCCTAACCAACTTTCAACTTTTTTACATTCAAATGCACTAAAACTGCCAAAACACTTCATACGTGTCAAATCAAGTCATTATTCCATAACACATTTCATTCAAAGGTTTTCATCCAACAAACACACTGTCACTTATAAAACCTAAAAAACACTAACATCCGGTAGCATTATACATTATATATTTTCTTTTGTAAAATGTCTTTACAAAACTTGAATGACAGTCTCTACTGTTTATAAATCACAGCAGTATATGTTACACAGCCCATGTTTACATTACACTACAAATATTTTTCCTTAGTTTTCTCATTGTGAATGGATGGTAATGAAATTGAAAGGCTGTAGGTGTTTAGTTACATCTAACTGAATGGATAGCATCTGATTGTTTTTAGATTCAGAATATATTTTTATATGGTATTGCTGTAGAATGCAAATTTCTGTCTTATTCATTTTTGTGTTGAACTAGGTTTTTAACATTTTCTATCTATTTCGAATTTGCCTGTAATACGTACAATTTTCACTGTGTTTGTGCCTAATAAAATGATCCACAGTTTAGCCCACATAGACTGATCATGTGATCACCGAGTGAAGAGTTGTGAAAAAGTCACCTAAGTATTGACAAAGGTGTCCTATAGATTTTAAACAATTGTAAAGACATAACATTAAAAGGTTACACTTTATTTTAAAGTGTCATTGTTACAGTGTATTTATACATTTAAATACTGAGAAATATTAATTAACTACATGTATTTAAAATAGTTGTAGGGTTATGATTAGGTTTGGTTTAGGATTAGTTGCATGTAATCGTGCATATTTTATAGTTATTGCTCTAGAAACTACATGTAACATGAGCAACAAGTGCACTGTAAAATAAAGGTTTAATTATTAAAAAATGGGAAAAAAAACTTTTAAAACACTTAAAAATCCAATATTTTTAAAAAGTTTGGGGTCAGTAAGAATTTATTTTAAAGAAATTAATGCTTTTATTAATCAATGACTCTTTTAATTAAACGTTACAGTAAAGGCATTTAAATAGTTACAAAACATTTGATTTATAATAAAGGTTGTTCTTTTGAACTTTTTAATTCATCAAAGAATCCAAAGAAAAATGTCTTAGTTTCCACAAAAATGCAGCCTTGGTGAGCATAAGAGACTTGACAAAAACATTAAAAATCTTACCAACCCAAACCTTTTGAATGGTATTAAAACAAATAGCTCCTTTGTAGTTGATAATGACAATTATTTAATTAAAGATGAAGGTCTAATATATCAAAAATACTTTTTAGTGTAATAGTGACAGCAGATGATTTGTTTTATTCATTTTTTCTTTAAAAAGAATTTATCAGGTGTGTGTGTGTGCCTATTTGTAAGTGTGTGATGATAAATATCTAACATGTGCTTGTCCATCTTTCTCTCTTGCTCTCTTCATCTTTTTTAATTTCTTCTCTTTTTTCCTCATCATTATCTTCCTCTTTCCTTTTAAAATCCTCTTCTGTCTTCAAATTCATACCTTTACTCCTTCTTTCTTTTGGCTGCCTTCTCTTACCTCGCCAACTTTCCCTCTCTTTCCTCCTCGGCTCTCTATTTCAGTCCGGGATGATTTCTTTGGTAAGGCTCATAGCCTCCTTTCCCCCCTCACGTTGTTTTCAGTAAGACATTGTGACACTTTCCTGATTTGTAGCGATGCTTTTTGTGAGATGTTCTCCTGTGCTTTTGCTCTTCTAATCCTGTTATATTCTGCTTCTCAGTGCTGTGCTTTCAAATGCATGGCTTATCGGCTCATATGAATCATAATATTTTAATCAAGTCTGGATGTTCTACAGTCCACTTATCAAGTTAGACTGTGATTATGTCCCTGTAAATGTCCTGTTAATCAAACCTTGAAAGGTCATTAGTTAATGCAACAATAAAGACACTCACCATTCAATCACCTTTTTTGTATTGGGCCCTATTAATAAATGTACTGTAATTCTTTTTGTTTGTTGTGTAATTTCAAACAATTGTGATTTTGTAGTTTTGAATCAGCTATACCTTAGTCGATTCAGTTCATGGTGGTCTGTACTCCTGCTAACACTGTATATCCCACAGGAATGGGGAAAGAGGTGGAAAATCTACTAACAGAGAACAAACAACTACTGGAGACCAAGTAAGAGATAGAGACTGTGCTTGTATTTGCATATGTATTTATGTGTCTGCATGTCTGACAAAGTCATTTGCCTTGTGTAGGAATGCACTAAATATTGTGAAGAATGACCTGATTGCTAAAGTGGACGAGCTCTCGAGTGAACAGGAAGTTCTCCGGGAAGAGCTGGAAACAGTGAAACAGTCCAAGATCAAAGTGGACCAGAGAGTGAAAGAACTGGAGGAGGATCTAAAGAGGTCTGGAACTTTTGTCTCTGTTTCTTTGAAGGGTTTGTTTCTCTTGAGTTTTTCTGTCCAAAAATTGACATTTGTCAATTGATTTGTCCTTAGGACATTGAGGGAATCCTCCCAATAATGAGATATGACCACATTGTCTCCCCAAAATGTGATATTATTGTATGGAAATCTGCTACACTCCATTAGGATAACATGTTGTTAGGATAACAAAAATTTGAAAAGGACACATTTTTAGGTTGATATGCCCCAGTGGTCTAACAGTGTTCTTCAATGTCAAAATGATTGAGACGGCCAATCAAATCAAAGAATGCGAGCTTTACTGTTCAAAGAAGCCAGACATGAATTCCAGCTTAACATTTAATTTCCAGTTTTAAGTTTGAAAGGGTGTGAGGTAAGACACTGAACAGAGAACTGAGAAAATGGAGGGTTTGAAGTGGGGGAAAAAAATGCAAGAGACACATGGAAGTTCTGAAATTTCTTACCGTTACTGACACTAACAGTGAAATTAACGTAAGAATGTACGTTCCTCCAAGTAAACTTCATGTCTGGCGTACGTACATTTGCCTTGATTTTTATTCGTTGGCGACTCATAGTGGCAATAAAGTGAAGTTGCAAACATTACACTACAAATTGTTCTATGATATCGCACCACCAGCTGTCAGATATTACTTAATAATATGTCAAATAATGTATCAATTACAAATTATGTCACACAAGTCTTATTAAAATATTCTACTATGCAGTTAATAAAGAACATAAAGCATATGCAAACCTGTCTAGCAATGGCAGCGTTGGCTTAACTAGGAATAAAAAATAAACTTCATTAATTCGGTCAGTAAAGGTAAAAAAAAAGAAAGTAATAATTTTATTCAGCAAGGACTCATTGAATTTGTTTAAAAGTGTCTGTAAATGCATTTATAATGTTACAAAAGATTATATATGTTTGATTTAAGTTTTTATTCATTAAAGTATCCTGAAAATGCTATATCATGGTATCCATGAAAATATGAAGCAGAAGCACAGCTGTTTTCAACACTGATAATAATCATAAATGTTTATTTATCATCAAATCATCATATTAGAGTAATTTCTGAAGGATCATGTGACACTGAAGACGAGTAATGATGCTGAAAATTCAGCTTTGATTACAGGAATATATTACACTTTCACATATTTTGACATAGAAGACATTTTCAGTGAAATTTTGTATCTTGCAGGTTTCTTTAGCTAAATTGGACTAATTACCATATTTAAATTAATTTAATTGAGGGAGGAGTCTGGGTGGGGCGTTGTGCTCGTGCATGTGCGCTCAATTTTACGGTAATTGGGATGTACAAAGAGAATATGCGTGGGATCCTTCGTACACAGACATTCATACATCTTTTTTTTTTGTGTGCGTAAGCACATTTACAGCTTTGTTCGTACGCAATGTTTTAGTATGAATTCAGCACAAGTCTTTGTACATGAGGCCCCTGGTGTAAACGGGAGTGTTTCTCTCTCATCTACTTGTGATCCAATCGAACAAAACGCATCTTACTACTAGGTGTAAAAAGGGCCTAAAAGTCTCAGTCACTCCACTATAATTTAAGTCTAAATGTCTCCTTTTGATAAAAGGTTGAGGGCTGAAGCATTAGGAGCATCGCAGGACTCTAAAGATGAGGGTGGAGAGGATGTAAGTATAACACTTCAGTCTCATTTCAAACACCTTAGCTTTGCTCCAAAAACTAGTGAACTGCCTCACCGATGTGAAAAGGTAGTAGTGATAATTGAATTATGTCTCCTCCAAGAACACCTTGTTTTAACTGCAGCATAGCATATAGTATCCTTCATGGAGAAGGCAATCACGCTCACTAGGTTTTGGAACTTAGCTTTGGAATGATGTTTTTTCTTATATCATTAATAACATTAATACTATTTATAACTTTAATGCAAAAGGCAAAGTGCAAATACACAGTAGTTAAATGTGTGCATTACCAATCACTTCTACAGGCCATGCTTTGTTTTGCTCTAACAGTTTTTAATTAAAGTGCAATGCGCAGCAAACCTTCAACCTTCTCACAATGCTTCACTACCCACATATTTGATGCTGTGAAGTGCTGAAGGGCTGATGCACTAACCTCTGCTTCACTGCTGCTGTGTTTTGTGGTGCTGCTCTGTTCTGTGTGGCTCTGTGGTGCAGTACTCATCTCCACTGCAGGACGATGTCGCCATGACGCAGAGACGGCGGTTCACACGTGTAGAGATGGCTCGTGTACTGATGGAGCGCAACCAGTACAAGGAGAGACTGATGGAGCTTCAGGAAGCTGTGCGCTGGACCGAGATGATCAGGTGAGGGAGAAGCGGCCACATCCAAATCAACTTTCATTTAGATACTTACTGAACAAAATCTCATACATTTGCACATCTAAATGACTTCATCAATACAACGAACACACAAAAAAACGGTCAATAGGGGTGTAAAATGTATTGATGCATATTGATGAAAGGCATGAAATGGAACAAAACACCCGAGTGTACATAACTGATAACATAAACTACAATTCAAATGTTAGATTTTTTTTAAAGAAGTTAATAGTTTTATTCAGCATGGACGTATACAATTTTTTACAAATTTCAAAAGATTTCTATTCGAATGAACACATCTAATCGTTCAATTAACTGCGTAAACAAATAGCATATCAACCATGCTCTGGCATCAGCTGTTTTGGCATCCCTTCACCTTCACCATCATAATTTAGCCATTTTCTACCATACTCATCTTCTAAGCATTAGCAGTCCCACTGGGGCTGGGGTAGGAAACGTCAGTCCTGGAAAGCCACTGTCCTGCAGAGTTTAGCTCTCCAACCCATGTCAAACACATCTGAACCAGCTAGTCAATGTCTTCAGGATTACTAAAGCTACAGGCAGGCAAGTTTCTTTCGGGGTTGGAGTTGACCTCTGCAGGACAGTGGCTCTCCAGGACAGCGTCTTTGCTTTTATTTTAAATAGAGAAGATAAAATAATTAAATTAACTAAAGTGTAATTAGATTTATATATTCGCCCCCATCACGTATTTGGCCTAAATGGTCTGTGATTCGTTTTTCTTTTATATTTTGATCCCTTCTAAGACCTTCTAATGTTTAAAACAGGGAGATTAGTTTGGCTGTACTGCACAGTGACGTGCAAAATTCTTAAAACCAACAAGAAAAAAAAGAATTATAATATTCCTGGAAAAAAAAATCGTTATATTATATTTTTGCCACCCCAATCTAAGCTCGAGTTGAAGCTGTTTCCTCGAGCCCCTCCTCTGTACACAGCAAACCAAATATGTTTAAGCTTAATAGCCTAAAGATTACATGGGCAAACTTTTTTTTGTCAAACTTTAAACATGTTCTCTCTGTCTGTTTCACTTCCACAGGGCATCTCGGGAGAGTCCTGCTCTACCAGAGAAGAAAAAATCTATCATCTGGCAATTGTGAGTGGATTTAGACATATTGTTTTTGACTCTTAAATCAGTATGTTATCCCCATCTAGCGGTGAAAAGGTATATGACCATCCAGGGAATATTAGTTTCTGTTCCTCTCAATTCCGATTTCGTTTTAACTCCTACGGTGGCCAATGTAGTCCAAGATTAACATGGCTTCCAGTTCGACCTCGTCCATGAGTGTTAACTCAAACGTAAACGCGAAAGGCGAAGCTTGAATTAACGGGTATGTCCCTCTTTGGCTAATGTACTTTCAAGATGGAGGGGCAACATGGCGACCGACATTAGAACCGCTTACCCGTATGTATTTTCAATGGCATATTATACACCCACGAGAATACTTTATTACTTGAACGAAGTAAATATACATTAATGAGCACATATATTTTTGAAAGAACTATGTGTAACTCTTTTAGTTTAGTCTTAGCTAAAAACACTGTGTAGCTTTAAGGAAGTGGATTGATTTCATGTCTAAATGTTGAAATAGAGTTTTGTTACTTATGTTATGATTTACATTTCATCTGTTTATTCCTGTTCCTTTACCTACTTACTTTGCTCTGTCTCTCTCCAGCTTTGCACGTCTTTTTAGTTCATCTGCGAGCCCTCCTCCAGTGAAACGCCCGTACACCAGCGTCAACATTCACTACAAGTCTCCTTCTCCTGCTGGCTACAACCAGAGACGCTCCCAAACCATGTGCCAGATCTCCACTTCCAACTGCATACTGGAGTTCCTGCCTGAAGAGTGAGGAGAGACATGCATACTTGTCTGTGTCTTTGTCCCATATGTCCTCATGTCCTCATCCACACATCCACCTGTCTGTCTGTTTGTCCTCCCTCTGTGTCCTCAAAGTGTATTCTCTCTCTTTCTTCTGCTCAGGCAAGCTGACTCCTGCTAAATGGTGTGTGCTAATGCTGCATTTGACTGTTAGCTGTTGCACACTCACACGTTTACTTAGCTTACATAAGGAAATATCATAGGAAATATATTTAAACTAATAATAAAAACTACAGACTAACATGACCTCTAAAAGGAAATGTTTCCTTAATTTTTAGAATAAAAATCAATTTTATTTATTTATCTAATAATTACTTTAATTAGGTTGTGGGGTTCAGCTCTCAGGAAACATATATCATGATAAATGTGTATTATTTTTTGATAAAAGCATCTGCCAAACATTGTTATTGTATCATTTATTAATATTTTTAATTTTCAGTTTCTCAATTTTAATTGAGTTTTTTTTTTCATTTTGGTATGTGCTTTTTTGATATGAGTTTTTATATTTCTATTAAAGTGTATTTAGTTTTAATAATTATATTACTACCTCAACTTATTTTATTTCAGTTGTCGTTGAAGTTTTCATCTAATATTTATTTAAGCTTTATTTTTATTTAACAAAAAATATATTTTTTAATAGTTTTAGTTTTAGTAAACAATAACACTGCTGCCAACTGAATAAATGTGAATATTTGATTCAATCATTTATTAAGTTTTAAAGAACATTTTAAAACTTCAGTTCCCTTCAACATATCAGATGTTATTTTTTTAGTCTGCTTGACAGTCCATTAGCCTGAAATAGCATCTGTGAAAAGCGAAAATGTAAGGGAAATATTTCACATCATGTTTTCACATCACGCCGTATGTCTGTGGCATTTATTTTTGGCCTCTGCTCGCTGCCTGGTTCTCTCGCTCTTTCGCTGACTGCACCTCCCTCTCTCTCTTTCTCTTTCTCTCTCTCTCTTTTCGCCCTGTAGAATGCCCAGTAACGGTGTTGCGTCTCTCCTCAGCGATTCTGCGCTCTGTACACGCAGAGAGCAGCGTCGAGAGCAGTACCGGCAGGTGCGTGAGCACATGCGCCGCAAGGACGGTCCCATGCAAACCTGTGGCTGGAGTGTCCCATCCCGATTCAAACAGGTATCTGCCCATATGTTGACCCTTCACCCCTGACCTCTGTTAGCAATTCATCTCCACACAGAGACTGGAGTGTCACTGTTTTGCAGGGAGCGCCCCCCACAAATAAAGTAGAAATTATTTATTAAAAGAAAATAAATTTGCAAAGTGCACTTTAGATATGCACCCAAGAGGGACGTGTCTTAGTTTAACTCCTCCCAAGATCAGGAATGGGCGTTTGATTTTATGTACAGTAGATGATGATATGAATGGCTTGTTTGTGAAGATGTGCAAGAGCAATTGTCAAAAAAAAATATTTTAGTTACACTAGTACAACTAACAAAAGTTGCTAAGTATGTAACAGTATCAGATGGTTTGACACACTGATAAAAAATATAAATGGTGACAGGATTAAAGTGAACTTAATTGTGTAATAAATCTTATAAAATCTTATAAATAAATTTGTTAATTTAAATAAATAAAATTACACTTAAATATTGGATGTTTTATATTTTATTAAAAATTATAAACTTGTTTGATAATTTTATAAAATGAAAATTAAAAATGTTTCTTTGGCAACTAACATTTAACAATAAAAGCTAAACAGAAATGTTTTTTTTTAAAAATGACAAAAGCACATAACAAAATTACTAAAACTTAAACTCAAATGAAAAATATCAATAAACACTATTATATAAATACTATGAAAATGACACTGAACGGTGAGTTGTTTATTTGCACTGTTATTTATTTGATCAGTGAATTGTTTATGTGCATGATCCGTGCAAATTGACTGATTTACTAAAATGAATCGGGCTTCCCAATAGTAAAAAAGAGAGAAAAGTGTGCAGTTACTTATTTAGCTGTAAACGCAGAAAAATGTGGAGAAAATACTGATGTAGCATTTTGTCACAATAACAACATAGCAACTTCTATTGCCCAACACTGTTCAAGGTGGCTTTTAACTATTATAAACGGTTTAACATGTTCGTGATACACGTATAAGCTCTTGCCTACCTTTGTCAAATTAGAAGTAAAAAAAAAAGTAACAACAGTTTTCGGGTTGGCATGGTGACAGTGTGTTTGTTAGGGTTGCCGTGGTGACAGTGTCGCCGTGGCGCTAACTGTGATCTCCCACAGAATGGCTCCCAGGTGGACAGCACTCAAGATGCCACAGTGAAGAGGACGCAGGCAAGTCTGAGCGGCAGAGGACCAGCATGCACCTCTCCCACACTGTCCCTTTAAACCCCCGCCCTAAACCTGACTCAGCCTCCGTCAGCAAATCATAGCGTAGACACAGCAGAAAACTGATATAGCCGAAAATTTCTTTGCTGAAGCTGAATCTATCTTTAGGAATTAAACCTCTGGTATTTACATCTGTTGACATGCTTTCCTGCTAACAATGCTTTGCTAACACTATCAAGTTAACACAATATTTAGTGCATTTTAGACATGTGGCCGATTGTACGGTTGCTTACAACCTACAATAACATAAATGTGCTCGACCATCATAATTATTGCAAAATGTAAAATGGGAAATTTACATTTTATTTTATTTACTAAAAACAAAGTTTAATATGCAATAGTATTTTGAAGTACCATCTGAAAGCACTATTGTACCATGGTATTTTGTAAGAGTGCCCTTTTAAAGATAATAAATATAAATAATCCAAAATATAAGCCACATTTAATTGAATTCTAGTGGTAACAGTTCAGAGCAAATTCCAGATGTCTAAAATGTAGCAAAAGCTCTTTTAAAAAAATTAATAGTTACACAATTTAAAACTTGTATACAGGACACAATCCTTGACCAAAGTAAATTAATCCTAATTACTCTGCATTGTGTAACATGAAATCCTCCAGGTCCATATCAAACCTTCCTCATCTTAGAAACTTCATGATTTGCTGCTCTCTCTCTCTCTGTCTTTCAGAGGCGTTTGCTGACTGTACTGTAGATTAACTCCTGTCATTGCGCATGTATCTGCCTTGTAACCCTCTTAACAGACTTAGATCTGCTGCTCTGGTTTGCTGTTCTTGGTTTCCCCTTTCTCTGTCTGCCCTGGATAAAGGCAATCTTAACCAGGGCATGATGGGAGTATGGCATCTTTCTGCTCGTAGTGTGGAGCAGTGATCTTATTTACAAAGGCCTTGTAAACATCACCGCCTTCCTGTGTTCTCTTAGGCCAATGAGAAAGAGGATAATCGTATGAAAAACGTCCCTGTGCCAGTGTACTGCCGCCCTCTGGTGGAGAAAGACCCCAACAGAAAGGTAGAAGATCACCGACAAACACACACAGACTATTAGTTCTGAGGTTGTGAAGTTCTGAACTCTTGCTCTCTTGTTCATCTGACACAGCTGTGGTGTGCTGCTGGCGTGGATCTCACTGGCTGGAAGACATCCAATCAGGAGGCTGCAGCTGGGAAGCCATCCAATGGCTCTGATCCCTTGACTGGGGAAGAGGAAGGTGGAGATGGCAAGAGCGAGCAGAGCTCACCAGAGAAAAAGAAGGTAAATGGATTCATTAAAAACAATAAAGAATAAAACGTGTAATTAAAGAAAAATGTCTTTTGAAGACATGTTCAAGATAATCAGATAAATTTGGGTTCGGTAATACTTTGAAAGAAATGTTTTTATTCAAGGAGACATTCCTTTTATCAAAAGTGACTGTACAGACATTTATAATGTTAAAAGAAATATATTTCTATTTTAAATAATGGTGTTATTTTGAATATTGGTGTTATTTTTGGCACCAAAACGGCTTATTAGAATGATTTCTGAAGGATCATTTGACACTGAAAACTGAAGTAATGATGCAGACAATTCAGCTTTAACATCACAGGAATAAATTACATTTTAAAATATATTTAAAAAGAAAATATATTCAGATTTGGTGAGCATAGTAGACTCAAAACCAATGCAAATTCTTTCCAACCCCCGAACTATTGAATAGTAGTACACACGCACACACACACACACACACACACACACACACACACACACACACACACAGTGGGATCAAAAAGTCTGAGACTACATTAAAAAATTTCATTTCAATCAAAATTTAAACCTGAAAAATGCAGAAAGTTATTTTGCAGCAGAATTTAAATAAATATTGTGATGTAAAATGAATGAATAGTTATAAGTCTCCACTTTTTATTGGTCACTATTTACTAATCAATTAAGCAAATTTGTGACATTGAAAGCAAAAGCGAGACAAACCAAAACAATAAAAATACTTTTCAGATAAAAGAAAAGTATTGAAAGAAAAGTTGAAAAAAGGTTTTCAGTTTACAGTTTTTAATCTGCTGTGTTATTTACTGTTTAATTACTTTTTAATATTTCATTTAATATAATTGTTTATTGAAGTCAAAATGGGTCTCAGATTTTCACAGCTTACCCATCTTTCTTTCAGTACAAAATGCTAGAAGTGAATTTTAAGCATTATAAATGATGAACTGAATTACATCTAAACAATTACATTTCACCCTCTTCCAGCCGAAGGAACTGCATGAAACTGACTCCATGAACAGCCGCGTGTGGATTCTGACCAGCACTCACTCAGCCAGTAAAGTGGTCATTATCGATGCAAACCAGCCCTGCTCCCTAGTTGACCAGTTTAACGTGTGCAATGCCCATGTGCTGTGCATCTCCAGCGTACCAGGTTTGTGTAATTCTAAATACAAGTAAATGCACTGTTGATTGTGACAAACACTGTTGCAGTTGAGTTAACTGTCCATGTGTGTGTGCATGTAGCGGCCAGTGAGAGTGATTACCCAGCAGGTGAGATATTTCTGGAGCAGCAGGGTGGAGATGGGGCTTCAGAGGACAAGGGTGGAGTGGAGGGCATGTTGGCAGGGATCACGATCGTGGGCTGTGCCACTAACTGCAGCGTAGTGCGCAGCAACTGCTCCTCTCGCACTGACACCCCCGTGCAGGACCGAAGCCAAGGTGAGCAAACTGACTGAAAATGTACGTTCTGAATCTGGGAGACTACATATTGGTCATCACATGCTTGGTGTTTAGCTCCTACAGCTCCAGTGTGCAGAAGCTTAGCTGTGTCACAGTCTGCGGAGGAAGCGACAGAAGCCATTGAGGTGTCAGAGGAGACGGGGCCAAGCGAGAACGTGGACATCACCCTCAGCTCTTTCACCGAGCATGTCTTTACTGACAACACACACAGGTACCTTACGTATAGCCTGCTTTTAAAACCATCAAAGCTACTTTAGATAAGTGCCTTGCAAATGCTTAAATAGAGATTTATGAAAGCTTTTTGCAGAATTTCCTAAACCAGTAATCCCCTGTTATATTTTTCTGATGGCAAAAGGATTTTTGTTATTTGCTGAATACTTAAGGCAAGGGCGTAGAATTTAGGAGGGACGCTAGAGACATGTTCCTGCAAATATCAAGCAACTTCTGAATGATGCCTAGCAATAATTGTGATTACACAATTATATTTATATAATATAACCACTGTTAATTGTAATTTTGGCCACATCTGAAATGGGTCACACCATAGTCAAACTAAATATGCTAGAAAACCTTGTATAAGCGTATTGAAAAAATATGTGCACAGTTTTCTTTCAGAATCATCATTGGTCCAATTCATTTTAACCCTCTCCATATATTAAGTATTACGTACTCTGATGAGCGATGTTAACAATTGCACTACGAATTCATGAATGAAAGTCGATACCTGAATTGCTTTGTTTTTTCAGATTTAAATGTGCTTGTTTAGATATTCTATCATGAAGTAAAGAAGACTAAATTGTGATGTTGTTGGTTTACATAGTCTAAATTATGTAATTATTGCCCTAGCAACATACTGGCATAAAAAAATACTCCCTTTATGTGTTATGAGTGTGTTGGCTACCAAATCTCTAAAAAAAATTACAAATCTATCGAATGTGCAAAAATGGTGATGCCCCCACCAATATCAAAATCAAACCTACGCACTTGTGTTGAGTTGAAATGGTCTACTCTGTGTGTTCTGCCATCAGTGAGGCAGGTGTGCCAAAGGAGCAAGTGACATCAGCCCCCACAGACTCAGAAGAGGCAGGAGACGATCGGGCAGGAACAAGTGCTGCCCCAACCATGTGGCTGGGAGCCCAAAACGGCTGGTAGGCATTACATCTTCTAATGTATTTTCACATTATAAAGTCATAATTCCATTTCAAACATTATGCGCAGCCTGTAAAATACATTGTGAACTCTGTCCACAGGCTTTATGTCCACTCTGCAGTGTCAAACTGGAAGAAATGCCTCCATTCAATCAAACTCAAAGACTCTGTACTGAGTTTGGTGTAAGTAGAATCCTAATGAACTATGTACACTACTGCTCAAAAATACAGTAAAAGCAGTACTATTGGGAATTATTATAAAAATTTAAAAGAACTCTGTTTTAAAATGTAATTTATTCCAGTGATGGTAAAGCTGTATTTTCAGCATCATTACTCCAGTCTTCAGTGTATCATGATCCTTCAGAAATCATTCTGATATGATGATTTGCTGCTCATTGATAATTCTTATTATCAATGCTGAATAAAATTGATATAAAACTGCTCAAAATTCAATAAAATGATGCTGATTCTGCTAATGAACATGATACTTTTTTTCAGAATTCTTTTAATGAATATAAAGTTCATACACATGTTTTTGACATAGAAATATTTTGTAAGAGTGTAAAAGTCTATACTGTCGCTTTTGATCAGTTTAATGCATCCTTACTGAAAAATGTAAAAATATTACTGACCCCCAAACTTCAGAACAGTAGTTTATATATATACGTAGTACTGTTTACATGTTTACCAAAGACAAGTATAGACTATATAGACCAATAACAAGTATTTTGTGGTATATGGAAAATTCTAATTAATAATTCCCTCTGTCTTTGTCTCTTCTTTCTGCTTCAGACATGTGAAGGGGAGAGTTTTGGTTGCATTAGCTGATGGAACACTTGCAATCTTCCACAGAGCTGAAGGTTTTCATGTTGTTAAACTTATTAGAAAAAGAATGGTCATTTATTATTAAAGCAGGGTTTTGCTGTAAATATTTGTATTCATGCTCTCCATAATGTGAAATGTAAACATAGATGGACAATGGGATCTATCCAACTATCATCTAATGGATCTGGGAAGACCCCACCACTCCATTCGATGCATGGCTGTGGTTCATGACAAAGTCTGGTGTGGTAACAAGAACAAGATCCATGTGATCCAGCCCAAGAGCATGCAGATTGAGGCGAGTCTCAGACAGCAAATGTTATGTCCTCATCATAACCTTTGTCTTGGGACTTTTATTTTAGTTTGTTTTTCTCTCTTTCAAATAGAAATCATTTGACGCTCACCCACGCAAGGAGAGCCAGGTGAGGCAGCTGGCATGGATTGGTGATGGTGTCTGGGTGTCAATCCGTTTGGATTCCACACTCCGCTTATACCACGCACTCACACACCAGCATCTACAAGACGTGGATATCGAGCCTTACGTCAGCAAGATGCTGGGTAACGCTTGCTTCTGGGACTTTAACACTTCTTATTTATAGGTTCTGGTTAGAGATTAATTTAGTAGTGACATAAGATGTTGGCTGAATTGCCTCCTCTTAGCATTTAAGGCTTAGCTTGGCAAAAAAATATTTTATTTTATTTCTCCAGGTCCTTAAAAGCAGTTCAACTGAAAGTTTACACTACAGACCATTTCACAAGATGTAAACAACACTGGTCCAGAAACACTTCCTGTTTCAGTTTGTAACTGTTTTCTTTATTTGACATGTAAAGAAAACATCTTAAAGTCCCCGTGAACCGGAAGTTGCAAACGATTTTTCTCCAGTGCTGTGACGTATTTCCAAGTGAAACGGAATATTGAACAGAGGGCAGGGTTTTACTCTAGCGCTCCTCCTCTCCATCTCTCGCTCATAGCAAACTAACGGTTTGAGGGGAGTGGTTAAGCGTTTCCCCACCCAAGCTGTGAAACCTACGTCATCAGAAAAAGAAACCGTTCCAGACCGGAAGTAACTTTTCAGATTTTGATTAAAGATTACTAAGGTAAAACATTTTTTAAATATATATTTACTTGCACGGATTAATTGTTCACCACAAAACTAGTAATATGCACTAACAAAGTAAATAGGTTCAATTTTGATTTCACAGGGACTTTAAAGATGTTTGTTTAACTTTTTGATTCAGTTTTAAATGTTCTGTCGGTTGTATTTTATCCCAGCTTTTATGTAGTGTTAAAAATCTGAAACAGGAGGTGCTTCTGGACCGGTGTTGTTTACATCTTGTGAAATGGTCTATAGAAAAATAACTTTATTATTATTATTTAAATATTGTTAATTAATTATTATATGAATTTATTGATGGAAACATTTAGCCTAATACATTATATATAAAAGATTGGTAGTCACAATATAAATGTTTTACATTCTGCTTTGTTGTCTATGATTGACAGGTACAGGAAAGTTGGGCTTCTCTTTTGTCAGGATAACTGCCCTGCTGATTGGAGGAAACCGCTTGTGGGTGGGGACTGGAAATGGTGTCATCATCTCAATCCCTTTGACTGAAAGTAAGTCTGGGGCAAGTTTGTTTGCACACACACTTCAGTGTTCACATGATTATCTTAACCTTTTCCTTTTAATTTTGATCAACCAAAACATGTCCCTGTCCTTGGTTTATGCTGGTTAGCTCTTCTTCGACCAGGATGGTCTTTATACTGAAGCTTGCTAGCCAAGCCAACGCTAGCAAGTCTTGCCGGTTAAGCTAGTAAAGAGGCTTGGATCTCACTAACTCTTCAGCTCTTTGGGTTGCCAACACACTGGGATTAACCTGCAAACTTTAATGTCATCATCCCAGATCATTAACCGCTAGGTCAACCTCCTTAATCCATTAATTACCCAACAAACCCTGTGTTGCCTCTTGTCATCTCCTTTCTAGCTTTTCTTCTTTGTTCCTTTTTCTCTATTGTACCACTACCCTCTTTTGCTCTGTCTTATAAGTGTTGCTCTTTTTCCCTGCCTTGTTCCCCGTCCCACTTCCTCCTTCTTATAGCCGTAGTTCTTCATCGAGGGCAGCTCCTGGGACTGAGGGGTAAGTGTGGAGCGTTACGACTGTCATTCTTGTAAGATCAGTTGCATCACACTTCTTTTGGGAACACCTTAGTCTTCTTTCATTTATTCCATCATTCAATCAACTTACTTTCTTTCAGTGGTTTTAGCATGTTTTGGTCATGATGACTTATTTCTCTGTGGATTACTATATTTATTGTTTATTTAAAATGTTGTGCTCATTTTTTTTCTTCATTATTTTCAACAGAGTCATATAAATATAAATTTACATATTTATCAGATAAATATATATTTCGCAACATAAATCTAATATAATTGCTAAATCAAAAATATATATATTCAAAAGACTATAATCTATACATGTATATACACAGTGGTGGAATGTAACGAAGTACAAATACTTTGTTACTTTACTTAAGTACATTTTTCACGTATCTTTACTTTACTTAAGTAGAATAAATAGCGCATACTTTTTACTTTTACTTCGTTACATTTTGCAGCAATTATTATACTTTCTACTCCACTACATTTCTACAACTTCGGTAACATTTTCATTACATTTTCTGATCAGTTTTTCCCCTGCCAAAACGTAATCTGACCGTCCGTCCGTTGCACGTTTGTCTCACCAGTGACGTTTGGTAGCCATAGAGCCTCCATTTTTGCACTCAGGTCTAAGTCCCATCGCCCTCTATCAGAATCCAGAGTTTTGAGAAGATTGGAGAAACTTAATTTTTCTCCCAAAAACAAAAAAAAACAAAAGGGGTACCACTGTCATTTTTTTTTTCGGGCCGAAATTTTGAGTTTCGATATCTCAGCTCTGGAAGGGTCTAGAGCCTCCATTTTTGCACTCAGGTTTAAGTCTCATGGCCCTCTATCAGAATCCAGAGTTTTGAGTAGATTGGAGAAACTTAATTTTTCGCCCGAAAAAAAAAAAACGAAAGGGGTACCACTGTCGTTTTTTTTTTGCGTCGAATTTTTGAGTTTCGATATCTCAGCTCTGGAAGGGTCTAGAGCCTCCATTTTTGCACTCAGGTTTAAGTCTCATGGCCCTCTATCAGAATCCAGAGTTTTGAGATGATTGGAGAAACGTAATTTTTCGCCCGAAAAAAAAAAACGAAAGCGTACCACTGTCGTTTTTTTTTTGGGTCGATTTTTTTTGAGTTTCGATATCTCAGCTCTGGAAGGGTCTAGAGACTCCATTTTTGCACTCAGGTTTAAGTCTCATGGCCCTCTATCAGAATCCAGAGTTTGGAGAAGATTGGAGAAACTTAATTTTTCACCCGAAAAAAAAACCGAAAGGGGTACCACTGTTGTTTTTTTTCGGGCCGAAATTTTGAGTTTCGATATCTCAGTTCTGGAAGGGTCTAGAGCCTCCATTTTTGCACTCAGGTTTAAGTCTCATGGCCCTCTATCAGAATCCAGAGTTTTGAGTAGATTGGAGAAACTTAATTTTTCGCCCGAAAAAAAAAAAACGAAAGGGGTACCATTGTCGTTTTTTTTTTGCGTCGAATTTTTGAGTTTCGATATCTCAGCTCTGGAAGGGTCTAGAGCCTCCATTTTTGCACTCAGGTTTAAGTCTCATGGCCCTCTATCAGAATCCAGAGTTTTGAGATGATTGGGGATACAAAATTTTTCGCCCCCCAAAAAAAAACGTAAAGGGTAACACTGTCGTTTTTTTTTCGGGTCGAAATTTTGAGTTTCGATATCTCAGCTCTGGAAGGGTCTAGAGCCTCCATTTTTGCACTCAGGTTTAAGTCTTATGGCCCTCTATCATAATCCAGAGTTTTGAGAAGATTGGAGAAACTTAATTTTTCTCCCAAAAAACAATAAAAAACAAAAGGGGTACCACTTTCATTTTTTTTTTCGGGCCGAAATTTTGAGTTTCGATATCTCAGCTCTGGAAGGGGTCTAGAGCCTCCATTTTTGCACTCAGGTTTAAGTCTCATGGCCCTCTATCAGAATCCAGAGTTTTGAGTAGATTGGAGAAACTTAATTTTTCGCCCGAAAAAAAAAAACGAAAGGGGTACCACTGTCGTTTTTTTTTTGCGTCGAATTTTTGAGTTTCGATATCTCAGCTCTGGAAGGGTCTAGAGCCTCCATTTTTGCACTCAGGTTTAAGTCTCATGGCCCTCTATCAGAATCCAGAGTTTTGAGAAGATTGGAGAAACGTAATTTTTCGCCCGAAAAAAAAAAAACGAAGGGGTACCACTGTCGTTTTTTTTTTTGGTCGAAATTTTTTTTTTTTTGAGTTTCGATATCTCAGCTCTGGAAGGGTCTAGAGACTCCATTTTTGCACTCAGGTTTAAGTCTCATGGCCCTCTATCAGAATCCAGAGTTTTGAGAAGATTGGAGAAACTTAATTTTTCGCCCAAAAAAAAAAAACGAAAGGGGTACCACTGTCGTTTTTTTTTCGGTCGAGTTTTTGAGTTTCGACATCTCAGCTCTGGAAGGGTCTAGAGCCTCCATTTTTGCGCTCAGGTGTAAGTCTCAGTGCCCTCTATCAGAATCCAGAGTTTCGAGAAGATTGGGGATACAAAATTTTTCGCCCCCCCAAAAAAAACCTAAGGGGTAACACTGTCGTTTTTTTTTCGGTTCGAAATTTTGAGTTTCGATATTTCAGCTCTGGAAGGGCCTAGAGCCTCCATTTTTGCGCTCAGGTGCAAGTCTCAGTGCCCTCTATCAGAATCCAGAGTTTCGAGAAGATTGGGGATACAAAATTTTTCGCCCCCCAAAAAAAAAACGTAAGGGGTAACACTGTCGTTTTTTTTTTCGGGTCGAAATTTTGAGTTTCGATATTTCAGCTCTGGAAGGGTCTAGAGCCTCCATTTTTGCACTCAGGTGTAAGTCTCAGTGCCCTCTATCAGAATCCAGAGTTTCGAGAAGATTGGGGATACTTAATTTTTCGCCCCCCAAAAAAAACGTAAGGGGTAACACTGTCGTTTTTTTTTTCGGGTCGAAATTTTGAGTTTCGATATCTCAGCTCTGGAAGGGTCTAGAGCCTCCATTTTTGCACTCAGGTGTAAGTCTCAGTGCCCTCTATCAGAATCCAGAGTTTGAGAAGATTGGGGATACTTAATTTAGCCCAAAAAAAAAACGTAAGGGGTAACACTGTCGTTTTTTTTTTCGGGTCGAAATTTTGAGTTTCGATATCTCAGCTCTGGAAGGGTCTAGAGCCTCCATTTTTGCACTCAGGTGTAAGTCTCAGTGCCCTCTATCAGAATCCAGAGTTTCGAGAAGATTGGGATACTTAATTTTTCGCCCAAAAAAAAAAACCGTAAGGGGTAACACTGTCGTTTTTTTTTCGGGTCGAAATTTTGAGTTTCGATATCTCAGCTCTGGAAGGGTCTAGAGCCTCCATTTTTGCACTCAGGTGTAAGTCTCAGTGCCCTCTATCAGAATCCAGAGTTTCGAGAAGATTGGGGATACTTAATTTTTCGCCCCCCAAAAAAAACGTAAGGGGTAACACTGTCGTTTTTTTTTCGGTTCGAAATTTTGAGTTTTGATATTTCAGCTCTGGAAGGGCCTAGAGCCTCCATTTTTGCGCTCAGGTGTAAGTCTCAGTGCCCTCTATCAGAATCCAGAGTTTCGAGAAGATTGGGGATACAAAATTTTTCGCCCCCCAAAAAAAAACGTAAGGGGTAACACTGTCGTTTTTTTTTTCGGGTCGAAATTTTGAGTTTCGATATCTCAGCTCTGGAAGGGTCTAGAGCCTCCATTTTTGCGCTCAGGTGTAAGTCTCAGTGCCCTCTATCAGAATCCAGAGTTTCGAGAAGATTGGGGATACAAAATTTTTCGCCCCCCCAAAAAAACGTAAGGGGTAACACTGTCGTTTTTTTTTCGGGTCGAAATTTTGAGTTTCGATATCTCAGCTCTGGAAGGGTCTAGAGCCTCCATTTTTGCGCTCAGGTGTAAGTCTCAGTGCCCTCTATCAGAATCCAGAGTTTCGAGAAGATTGGGGATACTTAATTTTTCGCCCAAAAAAAAAAACGTAAGGGGTAACACTGTCGTTTTTTTTTCGGTCGATTTTGAGTTTCGATATCTCAGCTCTGGAAGGGTCTAGAGCCTCCATTTTTGCACTCAGGTGTAAGTCTCAGTGCCCTCTATCAGAATCCAGAGTTTTGAGAAGATTGGGGATACAAAATTTTCGCCCCAAAAAAAAACGTAAGGGTAACACTGTCGTTTTTTTTTCGGGTCGAAATTTTGAGTTTCGATATCTCAGCTCTGGAAGGGTCTAGAGCCTCCATTTTTGCACTCAGGTGTAAGTCTCAGTGCCCTCTATCAGAATCCAGAGTTTCGAGAAGATTGGGGATACTTAATTTTTCGCCCAAAAAAAAAAACGTAAGGGGTAACACTGTCGTTTTTTTTTTCGGGTCGAATTTTGAGTTTCGACATCTCAGCTCTGGAAGGGTCTAGAGCCTCCATTTTGCACTCAGGTGTAAGTCTCAGTGCCCTCTATCAGAATCCAGAGTTTCGAGAAGATTGGGATACTTAATTTTTGCCCTAAAAAAAACGTAAGGGGTAACACTGTCGTTTTTTTTTCAGGTCGAAATTTTGAGTTTTCGATATCTCAGCTCTGGAAGGGTCTAGAGCCTCCATTTTTGCACTCGGGTGTAAGTCTCAGTGCCCTCTATCAGAATCCAGAGTTTCGAGAAGATTGGGATACTTAATTTTTCGCCCCAAAAAAAAAAACGTAAGGGGTAACACTGTCGTTTTTTTTTCGGGTCGAAATTTTGAGTTTCGATATCTCAGCTCTGGAAGGGTCTAGAGCCTCCATTTTTGCACTCGGGTGTAAGTCTCAGTGCCCTCTATCAGAATCCAGAGTTTCGAGAAGATTGGGATACTTATTTTTCGCCCAAAAAAAAAAACGTAAGGGGTAACACTGTCGTTTTTTTTCGGGTCGAATTTTGGAGTTTCGATACATCTCAGCTCTGGAAGGTCTAGAGCCTCCATTTTTGCACTCAGGTGTAAGTCTCAGTGCCCTCTATCAGAATCCAGAGTTTTGAGAAGATTGGGATACTTAATTTTTCGCCAAAAAAAAAAACGTAAGGGTAACACTGTCGTTTTTTTTTCGGGTCGAATTTTGAGTTTCGATATCTCAGCTCTGGAAGGGTCTAGAGCCTCCATTTTTGCACTCAGGTGTAAGTCTCAGTGCCCTCTATCAGAATCCAGAGTTTTGAGAAGATTGGGATACTTAATTTTTCGCCCCCAAAAAAAAACGTAAGGGGTAACACTGTCGTTTTTTTTTCGGTTCGAAATTTTGAGTTTCGATATCTCAGCTCTGGAAGGGCTAGAGCCTCCATTTTGCACTCAGGTGTAAGTCTCAGTGCCCTCTATCAGAATCCAGAGTTTCGAGAAGATTGGGGATACTTAATTTTTTTGCCCCCCAAAAAAAAACGTAAGGGGTAACACTGTCGTTTTTTTTTCGGGTCGAAATTTTGAGTTTCGATATCTCAGCTCTGGAAGGGTCTAGAGCCTCCATTTTTGCACTCAGGGTAAGTCTCAGTGCCCTCTATCAGAATCCAGAGTTCGAGAAGATTGGGATACTTAATTTTTCGCCCAAAAAAAAACGTAAGGGGTAACACTGTCGTTTTTTTTCGGGTCGAAATTTTGAGTTTCGATATCTCAGCTCTGGAAGGGTCTAGAGCCTCCATTTTTGCACTCAGGTGTAAGTCTCAGTGCCCTCTATCAGAATCCAGAGTTTCGAGAAGAGGGGATACTTATTTTTTCGCCCTAAAAAAAACGTAAGGGGTAACACTGTCGTTTTTTTTTTCGGGTCGAAATTTTGAGTTTCGATATCTCAGCTCTGGAAGGGTCTAGAGCCTCCATTTTTGCACTCAGGTGTAAGTCTCTCAGTGCCCTCTATCAGAATCCAGAGTTTCGAGAAGATTGGGGATACTTAATTTTTCGCCCAAAAAAAAAAACGTAAGGGGTAACACTGTCGTTTTTTTTTTCGGTCGAATTTTGAGTTTCGATATCTCAGCTCTGGAAGGGTCTAGAGCCTCCATTTTTGCACTCAGGTGTAAGTCTCAGTGCCCTCTATCAGAATCCAGAGTTTTGAGAAGATTGGGATACTTAATTTTCGCCCCAAAAAAAAACGTAAGGGGTAACACTGTCGTTTTTTTTTTCGTTCGAAATTTTGAGTTTCGATATCTCAGCTCTGGAAGGGTCTAGAGCTCTCCATTTTGCACTCAGGTGTAAGTCTCAGTGCCCTCTATCAGAATCCAGAGTTTCAAGAAGATTGGGGATACTTAATTTTTCGCCCAAAAAAAAAAACGTAAGGGGTAACACTGTCGTTTTTTTTTTCGGTCGAAATTTTTGAGTTTCGATATCTCAGCTCTGGAAGGGGTCTAGAGCCTCCATTTTTTGCACTCAGGTGTAAGTCTCAGTGCCCTCTATCAGAATCCAGAGTTTCGAGAAGATTGGGATACTTAATTTTTCGCCCCCCCAAAAAAACGTAAGGGGTAACACTGTCGTTTTTTTTTTGGGTCGAAATTTTGAGTTTCGATATCTCAGCTCTGGAAGGGTCTAGAGCCTCCATTTTTGCGCTCAGGTGTAAGTCTCAGTGCCCTCTATCAGAATCCAGAGTTTCGAGAAGATTGGGGATACTTAATTTTTTGCCCTAAAAAAAAACCGTAAGGGGTAACACTGTCGTTTTTTTTTTCGGGTCGAAATTTTGAGTTTCGATATCTCAGCTCTGGAAGGGTCTAGAGCCTCCATTTTTGCACTCAGGTGTAAGTCTCAGTGCCCCTCTATCAGAATCCAGAGTTTCGAGAAGATTGGGGATACTTAATTTTTCCCCAAAAAAAAAACGTAAGGGGTAACACTGTCGTTTTTTTTTTCGGGTCAATTTTGAGTTTCGATATCTCAGCTCTGGAAGGGTCTAGAGCCTCCATTTTTTGCACTCAGGTCTAAGTCTCAGTGCCCTCTATATCAGAATCCAGAGTTTTGAGAAGATTGGGGATACTTAATTTTTCGCCCCCAAAAAAAAAAACGTAAGGGGTAACACTGTCGTTTTTTT